>OU898279.1:21499042-22099042 GCA_918026665.1 Diabrotica balteata | reverse complement strand
TTCACATAAAATGCACATAAAATTGTATTTATTTATTGTTATTCTAAATTGTTGAAAAAAATTTGACTAAAAATAAAAACTTAACCTTTCCTTCCTATTGTTCTGATTCCTTGGGGCTTTCATCTCAGGACTACATTTACAGCTCGATTATCTGGCATTCTTTCTAGGTGACCAAGCCAGTTTAGTCTTTGTGACTTTACAAATCTAACTATATCTTTCTGCATTAGTTTATCCAGCTCGTGGTTAATTTTAATTCTCTCCGAACCATCGCTGCATTGGGTTGCTCCAAATATCTTCCTTAGTATTTTGCCCTCAAATATTCTCAGTTGATTTTCATCAGTGGTTGAGAGGGTCCACGTTTCACATCTATATGTGACTACTGGTCTAATTACTGTTTTGTAGATTCTAAGCTTAAACTCACGATTCAGTAACTTACTTTTCATTAAGTTTTTGTATGCATAAAATCACTTATTACCGCTAAGAATCCGTGCTTGTATTTCTTGACTGATGTTAATGTACAAAGAGCCTAGGTAGGGAAAAGTGGAGGCATATTTGTAGGTATGGTTGTCTACCTTCAGATTCTCATGTGGATTCAATTTTGTGCACTCCATAACATATGTATAACATAACATATGTATGTGGTCTATAGTTGACCTCTTTGTATCATAATACCGACAATATCTTGTAGACGACATTTAAAACTGTTATGCCCCTATAACTTTTGCAGAGTCGTTTGTCTCCCTCTTTGTACATAGGAAGAAAGATTCCTACTTTCCAATCTTCTGACAAGCATTTATCCAATCTTTTAATAAATCTTCATTTGCAGGAAATCTGTAGTACTTCACATCCGTACCTTTTGTATTTTTGTTTGAATTTTTACAAGTAGCCACAGCACAGCCCGGCATTAAAGTCTCGGTTTTAATAAACTACCAACTTAAGTTAAAAATGCACGGTATTAGATAAGTACTAATAAACAACAATGTGTAACTAAAATAATCCAGAATTACTGTAATCATTAACAGCTTAATATTTTAAAACCCCCTCAATTTAATTACTTTTAACGCCACCAAATACGAATTAATGTATTGAAACTTCAAACAACAAGGAGCAAAAAATAAATTTTAGGTTCACGCGTGACGTAGCTGCGCTGCTGAACCAAATTTAGCGACGACAATCGGCATACCGTTTAGTCTGTGTATCGTGAGCTTATCCGCTACTAGCCGTTGGCCAGTAAGTGGGGGGATTGCTTATATTGCCAATCACTCAGCCTTTTTTTCACCATATCTAGCTACCTTAGTCTAGCCTGCAGTGGTAAAAACCGCAAAAACAAATTTGTTCTTATCAACTTTTATTTGTATTTGTCAACTTGTTTTCTGAAGTAATCTGAAATTATGTTTCAGGAAATGTCTAAATGAGATTTAGTGTACACCTACATTGGAACCGTATTTCTCCCGATCCGATATCGGGCGACGTCGGATTGAAAACAAACTCATGGTATTAAATCAGAGTGCCTATACAGCTTCCATGACGAAGCAGTATAGGCACTCTGATTTAAGAGCGTAGGCGCAAATTTTAGATGAAGCGAATCGGCACCGACTGTCCTATCCCTAGTTTATCTTTCTTTACACAGCAAATTACGTGTAGTTAAATTCTCACTGGTATGAAAGCTTTAAAACGGTAGGTATCTTGTTTATCCAGAATCGGCTTAGCACATGTATATCTGTGAAAAGCTGTGTTGTATAGGTATTGCTCAATTAATTCATAAAGACTTTATTTATTTCTTTATTTGCGTAAATTCAAATATGGGACGTTGTTACAAGAAATGTATTAGTGTAAAACGAAGAAATAGACGGTTAGCTCAATTGAAAGTACTTTTTATATAAATTAAATTACTTTTGTATTTTTCTGTAAAACTGATTTGTAAATATATAGTGAAAATGTCATTTATAAAATCGATCAGTAAACCAAGAATTTTTTCTTTACATTTTATTTTCCTTTAAAGGAATAAACTATCTGTTTGATTTTTGTGGATTGTATGTTTGTGGTTATCACTACTAGCATTGTAGTAGAAGGTTTACATGTTAATACACTATAAAGAAACTGTAGGTACTAAGTAAGTAATACATTCATTTGTTTTTAAAATTATTTAATTTGGAATATTATAGACGAGCACGATATTCTTGAGTGGCGGCTCAAAAAGTAGCAGAAATATTTATTAAGTAAGCCATACTTTTAATTTTTTTAACATGAAATGAATACGATTTTTCTATAACAGTCAATCCCGTATTTTCGAAGAACTTGCCAAGGAGAACATCTTCTTCTTTGAGTGGCTCTCCTATCGGAGATTGGATGTCATTATGGCGATTCTAATTTTATTTACTGCTGTTTTGAATAATTCGTTAGTGGTACAGCCAAACCACTCTCTTAAATTTCTCATCCAGGACATTCTTCTACGGCCTGGATTTCTGCGTTCTTGGATTTTTCCTTGCAAGGAGGAGAACATAATTAAAGAATATTCAGCTACTACGTAAGTTTTTTTTACCAAATATAAAATGTAGTAGCAGTAAAAAGTACAGTAAACTTTTAAACATAAATAAATAATTTATATGTCTTTTAGACAAACTACTTCAGATTTCATATTACAAGGAAGAAGAATTGTAGATGTGCAATATTTTATTAGGCAAATACTGCAATTCCCTCACCACAGATTGTTCAATTGCTTCCGGAAAATATTACAGTAACTAGTGAAAAGCGAAAAGGATGTTATTCTAAATTTACTCTCTTTTGCCCAATGTGTCGCATAAAACATGAAGTAGAAACTGAAAAATTTAAACAACTATCCCTCAAAGTCAATTCTGCAGCAATAACTGGAATAGTTAGTATTGGTGGAGGATAACCACAACTAACTGAATTACCGTCCAGTCTAAATATCCCACTACTATCAAAAAATATTATTTATTAATTCAAAATGATCTAATTGACTTATACCATGAAAGTTTTTGGACATCAATGCTTGAGGCTGGACAAGAAGAAATCAAATTAGCAAAAGAGCATGGAGATATTAATAAAGATGGCTATCATTTTATAACTGTTGTTGCGGACTGCTCTTGGTCAAAGAAATCATATAAAACAAATTATAACGCCAGTTCTGGAGCTGCAGCCATTATTGGTTACAGAACCCAAAAGATTCTGTATCTTGGAGTAACGTTAATTATACAAAGAAGATAAAGAACACGTATGTTATAAAAATTGGACAAAAGCTTCGACTACAATGGAAAGACATATAATTCTAGATGTTATCAACAAAACGATATAGTTTCGATGGAAAACTAGTACCAATTTTCTTACGAAAGCTTTTAAAAAATAACATATTAAGATTAAAAACCGCTGTTACAAAAGCAACTGAATACCATCAACAGTCAGATAAACCAAGTGACTTAAGAATAAAGTTTTTGAAAAACGATACATCTAATATGCAGCAAGATTAAAATTCCATGCAAATAGTCTTTTAAAAAATATGAGTAACAATTATGCTAAACAATATAGTAATGTAATAGCAAAGTTTCTAGGAGGTAAAACAATAAATTATAGCTCTAGGGGGTCCTATGACATAAGATGCCACGCTGCTGGTTTGTCTTCTTATGGTGCCTATCCGTTACGGATGTTGGACTAACATGGCTATGCTGCCATGACGAAGCAGTATAGGCACTCTGATTTAATACCTTGAGTTTGTTTTTAATCCGACGTCGGCCGACGTCGCCAGATATCGGATCGGGAGAAATACGGTTCCAATGTAGGTGTACACTAAGGCATTACTCGTAACGATACATTATAGTTAATATTAGATACTAATCTTCAAAAAAAATTAATATCAAGCAGCTAGAGTGATTGACGAAAAAGCATTCCATAGAGCAAATTGAAAAAAATAATATTAAGGCAGTACATTTAAAAATTATAAAATTAAATTAAATTGAAAGTAAAGTCTAAAAATATATTCCTATGTCGTCAAGGTCTATAACTAAAAAAATAAATAAGTAATTTGTTTTTTTTTTCTCAAAATTATTGTTGCGTTTTCATCTATGATTATAAATGTTAACTAGAATATCATAATCTTTATTTTCCGGCCGACTGTCTATTTATATTTGAAATCATAATTTTCCATCTCATGCGTGATTCAAAGATGTAATAAGAGCTAATATAATGTTTCGTTTTAATGCCTTATTAATGGTCATCAATTACAATGCTAAGTAGTCTACAGATTTCACATAATGGAAATTTGGTACGTTCACATGAACTTTTATAATACTAATTTCTAAATTGCAGTGTATTGTTCTCACCTAACACAAAGTTAGTGACATGTTATTTGCTAGATTTGACGACAATTTAAGTTATTTATATTATTACACGTTTTCAGATATTTTTTCAGTCAAGATTTTATCTTTATATCATGTCCAAAATTTCACCAATTCTATACAAATTTGCAGGGAATGGTTACAGAATCGGAAAAATTAACAAACCATATTAAATCTACAGATAATATCATCATCATCATCATCATTATCTTTGGCTCGACAATCCTCCATGGATTCTGTTCGGTTTCTGGTTTTAATGTTTTGCTGCTTTTTAAATCTTCTGACTTTCAGTATTCCCAAGTCGATCTCAAATCCATCTAACCACCTAATTCGTGGTCGGCCTCTACTTTTTTTTTCCTATAGGTGTTCCTGTCATTAGTTTTTTAGCAATCGTATTGTTTGGCATTTCTATTATGTGTCCAGACCATCTAATTTGCTGTGTTTTAATGAACGTTATGACATCTGGTTTATTAAAGAGTTGGTATAATTCTAAATTATATACTTTGCGTCACTGTTCTTAGTCGTTTGTAGCTCCAAATAGTTTGCGTTCAGTATTTTAAGCTCGAATATTCTCAAAATATTTTCACCTATCTGCGTCAAAGTCTTTTAAAATCCGAATAATTACCCGCGAGTAAAAATCCAAGCACGCTTATGCTCATTGCGGAAGCATCACATTCTATCAAAGCTTCAAAACATTGTATGTTAAAGGTATCTTATTGCTTTGTCCATCTATGTTTATACGTCCATGGTTTGATGTCTCCGCCGGTAGCAGTTTTTTTCCTATTTCTTTACGGCGGAGGGAAAAATGTTGTCATGGCAACAATATGAAACATGTCACAAAGCAACAATACAAATGTCATTAACAACAATTAAACATCATTTTTATTTATAGTAATATTAAAAGTACAATAAGTTAATAAGGCATTTTCAAAATTGAAACCGTGAAAAAATGTTCCCGACTCTTGATACGCATTGGTATCTGTTGATGATACTGATGGTCGAGAACAACTTTCAGCAATCATTCCCGATGTTGGCGAATCATGAGGGTTTAAAATTTTTTGAGCATTATCGTTCTTATTTCTTATTGAATCCTCTATATATCCTTCGGCAACCGTGCTTGATTTCCAGTCCCCCTGTCGTTTGAGGCATTCTAGATTTCCGCCTCCATCAATTAAAAGTGTTGCTAAAGTTCGTCGTAAAGAGTGACCCGTGTATGCGCTTGCATCGTTTAAATTTAAATAACTAGCTACTTTTTGGGCTACTGCGATGATCAAATGTATTCCCATGACGCTTCGGTAACACTTTCCATTTTGGTACTTGATAAAAAATCGGTTTTCTGTGAAATTTTCAGGCCGCAGTGATGCATACTTTTTATACAGTTTAATGTAGTTTTGACCAATTATCGTAAAAGATCTAATTTGTCGTGTTTTACTGTCTGGGATTGTGATAATTATTACATTTTCTCTATCCTCAATGTCCACAGTCTTCATTTATATCATTTCGTCGCATCGACAGGCGCCGGTAACCCCAATTAACAAAACAATCTGAAATATTTTTATAATTTAGTAGAGTATACTACATGCTTTGCAATATAATTTTTTTTACCTTTAATCCTAAATGCAACTTATCTGACGCTTCAAACAAAAATTTATCAAACTCGTCTTTAGTGAAAACTTTAGACTTCTTTGCAGTATATCCTTCGCTTGTTTTTTTTTTCAGAAAGGCACGTAACTTTAAAAATTTGCTTATATCCACATTTTTTCTAATAACTAACTGGGATTTTATCATAGAGTATCGTGACCACATTGTAGAAGATTTCCATTTATTTTTATTTTCTATTATATTAAAATATGCCAGTAAAACGTCTTCGGTAACTTGCCGTACTCCTCTTGTATCGCACCACTCTTGGAAGTGCTTGTACGCTAACCGATACTTTATTCCGGACTTGGAGGGCCCCAAACGTGCTACTGCATCATTAGCCGCGGATTCAATTTCGTTTAGGTTTTCCATTTTCGCACTAAATTTGCGCTTGCGCTTGCAACAACAATAAGCTGTCTTTAATAATTGCAAACAACTGTCAAACAACTGTAACCAGGGAGACGCAAATCCCACCGACGACTTAATTATTTTAATTTCTAACATCTAGACGACTTTGATAGTTGTCACAGTTAATTTCGAGTAAAAATAGCGAATGAATTGTACTATTTATGGTTGAAAATTGCTACGTTTGAAGAAAAAATAGTATACTTTATTCGGCAAAGAAGCAACTTTTCTTGACTTGCCCTCTATTACGCGCCTCACTTCGTTCGGCGCGTAATATCGGGCGCGTCAAGAAAAGTCATGCTTCTTCGCCTCATAAAGTAATATACTATTATCCATACACAGACTGATTGTAACCATATTTTATATTCTGAATATGTTCGTAACACATACATTAATTCTTAATAAAAACGCCTTCTTCAATATTACCTTTGCATGGTTCCACTTTCACAAACAATGACCATACGTTCGCCGGTCAATTTCTCGAATCTAGGGTTGGTGGTAAGGTTGATTCCGAATGGTAACCTCACTGTTTTAGGTTGATGATCTACAAATTCTTCTGCTCTCTTCTTTTCCACTACACAGTTCATTTTGGATTTTTGGTTCTTCTCGAGTAAATGAGAAATCAGCTCTTCCATATCCATCTGGACTGGAACTTTGGCAATCTTGGGGTCTTTGGTAGGAAGATCATCGGAATCAGTCGATTCGCTCTCAGACGAAGATGAGGAGTCATCGTCGTCGATATGGTTGGTTAGTTCTTTTGTGGTATGCGATGGCTCATCAACATTGAGAGTTTCTACTTGACGTTTAGCGTTGACGGGTGTTGGTGGTGGGTCCTAAAATTAAAAGAAGTTTCTTATAATAAAGTGCCCAATATAAACAATCATTTCTAAAATACGTAACAAAAATTTAATAAGATAAAAGGGAAGTAGATTACTAAAGTAATTTTTCAGTTCATGAATATGAGAATATTTTATAAAATTAAATGATATTATCAAATAAATACATAATCATCTCATATAAAATAAAATTATCTATAAAACACTGTCAATCTATCAAACTATCCGATACAAAGATCTGGAGTCCTAACTAATTATATATCGTAAACGAAATAATTAATAACATCTTAATACATTATCTAATCTGAATATATTAAAAGTAAATAGAATAGATATTCAAATATCAAAGAAATCAGTTGTATATAATAAAGAAATGGTGGGAAAAAACACCACTCACAGACACAAAACAGAAGCAATAAAATCACTGTCAAATAAATTATATAAAACACTGCACAAATTTAAAGAATACTGGCAGACTAGCAAAGAAGAACACTGACACCACACTACATCAGGACACCACACCTATACAGAGTTCCCAAAATTCACAAAAAAAAATGTATTGCTCAGACCAATTTGCAGCAGACTGTTAAAGTTCCTTACAATCTTTTGTCAAATACTTAGAGTAATTCTTGCAAAAACTAGCGGAAATAGATTACAATTACAATATGATAGTCAGTTTCAATATTACCAGTCTTTTCCATCAAACAATCATGGAGCTACTAACCTGTAAACATTTATTTTCAACTAGATAATGATTTCTATAAGCAAAATTTTGGAATAGCGATGAAATCATCCTTATCTTCATTAGTAGCAAATATTTTCATTGGAAATTTTGAATAAAATATTGTACACAAACAACCCACAATATGGTAAAAATATGTAGATGATGAATGTGTTCTCCATTTGACCTTATGGAACAAAAGCATTAAACAAATTTCTAATGAACATGAATAATACAGAAAAATCAATCAAATTTACCATGGAACAAGAAAACAGTTACTTTTCTGGATGTGTTAATTATAAAAGAAGACACAGGAGAGGATATGCAACCAAGATTTACAGGAAGACTAATACACACCAACAGATATTTAAAATACCCATCAAACAACATTGTAAACATCAAAAAAGAAGTTATCAAATTATTATATGATAAAGCCCGAAACACCTGCTTCAATAAAAATGCATTATATAAAGAAAAAACGTGCTAACAAAGGTTTTGACAAAAAATGACTACCCATTGTCATTCATAAACAAGGAATTTTATAATTTTGAAGAGAGGAAACAACAAAGCACCACAAATAATCCAGAAACACTCACAAGAAGGGATTCAAAGATGACAACAATACTATATAAAGGGCTTAACACACTGAGATCCATCCTGTCCAAAACCAAACGCAACAATACACAAGGAAAATCAAAGAACGGTATCTATCAAATACCCTGTTAATTTCTTTGTGGGAGAAACCGCAAAGTCTCTAAGTGACAGGATGAACGAGCATGACACATACATCAAAAACAGAGACTTCGACAAAATAGCGGATGAAAAGAAGTCGCAGACACATATCATCTACAATTTATAAACCATATACTATACACAAATCTATAGTCTACGTAAACATATATTACACATACAAATAATACCAAAACCCACACAAAACAGTTAAGATTTTATATTAGAGGGTAAAAAACAGCACCCTTAATTTTTTTTATGCGAAAAGCAGGCTATTGCCTACAAGATCGATACCAATTAATTCAATCATCCATTTGAGAAACCATAACCTACTAACAACTTATATGTTGGTTATACATTTTGGCAGAATTTTTAAAATAACCTTTTGTTGGAAACAATTTGTGGAGTGAAAATCGAAACGTCAAACTTTAGTTAAAAATAAAATTTTCATTACAATCAATTATGGCTTAATCTTATAGAAACACAATATTTTCGAAATGTTGGTTATATCTCTCTTTGCTTAGTGTTAGGAAATGCCGTTTCACTCGTTTGCTCTTCGACTTGTACTTTTTTTGATTTTTGATAAAAGTTTTCTTTTACTTTTTATATGTTCATCACTAGGAATTCTCTCAAAAGGCGGCGAATATTCTTAGTTTAAGCACGTAATAGTGAAGATGAATATTAATAGATACAAACATATTAAAGACGCTTAAAAGATAACCGTATAAAGGAGAAAAATTGAATAAAATGGTTAAAACACAGTCACAGATAAGACCAAAGTTACTCAAAACGTAGAGCTACTGAGATATAAATTTGTGAAATAATAAGAGAAGACGACTTAAAAAACTCTGGTGAAAAACGATAAAAAATGAAATTAATATTATTTTTAATATAACTTAAGTTGGAAGCATGCGAATATTAACATTTAGTGGAACCCATCTAGCAAATTCATGAAGTGAAGGGAATAATGATTAGGTATCGCATATATAAACTATGTAAACTATATGTAAATAATACTGCTAATGTAAGATTTAATAACGTGGTTTCTAAAAACTTCGATATCTCGCAATATCTCGCACATGTAATGAGAGGCGAAAGATTCAACATCTTAAGTCTCATAATTCAAGGAAAAATAGAATGTTGGAGAAGCGTAGGAAGAAGACGCGTTTCCTGGTTGAAAAACCTGAGAGAGTGGTTTGGTTGCAGTTCAATGCAATTGTTCAGAGCAGCTGCCTCGATGATCAGAATAGCTATTATGATTGCCAACATCCGTCGCGGAGATGTCACTTGAAGAAGAAGACAAACTTCAAATTAAAATCTGGTGTTCGACAGGGATGCATAATATCCCCTATTCTATTCAATGTACATAGTGAACGTATTAGGCGTCAAGTTTTTGAGTACTGGCAAGGTGAAGCAACGATAGGAGGAAGAAAAATCATAAACCTACGTTATGTTGATGACACTGTTATATTGGAGTTATCACTAGAAGAACTGGACCAAATTATGAATAGGCTAGACACGGTGAGTACTATAATACTAGCGGTGTTAAGACTGCTGTAACCCCTGTAACATCCTCGGTTTAAACTTTAAAGGATGCTTATCTCTGCGAGCGGAGGCAAGGCTTTCTGGCTCAACTAGTCTGAATAAACGTGGTTTCTCCCTCGTGGATTTACAAGAGGGTAGGAAAAAACAGGATAGGGGCTGAAGGATACTCCGATGCAGGCCCTGTAAGGAGTCAGAGGTTATTGGCTTACTTTAGAAGCCGGAAAAATGCATAAGTGGAAATTGTGCACTCTTCTAGTCTCTGCCCGTAACGACCGGGAAGGAACAATAAAACCAAATTTCGAGTCTACAAATGTATTAAATAGACTATATAATACAATTAAGTTAACAAGCTGTCAGTTATAACCAATAAAGATTCGTTCAGGCGCGAATGAAGACGAGAAGAGACCTTAGTAAGAAATTAGAGGGTGGACAATCTACGTTTTTATATATTCCTTGGGTTAGTATATAGATTTAGTTACCTTCGCGTATTTAATCTCTAGCTAATGAATACGCCCTTCAGTCCTGCTGGAATTCAGGTTTAGTTTGTTGAGGTACCACGCGCTATCACGAATTTTTGAAACACCAGGTACCGGCACTTATACGGCACTATCCCCGTCGAATTACAATAGCGCGCTCACTGGACTGCGTAATGCCGATCGCCCGAGCTTCTGGCGTGGAGCCCTCTCGGCTGTTCTGCTCTTACTGCCTCCCTGGCCCACTTTGTTCGTTTTTTATGAACCCGTATTCTCAATTACCGAGGTCGAGCTTTTGCTGACTCAGTACTCGTGCTTAAACCGGGTCAGGCAGCGGTGTTATTTTTCAACAAAGGTCTCTGTTTTAAACGTGATTTTTTTCTTTTAAACAATTTGGCGACCTGATATTGAACTCGTGTAATACACTTAAACTAGGTCGAGTTATTTGTTCCTTATTCAATTTGGAATATATATTCAAACAATTATTACTCTTCTCTAGGCTACTACCTCTTATTTTTTTCTTTATTTTCTTGCTATGTTTACATTACAGTACGGAATATGGCTTGAAAATAAATATGTATGCAGAAAACTAAAGTGATGGTCATCGATAGAATCAGAAATAACCAAGCAGCGATAAGAAACATGGCAGGTTACGAAGTGGTCGGGCAATTTAATTTCTTAGGTTCCGTTAGTACTAACAGTGGAGGATGCGAAGACGAGATCTGTCGACGCATCACAATGGCCAGATTGGCAACAGCCAAACTCACAAAATTTAGAAGAATACTGACATCACAAAAAACACAAAATTACGTTCGAGCATTGATATTTCCTATCGCCACCTAGGCTTCAGAAATTTGGACAATGAAAAAAGCCGATTCAAAGCGTATAATAGCATTTGACATGTGGGACTACCGCAGAATGTTGCGCATACCATTGACCGCCCATCGCACAAATAACTCAATTCTAGCACAACTATCAACCAAAATATACTGGAGTATTTTGGACATATAATAACTAGAAGAAGAGAAAACATGGAGTAAATGATAAGTGAAGGTAACGTCATTAATCAGCCCTAAGTTGTCCATTGTTGAACATAGGCCTCCTCTAGACTTTTCCATCTGCTTCTGTTCTGCGCCTCTGCTATCCAATTGGTCACCATTCTTTTGAGGTCGTCGGTCCATCGCGTTGGGGGTCTTCCTCGGCTTCGCTTGTCAGCCCGTGGTCTCCACTCAAGCAATTTTTTGTCCAAATGTCGTCTTTCATTCATGCAACATGTCCTGCCCATCTCCATTTTTGCCTTGTAATATGTTCGATAATGTCTTCCACTCCGGTTTATCTACGAACTTCCTCGTTTCTTATTATATTTCTTAAGCTTATTCCAAGCATTGATCTCTCCATCTTTCGTTGTGTCCTTCTCAATTTTTATAAAGGTACTAGAAGGTAACGTAGCGGGTGAAAAATCCAGAGGAAGGTCTCCAGTACGATGGTCGGATTAAATAAAGGAGATATCTGGTTACTCATTCTCCGAAGCAAAACAACATGCACAGGAGAGAGATAGTTTGGACAAAAAGAGTTAAACAAACTACATGACGCCACTACATCCTTACGTAGGAGAAAGGATTGAGGAGGAGGAGGATTAAATATATTTCAGTCCTTTATTATTTCGGAGATTTTGTGTACATAAATAAATTACACAAATTCAATTTTTTGAATTTTTGAATGTACCTATCTTTATCTTTTTAGACATTTGTTCATATTAATTTTAAAATCAATGAATTACAAAGAAAACTAATGTTTATTTTATAGAAATCAATATTGATCAATAAATGAATGACAATGACAAACATTTTTTATGTATATTTAGGCTTAGATTCGAGTAAAAAAAATAACAAATATTTTTATTAGTTTCACTCCATTGTCACTTCCGAATCAGGTCATCCTACTTCACAAATTATCCACTGTAACAAATAATGAAAGTTTGTAAGAGTTATTATTATCTGAGATTTCTCTTTTAATGATTTTGTTGTGAAAATAATATTCATACGCTGCTAGCTTTAAATTAATGGTGATAATTACTCTTTTATAAGCGAGTAATCTTTCAAGCAAAAAATAGTATTTAAACTTTTAATTACAATGTTTAATGTGGTTACTACCTTTCGTTGGATTTTGCTAAAATCAAATAAATGTATATAAAATAAAAGCAGGTTTAGAAAAATGCTTTAGAACTAATAACCCCTTAACCCTTTCGAGATGGTTTTTTAACGGGTTTTAAAAAGATATTTTTGTGGCTTTTTTATATACACAAATATACCCTGCTTTATCAAAAAATGTTAACATATTTGTATTAGCTTCAACATTCCATCAGTTGATATTTCAATGAGTTTTTTCTTTCATGTTTATTGGTATTTCAACATGCTGAAAGGAATCAGCTAAAAAACGGATGTAGTATCCATCAGCAACTGTCGTAACTGGTTTGAATTTCTTCGGGGAAATAATCACAGAGCTGTGGTTTTAAATTGAGCAAAGTAACATGCATGCCAACAAAAACTTGTTCAAAATTTGTAGCACTGTAATTGGATACATTTTCCACAATTTCCTGAAGGCACTGGAATGAATCGAGTTGTTTTTTGCCAAGAGAGGTTGACCATAAATCGATTTTTCTTAGAAACACCTTAATTTTATCTGTGGCTGTAATTATATTATTGTTGCGACCTTGTAAATTACTGTTCAAAATATTTAATTGTTTGAAAATATCAGCAAGGAAAGCTAGTTTCAGAAGCCAAATAGGATCGGAAATCTGAGTTTCATATGGGGACTTCTCATCTTTCAAATACATTAAAAGCTCTGATCTTTAGTGAAATACTCTTTTTAAGACGTTGCCCCTTGAAAGCCACCTTACTTCGGTGTAATAGAGAAGATTTTCAAATAAGGAACCCATGTCTTCGCATTTTTTTCTAAAAATACGGGTCTGCAAAGCTTTTACTTTAATGGAATTTACAACTTTATAGCTTTAGCGCCATCTGTGCATATAGCAATATATTTACCCCAGTCAATATCATATTTACTTGTACGTTTCACAAAAGTGTCGAGTAAACATTGTCCAGTGGTATTGGTCTCCAATGGGGAACAAAATAAAATATCTTCTTAAATGCCATTATTTGTATCATATCTTACAAACGTAATGAATTGGGCACAGTTAGATATATCTGTGGATTCGTCCATTTGAAGAGAGAAGTACGTGCATTTATTAAGATTTTCCACAACTTGCGCTTGAATATTTTCTGCCATATCACTAATTCTTCTTTGGATAGTATTATTTGACAAAGGTATTGTATTTAATTTTGCAACTTCTCTTTCCTCACACATTATATGTACCATTTCAACAACTGCTGGAAAAATCAGATTTTCAGCAATTGTGTGCGGATTACTAGTTTTGGCAACACGATAAGCAACTTTATAACTTGATACTAATGCTTTTTCATTAGTAGTAGTTGTCAAGGGAAAACTGTCTTGCTGTTTGTGAAGGACGTTCAGCTTTCTTTCAAAGAATTCTACGGGCTTGTCTTTTTTATCTGGATGTTTGCTATTTAAATGTCGAAGTAACTTTGATGGCTTCATGCTTTCTTTTGACAAGACTTGTCCACAAATACCACATTGTGGTTTATTGGAAATAACGGTAAAACCATATTTAAGATATTCATCAATGTAGAATCTGTTTTTCTTTTTATTGGTGCTACTGCCACTTTCAGACGTAGATGGTTCTGCACTTCTTTTTAAAAACTTATCCATAATTTATAATTTATCGTAAACGTAAATACGTAAACTGAAATACGTAAGTCGTAAAATATTTACGACTACATTACTCAATACCGCGTTCGCCACCATAGGATGTTGTAGCCAAAACCTATAGCCAAAACCTAAGTCTCAACCTATATCTGATGAGTAATAAACAGTTCAAGATGCTTAAGCATCATTGAAAAATAATTTTATAGAAGACTTTTGAAAATACTCTGGGCGCATCATTTACGAGGTTCTTCAAAGGCCCAATAAAGAGAGTAGATTGTTTTATATAAAAAGAGTAAAACTTTATACCTTCTTGACCATATCATAAGAAAAAGCGAAGCAAACCTTTAAATTTAATAAACTATCGAAGAGAAAAAAAAGGGCATTAAAGGCAGAAAAGATGTAAATATTCATGGTTGAAAAACAGGTAATTGTATTGGTTTGGACTCATATTTACTATTTCGAGTATTTACTATATTGCGTGAAATAGACATTACTGTGCCTAGAATAATAAATAAATAAAATAAAATTACAGTTGAAATGTTGAAAATTGGTGGCAGAAAAATGGAACAGATATTAAATATTTTATTTAATAAACTAATTGATGAAGAAAAGTTTCCTCAAAAATGGTACAACTCCGAAGTCATTCTACTATTCTCTGAAGAAAGGTAACAAAGCAAACATCGAGAATTACCGACCAATACCCTTGCTATCACATCTGTATAAATTATTAACTAAAATCATAACCAACCGCCCAACACATAAGCTCGATTTGTATCATCCTATCGAGCAGGCTGGATTCAGAAAACATTTTAGTAGCATAGACCACTTGTACATCGTAAGAACACTAATAGAAAAATGCACCGAGTATAATGTTCCAATTCATATGGCGTTCGTCGATTTTCATAAAATTTACCCTTACTCTAGAAGACATTTTTAAGAAACTAGAATGGAACAACAAGGGTATCAACGTCGACGGATCATACTTAAACCACTTGAGATTCGCAGATGACATAGTCTAATAGCCGATAATATCCAAGAACTAAATAATATGTTACAACAATTAAATGCAGTTTCAGGAGCGCTAGGCTTAAAAATGAACTACAGTAAAACAAAAATACTGAGCAGAGACCAGAAAAATATAACAATACAAAATCATACCATAGAAAATGTTGAGGAATGTTCCTCAAACTAGGAACACCAAATCAAGATACGGAAATTAAAAGGAGAACACAACTGGCATGGGGCGCTTTCAGCAAACTAGCATATATCTTGAAAAACACCTCCATTTCTGTAAACTTAAAGAAAAAGGTGTATAACACATTCATACTACCAGTTTGTATCTACGGCTTGGAGGCAGTAGCCTTGCCAAAAAATCTGCTAAAAAAATAGAAACAATACGCAAAGAGCAATGAAACGAATTATGCTTGGAATATCACTGAAAGACAAGACTAGAAACACCGAGATAAGACGTAGAACGAAGATCAGGGATATTGTGGAAGAAATTACAAAAATGAAATGGCACTGGGCAAGTTACGTTGCCCGATATAATGACAACAAGATGGACACGGAGAATTTTAGAATGGAGACCAAAGACGGCAACAAGAAGCATGGGAAGACCTCAAAAAAGATGGGTGGATGACATAAGATCAGTGGCAGCAAACAGTGGATTAGATTGGCGCAAGATAGAAAAAGATGAAAGCAATTGGGAAAGACCTACATTTTTCATCCACTCCTCATTGAGAAGTGGATGAAAAATGGTTGACAAAGAGAGTGCTGAGAATATTGCTAACCTTCAATATATGCTAACATAATATAACGAACAAGCTTATCTTCGACGTATTCCGTATAATGTTTCACTATTCGGCAGAAAGATGACTCATATACTAGAATCTTTTTGGCTTTCGAAATAGTGACCGTGGCATTCCAGAAGATACGGAGTTAGTAATAAATGGAGATGGAATAATCAAGCTAAGACTAAACCTGGTGATCAATTCGGAGACTGTGCAAACGAGCTGCAACTTGTGGTTGGGGAAGCGATGATAAGGTAAATGTATTTTTAGTCACTGTCTTGGGAAACCAATTGTATCTCATGCTGTCCAGAAAATCATCTTTGTTTGTATACTATAAAGAGATGAAAAATCGTTCTCCAACGACAGTGACCAAAGACTTTCTCACTGAGAAATAATGCTGTACCGCTAGTTAACTCAAAATTGTTTCTGTACAATTTTGGTGAGGTTAAGTTTTTCGATCTTTTAAGCTGCTGATGTTCGCATCCTGAAAACGCATGGAAAAATAGTAAAGTTTCTGCAATGACGTCACCATATATAAAACTTAAAGGACAGTATAATTGATCCCACTTACATCCTTTTGAAGGTTTTAAAAGAAATTAATTTGAATGCGTTCTTTCTAATGCCGTCATTAAGACAAAAATGTCAATGTTATCTGCTACGATAGTCACAGAATCATAAAATTGAAATGTAGCAAGCACAGAACTGATGATGACATCTGATACCACCTCTGATAGAGCAGTTTTGAGAAGGTCTATTTTGTTAATTTTGTTCTTTGCATTAACAAGAAATTTATTTGCGATATCAGGGTTTTCGGATTAGCAATCAAATATACTTGCATATTGTCCATAGTGTTCTTGTTTATACCAAACGTACTTCTCAATAGTGTCGTTGAATTCCGATCTCAAACCACTTTATGTAATAGAAAACCACATGGATATCAAAATTACTTCGGTGACTGTTTTAGAAGATCATTCTACTACTGTAAAGGCATTAAACAAAAATGACTTGGTACCTTTTCTCATGCCATTCACAGCAGATAATGCCAATGAAAAAAGTGCTAATTCGTATATTAGATATTGTTTGATATTACCGATTGTTCCCTAGGTGTTATGAATAAAACAATTTATAATAGAAAGCTAAACCTGTTCGTTCGTTTTTATCGTATTCTAACGAATATTCAAGAGCCCTGTCAACTTTGGAGCGCTGTAAAACCCATATAAATTAATTAAATTAAACTAATTTGCAGTGAAAATTATTCGTTGAGAAAACCCTTTATATTATTGCTTGGATGCCTTATTGTAAAATGACCAGAAAAAAAGTAATAACTACCAAACAAAAATTTGTTTAAACATGTTTGATTATTGTTTTTTAAATATTTTTATTTTCCACTTTAAGACATAAACATATAAGACAGAAAACCAAAGTCACCGATGTGGTGCAAAAAGCATTAAAGCTAAAATGGGAATACGCTGGACATGTAGCTAGGAGCGATCTAAACAAATGGCACAGATCAATTTTAACCTGGAGACCATACCAACACAAAAGACCCAGAGGCAGACCTCCTATGAGATGGACAGATGATCTGAAAAGGACTGCCGGGAAAAATTGGCTACAAGTAGCGTACAATAAAAACCAATGGAAAGGAAGACTTGAAGAGGCTTATGTTCAGATGTGGACGTGAATGGCTAGACGAAGAAGAAGAAGAAGAAGATTTTCCACTTTACGATAAATATTAAGTAGATCAAAGTTGTAGTCTTACAAAATTTTCTATAGAGTTACTAGTTTACAAGATACAGCGCGAAAACACTTTGCACCCCTTTTTCAAAGATGGCGGCTAGGGGCCAAGAGTGGCGACCCAACAAATTTGAACTTAACTTGTTTATACTAACCATCCTACACACACAAAAAAAAATAAAATTGAGTCTTCTGAAAAATGTAGCCCTAAATGTAACTTTTCGATGGACTCTTTAGATATATTAATTTTATATATAGATATAAAATTCTTTAATTCTAAATTCTAAAATTCTATAAAACTTATATTATATATAGATATTAATTTTATTAATATCTTTAGATATATTATCATATTAATTATCTCTTCGCTCTCCCCTACTTTCTTCATGTAAGATTTCAAAAAGATGTTCAACGGAAATGCAGTTACGAAGGTTTCCTACGTAAGATCAATTTAAATGAGCATCGTCATGACTAAGACAATGGTGAAAGTAGGAAGCGGTATACTCCTTAAATCGTTAGGTTAGCTGCCTGAAAGCATTTTGTCTTTTTATAAAGAATCTCTATATAAAATGGTTTTTATTGATTTACACCAAATAAATCTGAAACTAAAGGTATAATAAAATTATATAAGGTATCTGTGGGATTGTAAAAAGTGGTTAAGCTTTTTTACAGCTCTAATATTATTCAATGATTTTTGTTGCATTGTTTAAATGAGGTTTTGCGGTATATTGGTTATAAACTATTAAAGAATATCGAATTCAAGGTATATAAAATAAACTTATTTAAAATTAATAATAATAAATACTTTTTGCCTTTCCGGAATGGAAAATCCAGCTAGTTTTTTTAATTTGTATAATCAAGTGCCCTGCAGCCAGTCACAACATGCTAATATTTTCTAAACAACAGAAAGAAAATTGTAGTATATTATCTTTCTTGCTCCCCTTCCTTTTACCCTATCAGGATGTCGGATTTAGGCTAGCTATTTTAATTTCCATTTACCCACCTCTTCTATTATTTGCTGTTTCCTGCCATTATTTTCAATTCCTCGAGTGATTTTTGTTTAAGTTTTCCCGCCTCTACTACTTGCTGTATCCATTTTTTTCTTGGTCTGCCTCTTTTTCTTTTTCCGATGTTCTTTGCTTCATAAACTTTTCTTGTTATTCTATTGGATTGCATCCTCATCAGATGCCCATTCCAGTTCATTTGTCTCTTTGCTATTTTGTTCATTATCGGTTCCTGACCATTCTCCTAATAGTCTCGTTGCTTAATCTATCCCATTTTGTCTTACCAACTATCCTTTTTAGATGTCTCATCTCCATTGCGTTTATCTTGCTCTTATGTTTTTCCAGAATTGTCCAGTTTTCACTTGCATAGAGCACAGTCGGTATCACTATTGTGTTATATATTTTTATTCTTGTCTCTCGTGTAAGTTCTCTTTTCCCCATTATTGGGGCTAACGCATAGTATAACTTGTTCGATTTTTTTGCTCTTTTTGTTATTTCCCAGTCTATTTTTCCGGCATTAGTTATTATACTTCACAGGTATTCGTAAGTTGTTACTATTTTCAATTCTGATCTCCATTTTCAGTTCTTCTATTTGTTCTAACGATATACCCATTAGTTTCTGCATTTTATTCTCAGAATCTGCTATTAGTACTATGTCCTATGCATACATTAAGGACTCTATTATTACCGGTTGTAATCTGTGGTAACCTATGATTATCTGTAGTTGATTGGTTCTGACTCTAGTGTTTCTTATCAATTCGTTCATTACTATTATGAATAGCAGAGAGCTGAGACTATCTCCTTATTTAATACCTCTCTTCCAATTAAATGCTTCCGATCTTTCCCCTGTTATTTGTACCCTTCCTTTTACCTCTTTGTAAGTACATCCTATAATTTTTATCAATGCATTAGGTACATTTATTTTTCTCAAGCATTTCACTTTAATATGTCTTTCTATCGTGTCAAATGCTGCTCTTAGGTCTATGAATGCTAATACTAGTTTTTCCTCCGTATCTATGCTTCTTTCTATTAGGTTTCTAATGATATATATGTTGTCATTTGTCTGTCTTCCCGGTCTAAATGCCGTTTGTTCTTCTCAAAATACCATTTCTACTTCTTGTCTCAGTCTGTTCTCTATTATTTTCGTATATATTTTAAAGCATACCGATGACAGACATATTGCTCTATAGTTGTCGCAGTTTACATGTTCTTCTTTTTTGTATATTGGCACGATGATATTATTCTGCCAGTCTTTAGGGATTGTTTGTTTTTCCCATGCCTCTTTATATATTTTTCATAGCCAGTTTATTCCTTCTTCTCCCATGTATTTTACCATTTCCGGTTCAATTTCATCATCTCCCCCTGCCTTGCCTATTTTTATATTTGATAATCCTTCTACTACTTCTTCTCTACTTATCTGCTATATCTCCGTGTTTTTATTTTCCTTCATTGTTTATATCGTCTTCATTTATCCCTTCGGTATCAAATTTTTTCTCATAATATTCTTTCCATACCCTAGCTACTTGTTCTGGGCTTATTTGTATTTGGTTTGAAGTATCTCTTACTACCTTTATTTCCTTTCGTCCTCCTTGTAGTAGGAGTAGGTAGTATATTATAAAACTATAATTCGATTGGATTTCAAACTTAAGCAGCATTACAAATTTTAAGCATTACAATAATTATTATAATGATAAGATAGAGATAAAACATGGACACTCGTTTTTCATCTAACCATTTAAACATTATTTTCGAAGACAAACTCGGTAAAGAGGTAATGACAAATGAGGTAATATAAGGGTTAGAATTCTAATTAAACTAAAGTATTAAATTTACGTTTGAAGGTGAATTTCATAAAACAATCATTTACAATTTGCATATTTAGAAATAATAGGTAGCATTGTGTGGAGGAAAAATCTTAATTTTTTTTATTAGATCTTCGGTTTGTTTTATTAATTTTTACAGTCGAAGAAAATGTGATTTAAATCTTCTTCATTTTGACAGTCTGGACATAAGTTTATGTGTATTATGGATGTTATATACCTTCGTAGAACAGAACAGCTTTTAAACCAATAATTACTTGGGATTGAAGGCTGCATAGACGCATATTGCGAAGAAGAAAGTGTATTGTATATATGCCATTAGGTCGAAATACGTATCAACAGATACATAGGATTTGTTTGCGTGAAATCAAATATTTGCTCTCTTTTTCATTTTTTATTTTTTTGTAACATTTAACGTTTATAATGGAATTTCTAAATTAAAGATTGATTAGTATAAAGTCGATCTGATAACTAATGATATTTTCATTTGAACACTGAACTCTATTTACCATAATATTAAAATAGGTAAATTTTCAATGAATTGCGATAATTTGGAAAGCTTAAAACACTATTACACACAACGGTTCTTAAAAGAATGAAAACAATTAGTAGTTTATTGCTAATGCTACCAACTGTAAAAGATATTCACTAGACCGAAAAAGAATACGAAATTAAGTGCGTTATTTTTCATAATGACGACAAAAACAAATAGGTTTCTCGTTGTTTGTTTTTCTACACATATGTTTTCTGTTGTAAGTGATGTAACCGAACAGAATAGTAAGTGAAGGTTTTTGAATGCTGCCCAATTCTTTGTAAGGCTGCGACCTGAATACAAATGTATTATTATCGTTTAAACTGTGGGTTTCTTAGATGCATACACATTCATTGTCTTTGGGATAACAATTAAGTCCACGATTGTTCTTTAAAATTTATTTAATAAATGCTTGGGAAAAATACTTATCCATTGCTATTAAATGAGTCATTTAAATCCTCATTAAGAGGATTTAATTAAAACATTCCTGTACAATATACAAATTAAGAAAATATTTTTCTCGATTAAAATATTTATTCGTTTCACATAAGAGATATAAGCAGTTTTGAAGAAATAAATTTTGTGAAATTATATTCAGAGACAAATGGATGATCAGTACGGCAAGAGATGGGGGGCCTGGGTCTCAGTATTACTCACTCCATAGATCTCTCCCGGAAGAGCGTGTATGCTTAATAAACTGAAATATAAATAAAATCAAATCAATAAACATAATAAGCATACAAACTGTTGGGATTTTTTCATTTTCATTATAAAAATGCACTACGTGTGGAGGGATGCCGGTTTTCGACATCCTTTCAGGGAGAGTCTTGTATGCTAATAGTGTCTCTTTTAGCGGTTTGTACTTGCTGTAAGTCCAATTGATCCGCTAGCCTTCGACTGCTCATAAAGAAACTTAAATGGACTTTTAAAGGTGCTTTAATCTGACCTGTTGAATAGATCGATAGAGTGAAATAAAACAATTGCTTGTTTAGCTAAAACTGTAATTGAAAAAGGACAAGAAATATACACTTATAAACTGTGAGTGAATAACTAATCGTAGGAACCTAATTAAAAAATTACAATTTACGAACGAAACCACCATAACACTTCAGACATTAGGGGTTCCCGATATATTGCGTAACTTGCGAGCGTGAAGAAGTAACTCTCCGAAAATTGAAAGGTAGGTCTAAGCCCTACGCCTGTCGCTAATTCACTGTCTTCCTGCAGCCCCTCCGAAATACTTGTCTATGCATTTTGAATATCGGCCGGTTTAAAAGGTCAAATGGGCGGAGAATAACATTCTAAGAGATAATGCAGACTGGATTTTATTTATTTAACCGGGACGGAAATATTTATTTGTTTTGAATAGAATTATTTGGTTGGAGATTATAGTTCTCCAACATTCCCCCTGGCATTAGAGCCTTGTGGTCTAACCTACTCTTCTTTATCTTGCCTAGGGAGAACCGAAATTTTATAGATTGCCCTTGTAAATTGACCATTGATGGTCTTTAACTTGACCACTCTGACTTTGCTATCTTGACCAGGCATTGTATCGACTACCCGCGCTAGAGGCAATTTTAGAGAAGGTACATCGTCCTCGCTCAGAAGAACTGTCATTGACTTTTATGTTATCCCTTGGTCCTCTGAAAAGCCTCTTCTAGGCCCTTTTTCCAATGAGACACATTCCATGTTGTTTTTATCTTTGATCCAGTAATCTTTTTTTATTGGGAACTGAAATTTTTATTGGGAAAAACTATCTTTTGTATTTATAAACTTTTTTATACAATATTGACTGTTACTATTCATGTGGTTTATAATTAGCGGGCCGTAAGTTGGTATTAAACAGCGGCAATTTTGACAGACATGCTCTCACAGACAAGCAATTAGACTGACTTCTGTTCTGTTCTGGTGGCCAAAGATTGCTTAGAAGTTGTTTTTTAGAATATTAAAGATTTTTTTGAGGAAGAAAAAGTTGCAGAAAGTTTTGGTTTGTTTTTTTTTTGAGTGTCCTGTTTGGTTTGTAGCTAATCTGAGCCTCCTACTGAAGGAGTCAAGCTGGAGTCCAAGGAAGAAGTCTCTATTTTGTTTTGTTTATGGGATATTTTTTAAAGAAGAAGGATTAAGTTATTCCCTAGTCTAATTTACACCTCATTCCAGGGTTGATTCTTCTTTGTGTTAGCTGTTCCCTCGGAGGTCCAGATCTTACATTACTATTCCCGGACAACTTCAAGAAACCAGCTTGAAGTATCTCCTTCATTTAGAGTTTGGAACATTGTAAATCTGTATTAAGTTTATTCCTTAAGTTTAATTTTTTTATATTTTTTTTAACATTAAATCGTACTATTTTACCTAATAATAAAAACCCGTCATTGTTTCTAAAGTAATACTGAATAATATTTAAGAACTAATTGTCAACTACAGGTTGAGGTTGAGGTTGAAAAACAAACAGAAAAGAAATGAGTAGAATATATTTAATAGAAGAAAGATCTTGGATCAAACACTACTCACAACTTTTGACTAAAACAAGACCTTAATTCACGAACATCGGTACAACAACATATGAACTAGAATTCAGTGAGGACGATGAAATAACAGTACAGGAAGTCGAGAATGCAATACGAACTCTAAAAAAACGGAAGTCATGCGGACCACAAGGTATGCTAAATAAATTATTAAAACATAGCCCACAAGTATTTCGGAAATTACTGGCGTATGTCTTCACCTTATTCTATAATGGACACGACTTACCACCGGAGTGGACCAAAGCACATATTAACAACATCTACAAAAAATGAGATAGAAAGAATTGTTCAAACTACAGGGGGCTAAGTGTCATAAATTCAGTCTCAAGACTGTATGGAAAAATAATATAAAATAAAATTGAAAAAGAGATGACAGATGTAGAAGAACAGAATGACTTTCGTGCAGGCAGATCCTGCATGGATAGTATATTCTCTCTGAAACAAGTTATCGAGAAAAGATTAGCCCACAACCTTTCAACCCATATAGTCTTTATAAATCTGAAAAATCATCCTTTAAACAATGGCAATCCAAACTTATGCAAAAAAATGGTTTATTTAGAGTCCAACAGAATTTTTATAAAAACTATTAATATAATAAGGTCAAACCATGCTCTAACATCTTCAATAAACTACAAAATGAATCTATCAGACATTCTAAAAGTCTAAACTGTGCCTGTGGAAAGTCTGGTGATTTAGCACATATCCTATTAGCTTGTAAAAAACAACAAGAAAATACTACCAAGTTTTTATGAAGACTTGCGAAAGCTAAATGTCTGCTTTTTATTTTACTTAAATAAATTATTTTCTCTTGAAAAATAGAAATCTTTACTTGTATTTTTAAGTTAAGTAGAAAATGTAAATATCAACTTTAAACAAATTAATGTACTAACAATAGAATGAAGACAAAAGTTGTAAGCAATCTGTGAACTACACCAATATTGTATACATGAATATATGACATGAAAAAACAAAATAAAAAAAATTTTTTTAAAATTAAAATATATATATATATATATATATATATATATATATATATATATATATATATATATATATATATATATATATATATATAAGCGAGGTTCCTACAGCCTCTGCCGTTTCTCGCATTTCGACCGCCATCGTTTTCTGTCCATCCATTCGTCTTCTCTGATGGCTCTATCTCTCATTATGTGCCGTACATTTTCTTCCCAGGCAACTGAAGGCCTTCCCCTTCTTCTTCTTTGTTGTGGTATGTAATTTAAAGCTTTCTTTGGCCATCTATCTTCATTCATTCGTTTCACGTGACCATACCACACTAGTTGTCTCGTTTCAATTCTATCTACACTGGAATATACAGTATTTGTCCTCCTTCTAATATCTTCATTCCTGATGTGATCTTTTTTGGATATACCACACGCTCTCCTTAGAAAATCCATTTCTACTACTTCTATTCTTTTTCTATCCTTCTGCGTTATCTGCCAAACCTCTGCCCCATAAGTCATAATAGGCTCTACCAAGGTTCGATAGATTGTCAATTTCGTTTCTTGTCTAATATCTTTAGACCAAAGTAGAGAGTTTAGAATGTTTACCACTTTTTTTCCCTGCTGTGTTTTGTTTTCGATGTCTCTTCTGGTAGTGCCTTCTTTAGATATTATAGATCCGAGATATTTATATTCATTGCATGTGTTTGTGTTTCTAATTTCTAACTCTGGATCTTCTTCACCATCTCCTATTTTAAGATACTCTGTCTTTGCCATATTCATATTAAGGCCCCATTTTTCATATTCTTTCTTTAGTTTTCTAAACCGAGGAAGACATGTAGTCCATGTCTTCCTCGTCATTCGCTACGACTACCTGATCATCTGCGAAAAATAAAGCTGTTAGACATTCACCACCGCCTATGTCTATTCCCATTCCGGATACTTGTTTTCTCCACTGCTCTAGCGATGATTGAATATATATTTTAAACAGGGTCGGAGACAGACAACATCCTTGTTTAAGCCCCTTGGTTATTGGAAATGCTTCAGATATAAAGTTTCCTTCTTTAACGACACTTCTTGCATTTTTGTATATATTTGCAATAGCATCCACATACTCTCTACTGAGACCTACTTTCGTCAATGTATAAAATAGTTTTTTCAAAGGTACCGTATCATATGCCTTCTCTAAATCTACAAACAATAGGTGGGTAGATAGATTCCTTGCCTTCCGTTTTTCGATTACCTGCTGCAGAACGAATATATTATCAATGCACGATCTTCCTGCCCGAAATCCATTTTGTTCCTCTATGTCTTCATATTCTGATTCAATTCGTTTTTTTATTATTCGACCATACAACCTGCCAACTTAATTAAAAATAATGTAAAATTAAATTTTTAATAATAAAAAATAGTGTAAAATTAAAAACAAATAAAAAAAAAATAAAAAAACTAAAAACAAAAAAAGTATAAAACAAAATAAAGATAATAAAACAAAACAAGCAAAAAATGTACTGTATAAAACGAAATTTAAAAATAGAATTAAAAAATATATGTAAGGAAATTAATCAATAAAACAAACAAAAATAACAAAAAATAGAAAATAGAAAAAGGAAAAAAGTTCAATTACATTTTTTGATTTACATTCACTACTAACTCGACCTCTGATTGTCGATCTATGAATACAAGTTACAAATTAATTTGGCCAGTGGGCTATACCAAGGTCATAAAAAATCTCTAGCATAATCTTTGTCTAGGCCACAACACACAGCCCTGTCGTACTCTTCTATTAATAGGTATTTGTTTTGACAGGTGGTTATTAATTTCGATCTTTGATATCAATAAACTATTATCATTTTTTCATAAAACCAGCTGTAATATACGGCAGTGAATGTTGGATAATTAAAAAAACAAAATTGAAAGAAGAATAACGAGTGTATGTGGAGAAAATAAATATTCGTAATTATTCATAAAAGTAACGATTTATTTTGATCGTATCTAATGTTCCAGCACGCTACCGTTTTCAAACTGTATTGATAATTTATTGATTTCACTGAGCCGTGTTGCCAATATAATTAGAAAAAATAATACGTTTTACTTTAGCAATTGATTCCAATTAGTTGAAAATCGAACGGTTATTTTAATTTTGTTAGACTTCGATTACTTTTAATTTGATCGCTATTTAGATCGACCCATTTATATTTTACCATTAGTTGGTTATACCTGTGCAAATAATGTGTCGTCTAATAAGTGTTTAGATTAGTTTAAGTGAATGTTTAAAAGTGTTAATTGTTTAGTCGTGAACACAAAATACCAATACCAAATTTTTTAAATTTGAAAAATAATAGAAAATTTGAAAATGACAAGTAATAACATCTATGTATTTGAGAAATAATAATAAAATTACCGACATTCCATTGTGTGCGAGTTGGAAGACCAATTTACAGAGAATTTGTAAAATTCGAATTTCAAATATGCCCAACAATATCCAAATACACACATAGCCATATGCTCTAATTCACTTTCCTCTATACACTCCATTAATGCTATACCCACCAACCATCCCATATCGGTTTTGGTGGTAACGAAAAAGCTGATTGCCTTGCCAAAAAAGCCGCATCATACACGGACACCATTATCAATACAAAAATTTGGAACGATCTCAAAGCTAGACTGATGAAGCTTAATCTATCCACCTGGCAGTTTCACTGGAATAAAGTTACTTCAGCGCTGCATGAAATTAAACCGTCAGTGAACCTACTTACATATCCCAGTTTACCTTAAAAAGATAAGGCAATCGTAAGGAGATTGCGTATAGGACATACCCGTCTAATTCATAGCTACCTGATGACATCATCTCCACAACCCAAATGTCAGCACTGCAATACGACTCGTTGAATCAGACATATACTTATCGAATGACCTTTTTATGGCAAAATACGCCAACAGCTCGATATCAGTACTATCTTCAAAGAGGTCCATAACAGCACAGACCAAATCAACAAAGTTATCAAATTCCTCGAGAAAAGTGAGCTGCTCAACAAAATATACATGTTATGTTACATTTTTTTATTATTTTCTCTTTATGTGAAATGTTAACTACATGATTTTGTAATTTATATGATATTACCATGTAAGTCGTAACTCGTGCTAATGACCATAAATGTCACATGCACGTTAATTTAAATAAAAAAAAACAAAAAAAAACTAAAAAAAGTTCGAACCTGTGACGATAATATACTCTTATGCCGGGTCCAGACCAAGCAGACAAAACAAAAACATTCATGTTTCGCGACAAAGTGGCGACAAATCGAAAACATTTGATGAGACATTTCTGAAACAATTTTGTTTTGTTTGCAGATTTGAAAACTTTTTCAGGTCCCGTCTCAGGTCGGTAAAGATCAAAGGGTCTGTGTTTTGTCTGTGTTTTTGACGACAGTTGTCGACGCAGTGTGGACGCGTGTGCGTGCCAAAACGAGTTAAGCAGTAGGAAAATAGAATGTACAATTTTTATCAAAATCAAGTGTATTTTTCTGTTGTGTAGTGAATAAATAAATACTAGTGTATTTTTCTAAACATGTCGGGGGACAAAAAGTGGAATACACAAAATACATGCAAGTTAATAGAAATTTACAGGGAGCATTCGATATTATGGGACCCTAAAAATAAAGATTATAAAAATCGCTACAAGAAAGCCGATGCATTAAAGGAAATTTCTTTATCGCTAAATGTGCCACTAAATGGTGTTAAAAAAAAATAAAGAATGTTAACAACCAGTATGCTAGAGAAAGACGAAACTACAAGAAACTTAAAAAATCTGGGGCTGGGAAACTTTTCAGTTCAAAATGGTTTGGTTATGGTAGGAATCACCTGTTGCTAAAAATCTTAAAGTGATTGCTAAACGTTCTGTTACACTTATAGCATTTCTAAAGTTAGTACCTATGTCTTTTTGCAACTGCAGGACCAACAAGGCATATTAGATTCTCAAAATCTTCGGTGGACATTCTTAAAAAAATTTTGAAGCTTGATCGAATTTCACCACTTAGTCCAATATCATCTGCGCGCAGCTGAACTAACAATTTGTCTATCGAACAACTTTCTCGCATTTTTAGGCTTGGTCTAATCCAAAAACGTTTGGGTTTTCGTTTAGCAACCTGGGATGATGATGAGAGCAAAAAAAAACAACTTGCGGCTAGCAATAAATCTTCAGTTTCATTTTTTTCTTTATTAAAACGCCACATGGTTAACCAACACTAATCACAACAACAACGTCACCAACTGAATTTTGTTTTTATATTTTGTTGTTCTGGTGTGGACAGTTTGTCTCAATTTTGTTTTGTCTTTTGACGACAAATTTTGTCGCCGATTTATCGTGTTTTTGTTTCAGAATTGTGTTTTCGTTTTGTCTGCTTGGTCTGGGCCCGGCATTATCGTCTAAAGTGCGCCTATATATTTAACAAGGCATGTTTTTATATTTTGATTGGCTGTATAAAAGACCAGCAGAAATCCATTCGAGACATTCTTACTGTGTTGGACAAAGAATACTTACCTTCCTAGTACCTACCCGAACAAGTGTGTTAAAGTGTTTCATTCCGTTGATTTGGTGAGTTGAACAAAATTGATAATTCCCCGTCCTATAGGCGACTGCGTGGGTTGAATGTAGTCACCGAGCTTCTTTTACCGTCTGATGTATTGAATCGGACATGTCCTTCTGAAGACTTTCATTTCGAGCTGCACAATATCGGCACACTATCCTTCTTAGGTCTACGAAAGCCAAATATGTATATATTACAGTATCCAACTTATAAATACATTTTGGAGACGTCTGTCGCCGTATTTACAGTCTACTCCGCCAATCCGCTCAATAGGTGTTCAAACCATTTTAAACCTCTTCTTTCTATTCTGTCAATGACCGTTTCTATAGCATTCATGTTCTTTCTTATAGATTCGTTGGTCTTTCTTTTCAGCCTTGATGTTCTAACACTTCTTCTTAAATAATCCATTTCAACTGCCAACAATCTTTTCTTTAGGTCTGCATTAACTGTGCATACTTCAGAGCCATAACAAAGAACTTATTCTACCATGGTTTTCCCTATTCTTTTTTGTTCCTTTTGGAAATGTTGCGATACCACCATAAGGAGTTTAGACATTCTACAATTTTACGTCCGTGAATAATTCGGTGTTTAATTTAGGTTTCTTCCAAGCCGTTGTTATCAATGAGTGCACCTAAATATTTTAATTTATAATTTTTATCAATATTTTTTGAACCTTGCATCTGAATTGGTAATTAAATATTCTGTTTTCTTCATGCTGACTTGAAACCTCCATTTTACATATTCTCTGGGTGACATACTGCATCCTTGTCTTAGTCCTTTAGTTACTCTTATTGGCTCTGATAGTCTATTTCTGATTTTTAAGTAAGTAGTGTTATCTCTGTATACTTCTGTGATTATTCCTAGAATTTATATGAATTTGAAATAACGGAATAAATTTCATATTTTGTCTGTTTAGATCAAAATAAATGTCCAAACGAATTCTATCTCCGACCGTTATTTACTACCTGAGACTTCAGAAGCCAGAAGGTTACACGAACTTTTTGTATTGAAAATCACTAGAAAGAAAAAATAGTATGACGAAGAAGAGAAACTGGAAAAAACTAATAGGTATAGATATTGGAGAGAACAATTGAAATTAAAACATATGGGAAAAAAGACGATATGGTTATATTAACAATAAATGGATTAATAATTTTTGAATCAAGATATACCAACGCATTTTTCCAACAACATGGCAGCAATAAATACAAATGCTAAAAGATCTGTATATATAATTATAGCTAATAATGGGTACCAACTTTAATGAGATTGTTTAATCATATCTCATAATAGAAAAAATATGAAACTTACTTGGATAAGTGCTTCGGGTTGCAATGGGGACTGAAACCTGTCTGCTGCTTCGCTGAGGAGCTCAAGTTCATGCTCCAACTGCCTGCATGAAGCATTAGCTGAGACGTAGGCAGAAGCTAGCAAGAATCCTCCCAGAATTACAGAACATACTACGACGGTTACTGCTATAATCTTGGATATTTGGACTGAAGTACTACGGATTTTCATATACGCCTGAAAAGAAAAATAAAACGTTAGCATATTTTAAATAGATAGTCATAAGGGAAGTCCTACTTATGTACATATAAGCATTTTTCTATTTGTTTAGTATCGTTAATAAACTTGCACATTTAGACAAACTTTTTTTGCCTCATCAAGACGGGTGGTAAATGCAGCACTGAGGTGAAACCTGTCTAGTACTGGTGGTAGTTAATCTAGGGTCCTGCAAAGGAGAGTGAAAATAGAAGAAGAGAAGACTTAAAGAAAGTAATGGTTCTTTTCAAAATTTATTTATGAATTTAGTGTCCCTTATTTACGTACTGACTTTTTATGAACAAGAAAGTAACTATGTCATTCCTCCCTCTGGACAAGTATCATTATGCAATGGGATTATCGTGCAGAGGTCAGCAATTGGGCTAGGAAAGGAAGTTTGTTTTAGAGTGTCTGGCGAATAAATTTCTGAAAGATAAGCATGGAGTTTTGGGGATATTATTGGCTCAGATATTTTGGATTATTTTGGATTATTTCTAGGACGTAACTGCTGCTCAGAAAATAAAACCTCCCAAGAATTAATATTGGAAAAAAGGTCTTCTACTCTTTATCCGTCACAAGTTGTAACTATTTATTATGACAAAGATTGGGAGACCGGTTTCGCTGTCACAGCGAAATCTGATGTATATGTTGCATAGTTCCTTAAGGATATTCGATAGTAGAGGTATTTGGCTAGAGGAAAAGGATCGTTGTTTGATTTACTTTACGCAGAGTGCTCCGTTTCTAATATATCAGCTTTTGTGTACAGTCCTGACTGAGTAGACCTTAAATGTTTAATGTACACTCAATCAGAGTTCGCATGTATGTTTTGTAGTAACAGTGTTTTTTCATTTACCAGTTTTCCACATAACGTGCTGACTCTTTATCTTACCGTGTTAAAGGTTGCCCTCAGATCATAACCCCAGTATAGTATTCTGCTGAACGTTACTCTCATTTATTGGATTAGAATAATCTAGCCATCGCTAGAAATGGCTAATATAAAATAGTGTTGCCTACGCGATGGTTTTTCAATATAGATCTGGTGAACTTTGGGGGATTATAAAATTGACTTGTGTACGCTTGAACTTGTGGAAATAAAATGGAAACGAGACAAAAAGAGTACCTCCTTTTACAGGCAGCAATTGTATTTATCATTTTGACAGCAAATTTTTCTCATATATATATAATATTAACGATAACAGCACATTAAATCATTTAGAAATCGTCCTTTTGAAATTTTTAAGTTTCAAAATTTCATGGTTGGATTTACGTCAACCTTCATCAAGCTGGTATATGTGCATTTCCAAAGGAAGTAGTTCTTGTAAAACTAAACCCGTATTTCCGCACACGAGTTCAGAGCACGAGCACGCGTCCATGGGGCATACAAGTGCCTTAGAGGTCTGATTATATTGTAAAGTTGAACCTATCTCTAAAGTTGACTACAATTTATTAAAAAATTGCTTTGCTAGCCTGACTTAACAAAGATAATTTGCATTTGGTCCATTGCTTATTATTGCCTTCATATCGTTTATAATAGTAATTTGTTATGTAAATACGATGTATTTATCCATTTTACCTAATTTAATTCCATTATTGTTTAAATATTATATGGTAATACTATTATTAATCTGTATTTGTGGTACTGCATGATATTTTAGAACCAATTTTGTTTAAACGTAATTTAATTCAATAATATTATTATAAAACTTCCTTTGATATTATGTTTAAAAAACGTAATTTTGTAATCAAAATTTATTTTTTTTTGGTGTTGGGTGGATTGAGTAGCTTAGCGTTCATCTTAACGGTTCCAAGGACACGTAAAGGACTACGGATCTCATGTGAAACCAGTTCCAGCTAAAAAACAAGTATTTAGGAATTGTAAACACACGAAAAAAAGAACAACCGTTGATTAATGGGTGCAAAATAAATCATTTTATAGGTGGACAAATGCATCAGGGAGATATAGACATTTTGCCAAATTTACAGTAGATCTAGTAAATCAGAGATTAACGAATATTATAGAGCCGGTATTCCCAAACTACAGGGTGTTAGGACATGTCGGGGGCGACAAGTTGAACATTAAATTAAATTTATGTAAGTCTATTTAAAATTCTAAATTAACCATGATGTTTAGAAACTTAAAACAAACCACTGTAATATCTGACTTCACTACATAAACTTGAAATCGAAAATTTGAGCCGTTCAATGTGGCAACAGCGCGCATTTGACAACCGAGCGTTTTCAAGCTCTGCTAACCAATTGTGACATTTGTGACTCAGTGTTTGAGATACCTCGGCCTAGCCTGAATGTGTTCTTGCATTATAAGAGAGTACGGGTTGTGTTAGTTAGAATCTGGGAAACTTATGTGGAACAACTCTTTAATGATGACCGTCCTAGTGGGTATACACTGAGCAATGATGATACTGGTCCTTCTATTCTAAAATTAGAAGTGGAGAATGCTATAAAGGGTCTTAAAAATAACAAAAGATCAGGCAACGATAACGTATACGGGGAACTATTGAAAATGCTGTACGAAACAAACAGTCAATGTCTAGAGTCACTCGTCAGACTCTTTAACAATATTTGTAACAGCGGAGAGTTTCCTGAAGACTGGCTAGAGTCAACTTTTGTTGCCATACCGAAAAAACCAAAAGAAAAGTCTTGTGATCAACATCGGATGATAAGTCTAATTAACCACATTTCGAAGGCATACACCAAGGTTATTTACAACAGAATAAGCAAAAAACGTGAGGATAACATTGGAGATTTGCAGTTTGGGTTTCGGAATTCTCTTGGGACAAGAGAAGCACTTTTTAGTCTACAGGTACTCATCCAGCGCTGCAGAGATATGAACTAAGACGTGTACATATGCTTTATAGACTAGGCAAAAGCATTCGATAACGTAAAGCACGAAAAGATAGTTGAAGTTCTCTATAAGATCGGAGTCGACTACAGAGACATTCGAACAATAGCGAGTCTCTATTGGGGTTAAACAGCTAAAGTGAAAGTAGGATCTACATTGACCAATAAAATTGAGATCAAGAAAGGGGTACGACAGGGCTGTATCTTGTCTCCTATTGTCTTTAATATATACTCAGAAGAAATATTTAAGACAGCGCTGAAGGAAAAGGTATGCTGATGACACTGTGATTCTAGCAAGTAGCATGGAGGAACTGAGTTGCCTAATGAGTAAGATACAAAAAACAAGTGCACAATACGGACTCAGACTAAATATCACAAAAACCAAATGGATGTTAGTAAGCAAAACCCAACAACCACCACAGCAACTGAAATAAGACAATGAAAGAATTGAACACGTGGATTCGTACATCTACTTGGGAACAACAGGTAACTCAAATTGGAATCAAGCGAAGGAAATACGTATAAGAGTAGAAAAGGCAAGAGCATCGTTCACTAGCATGAAGCAAATTTTCACCTCTAAAAACCTCACCCTGCCTCTCAAAATTCGACTTCTAAAATGTTATGTATTCCCGGTTTTGTTATATGGAATGGAGGCGTGGACAATGACCGCAATATTGATGAAAAAAGTAGAGGCCTTTGAAATGTGGGCTTACCGACGTATATTACGTATATCCTGGACTGAGCACGTGACCAACGAAGAGGTACTACGCCGGATAGGTAAAGAGAGAGAGAGAGAAAGAGAGGGGTAGGAATAAGTATAAAGAAAAGAAATACTGGAATACTTGGGTCACGTTATGAGACATAATAAATATAGAGTACTACAGCTGGTCGTTCAAGGGAAAATAGACAGCGAAGGGGTCCAGGGAGGAGAAGACACTCGTGGCTCCAAAACTTGCGGCAATGGTTCGGAACGGACAAGGCTCATGAAGAAAAAGAAGACGTGTTGTGAGATTTTAATTGTCGTTGTTGACTTTCAATATAGCGATATTTCTGTGAGAGAAGAATAGTAGTCAAGATGAGCTTAGCAAAGAAACGCAAGTATAATTATGATTATATAAAATAAGGGTTTATTTGTATACTCAAAGATAATGTCAAACACCCTTAGTGTGTAATTTGCTATGAAGCATTAAGCAATGATGCAATGAGACCTAATTGTCTTGAACGACATTTGTCATCCAAACATAACTCTTTTAAGGACAAATTGAAGGAATTTTTGGCTGTAAAAATCTAAAAATTTAAAACGCATGAAGTTGGATAGTACTGGTTCTACTGTCAATCATCTAAAAAAGTGCATGAATGAGCTTCATATGAGCTGTCACCTCTTATTCCTAAATAAAAGAATAGTCATATTATTGGAGAGATGCTTATTAAACCATGTCTGTTAAAGGCAGCTGATATTATTTTTGGAACGTAGAGTACGCAAAAGTTATCTCAATTACCTCTTTCGGAGAATACTCGGAAACGTATCATTGATGGTATGGCGGAAGACATACAAAACCAGGTAGTTGATGCAGTAAAACAATCTCAATTTTTTTCTATTTAGCTAGACGGGAATACAGATATAGCACAATGTTCTCAGTTAATTGTTTATGTTTGGTATAATAAGAGTCAAAGACGAGCTACTTTTTTCTAGAGAGTTGGAGACCACGACAAAAGCTATTGATGTTATGAAAGCAGTGTCAAACTTTTTTGACAAACATGAACTCTCTTGGCAAAAACTGGTCAGTGTATATAAGGATAATAGCAATAACAATACAAATAACGGGCTACGTCAGGGAGACCCACTCTCCTGTATACTATTTAATCTAGCTGTGAAAAATGTAATACGTACGTTACAAATCACAACTACCGGTTCAGTATATCTGTGCAAATCCTAGCATATGCTGATATGCTAACCGAAAACGCAGCACGAGAGGCGTATGTAGCACTAAAGGAAGCGGCTACAAAAATGGGTTTAATAATAAACATTAATAAAAAGAAATACATGAAAATAGGTCAGCAACCACAAATACGACGGCCACTTGTTATAGAAAACGACGCCATCGAAGCAGTTAACGAATTTGTATACCTGGGAACGCTCGTCAATACTGAAAATGACACTACCGCAGAGATAAACCGCATAATTTGCACGGCTAATAGATGCTATTTTGGCCTTAATCTCCTTTTTAAATCTACAGTTATATCAAGAAATATAAAAGTAGAACTCTACAAAACAATAATACGCCCAGTCCTAACATATGGTTGAGAAACTTGGACTTTAACAAAAAGCAATGAAAACATGTTAGGATGTTTCGAAAGAAAAATACTGAGGCGAATCTATGGAGCGGTAAATGAAAATGGTGTCTGGAGAAGACGATACTTCGAACGAACGAACTTTGAACTCTATAGAATATACCAGGAACCAGATATCATAAAACACATTAAGATAGGACGTCTGAGGTGGGTAGGCCATGTAATGCGGATGGAGCAAACCGACCCAGCTAGAAAAATGCTCCTTGATAGACCTATTGGTCAAAGAAGAAGAGGAAGACCCAGAACAAGATTCCTAGATAACATAGACCAAGATATGAGAAATATGGAAATACGTGCTTGGCGGAGGAAGGCGATCGATAGGGACAACTGTAAGAGAATTATTGGGGAGGCTAGGACCCACGCAGTTATGTATTAAAGTAATGAATTAGATGAAAAACAGTGCGTGGAATACTTAACTATTTAAAACTCTTTGTGAAGATTTAGGAAGTTATCACAAAACACTGATATTTTATATAGAAATACGAATTTTGGAACACCAAAAGCAAAATGAACTAAGAGTGGCCTTCAAAAAACGTTGTATCCAAGTAGTATTGGCTTATTTTTCAGAAATATTTGACTTGTTGAACAGCCTTAACCTAAAACTGCAGGGTGGAGACTCAAATATAATTACTCATCGTGATGAGATAAAAACGTATATTGGGAAATTCCAACTTTGGAGGCGTAAAATATCCGTCAATACCTGCAATTATTCAAATTTCCCTAAAGTAGAGTCAATCTTAAAAGAAACACGCTTCTGGGACATTTATGAAGGATCAAGTTTGAAAATCCAAATATTAAACCATAGAGAACCCATGAAGAGCCTAATTGAAGAGTTCCAGAAATACTTCTTAAACTTGTGTTGACATTCCATGTCAACATAGACTCCCTGCCGGAATCACTTCAAGAAGATGGTTTGCAAATAATACATAATTCCTCTGCCAAATACAACTTTTATATAATGGACAAATCTTCATTTTGGTTAAAATATTTCAAAATGTATCCCAGTGTATCACGGAAAGCTCTTCGTTTATATTTGCCTTTTTGTGCGAAAAAACATTTTCTTGTGGCAATTAAAACAAACTATCCCAATAAACTTGATTTAACTAGTGACTTGCGTTTGTGCCCTTGCTAAAACTCAGTAACGCGTGGGTACTAGTAAAGAAAATGAAAGCCCATCCATTTCCCTAACCAACCCAATATATCTTTCTTTTATTAACTCTAAAATATTTGAGTCATTCGGGCTTAACAGAAGAAACTTTTGTCCGTATTGTAAAAATAATGTGACTGAGTGACATATCTATAACATGTGTAATGTGACTGACTTACACATCTTTTAGAACTTAGAGAGGAAGCTTATAATCACACCTTTAAATTTTTTACGTTAAGCAAAAGCAAAAGTTATGTAGCAAGTAGGGCGTAGCAAGCGAGATGTTGAACAATATCTTCTGGAATTGGAAACAGCGGCGAAACAGGTCGGTCTAGTCATCAACGAAGACAAAACCAAGTACATGTTGGTTACAAAGGATCCCATAGCAAATGAGGAACGAGAAACAGTCTTTGGAAGTCATATCTTTGGACGTGTTGACAACTTCACATACCTTGGGTCGCTATTGACTGCTACCAATAAAACAAGCGAAGAAATCAAAAGACGAATAAATCTTACAAATAGGGCATACTATGGACTCCAAAAGTATTTCCACTCAAGAAACATTCAAAGAAAAACTAAAATTATTATAAACAAAACATTGCTGAGGCCGGTCCTCACATATGGAGCAGAAACATGGACTCTAACGCAGAAAGATGAAAGACTTTTGGGAATATTTGAGCGTAAAATACTCCGCAAAATATTTGGAGCTGTAAACAACCAAGGGCAGTGGCACAGAAGATATAATTTTGAATTGTATCAGCTCTTTGATGAGCCAGATGTCATAACGTTCATTAAAACACACCGACTTAGATGGGCTGGACACATAATACGAATGCCAGAAAATACCATTGCTAAAAAGCTAACCACAGGAACACCTGTAGGAAAAAGAAGCAAAGGCCGACCGCGAATTAGGTGGTTAGATGGAGTAGAAACCGACTTACGAATATTAAAAATCAGAAGATGGCAACATGTTGCCAAAAACCGAACAGAATGGCGACGAATCTTAGAGCAGGCCAAGATCCACAGAGGATTGTCGAGCCAAAGATGATGAAAAGCAAAGTTATAGGCAAAAATGTCTAATATGTTTGATAATTTGTTATTTTTTAATAATAAATTTGCAATATCTCAGCTTCTAATAGACCGATTTTAATTTTTCAAAGTTTGTTTGGTTTGTTTTTTTGACAAAGAAAATGATTTGAAAAACTGTTATATATTTATTAGTTTATTACTTATCATTTAAACAATTAAATTGTTAATAACAAATTCCTGTCAAGAAATTGGAATTACCATGTTAAAAATTCGGACTCACAGGGTCAAAACACATAAAAATCAGTTGTAAAATCTCAAAATTTATTCAATCGGCTACAAAATCTCCCTTTGCCTCTAGACTATATGTAGGGTGACCATATGTACTTTTTTTAGTAGGACAGTACTTTTTTTTCAAACGCTGTCCTATTGTACTTTAAAATTTAGGAAGTACACCTAAATGTATTCTTTTTCTTAATTACACAAAATTAAGTCCTACTTTTCCTATATTTAGCAGCAATCAATCGGTGCAGGAGTCACTTGCGACTCTCGTCGCCGCGTCATCGTCTAGTTCAGTTATTACCGATACGCCCATCTCTCCCATCACTGTCGATTTCATTTCTCAGCAAGATCTTATTATCTTATTTATTTAGTAAAAATATATATCTCGTCGCATATGTATGTTTATTTGTTACTTAGGCGCTCACTGTTGATTAGTCTGTTAACCTTTTGTCTTAAATTCCGGCAGTTTTTCTCGTTTTTTATATTCTTTTGTGCTGTGTGGAAAAATAAAAAATTTCATCAAAAATGTTTTAGCTCAAGAGGCTTAATCCCAATTAGAAATTCACCTTCGAAAAGCAAATTTCGTCAGCATCACAATCGATTCGTCGAATCATAGAGAAATTAAAGTTGTGCCCATAATGGTAAGATGTTTTGATGGAGAAAATGGTGTCCAAGTAAAATTACTTCAGCTACGTGACTTACCTGGTGAAACATCAGAGCAGTTAAAAGATTACGTGGTCAATGTTTTGAATCACCATAATCTACTACAAAAATACATCGGAATGTCTGCTGATAATACAAATACAAATTTTGGTGGAATGAGAAGAAAAGGAGTGAACAATCTATTCAGGAAATTAAATGCTGCTCGTGGTAAACCCGTGATTGGAATTTGTTGTGTAGCACACATTTTTAATAACTGTTTACAAAATACGACGGACGTCTTACCTATAGACATCGAGGTTATTGCGGTCAAGATTTTTAAGTATTTCTATATTTTTACAGTCAGAGTGGAGAAACTAAACCAGTATTGCGATTTTGTTGATATCGAGTACAAAAAAATGTCGTTTTCAAAATCAAGATTTTTGAGCCTGATGCCAGCCATTGAACGAATTATACAAATATTCGAACCCTTGAAAGCATATTTTTTATTGATTGATAATTGTCCAACAGTTCTAAAACAGTTTTTTTAAAACCCAATCAGTGAAGCATGGATTTTGTTTGTGCATAACATTGCGTCTCTCTCCACAAAGTGATTTTAGATGTATAAGGTGACAAAATATGCGCAACGGAAACCGCTTTGGAGTATTTAGAACTCATAAATAAGCTTCAAAATCGCTTAAATGAGTTATTTTACCGCTTGAAGTAAGAGAGTCACTTTCAAAACTTGAAAATATGGAAGACCTTGACCTTAGTGTGAACTATCGGGATATCTTTATCATGCATGTCAAGCAGTTCTATTCAAATTGTGTAAACTATTTGAAAAACTGGAGTGAAAATGTAAGTGAACTAAAGTTATTCGGATGGGTTATCTTGAAAAAACAAGTTTCCTGGGCTAAAATTTTAACGTTGTGTGAGGCTTTCAAAGACTACATAGGTCCGATACTGAATCAGGACGAACTGTTTGATGAAGTTAGTCTAATACAAACTTACGTTACAGATGATAAAATCGCAGACTGAATTCGAAAAATATTTCTACCGAAAATCGGTGGCTCGAAATCTTCCAAAAAGAAAGTGCTTTGAAAAATCTAAAAATTCTATGTGAGTTTGTTTTTTGTCTGCCTGGGACCAGTGCGTCGATTGAGCGGTTGTTCTAAAATATCAATAACTATTGGAGTCCCAACAAATCGTAGTTGAAAAACTATCATGCAAGTCTACAAAAACTTCAAAGTTTCGTGCAATGAAATGTTTCAGTTCTTAAAGAGTAAACCACATTTTCTGAAGGAAATTCATAGTTCCAAAAAGTACGACTGGTACCAAAATGAAGATCAAGATGTTCAGGAACGAACGTTGAAAGAAAATTAACGATTAAAATGTATCATACTTATTTATGTACTTATTTTTTATTTAAAAAAAATCGTTCTTCGTAAAATTTTGACAAAAAAAATTTCCTAGGGCACTAGCAGTGTACATATTTTCTTAAAAATTATAAATGTACTTTTTTTTTATTCAAAAATTATGGTCACCCTAACTATATGACAACCGTAGTTTCTAAGACGTTTAACCTAAAAGGTGTCACCATATTCATGCCCATGTAGAAACTTGTTTACTCAAAAGAAAATTGCAATATAGAAAAGTAATTATATCCCGCAATATATACTTATGTAACCTAATGCGGTTAAAAAAAGCCACTGGTTGTCTCTTAAACTAACATCGTCGTACCAGGTACAATGACAATTCGTGATCGTACCTACTACTTGTTGCGAATCATTTACGATGGTTCTAATAACATGGTCAAGGTTATCAGATTATTCTACTTGCATTCTGTTTACACCATTGACGTGCTAATCCAAAAAAAAACAAACTTTAAAAACTGAAGAAGCTAATTCAATATTGTAATAGAAAAATCAAATATTTGTTTAAAATAAGAAAAATGTTTCAAATAATCCTCACCTAATATCCTTCTTTTCATCATTATCTTAAGTTTTTTCTGACACAAACTTGTCTTCTCTAATTATCTATCTCTGTATTAGATAGTAGCAAAAAGCATACATAATATACGAACAGAATATTTTATAGTGTATTTTTATGTATGAGAGAGTAATAAAACAATAAATTATGTATGCAAATCACTAAACTGTTGATACGGGTGACTCAATGAAAAACAGATATTTGTCAACAAGTTTACAGAAATATATAGGAAAACAATTTTAAATTGAGTATGACCACCAGGTATAAAGGTTGGAGCAGAATGGAATACAATAGTTGTGAGGGTTACTAATTCCTAAATAAGGTTGCCAGTGTCGGAGTGATGGAGGTTAACAGGTACTAATGAATTTGCAAGAAATGTAAGATGTTTATTTTATTGGTTATATATAACAACCAATAAAAGTTAATAAGTACCTACCTATTTGCAAAATAAAGTTTAATTCTTTAGATAAAATAAAACGTTTTATTTTATCTGAAATGAGTGCATTCCACGAAGTAAGGGTTTCAACAATTAAACATTTAATTCTTTAATTCCAGGAATCTACGACAGTAATTGACTAGATAATTACCTTCTAAACTTATTCCACAGAAAATGTGATAGTGGGTTTTTCCATTTTGTAGGAAGGTCCAAGTGGCGTATTCAAAATTCTTAACAGTTCACTAAAAGTAGGTACTTCAGTTGCAAGGTGCAGTTTATTGTGTATACTAGTGTTATGGAAAAATTGGAAGTGCCGTGTAAACGCCGAAAAATTGGTCCTTTAACAGTTAATGAAAAAATATTAATATTTAATTGTTTTAAATCATTTACAGACAAACGTTTATGTGAAAGTGTTGATGAGACCGTTGAGTTAGTTAGCAGTACACTTGGTGTTGGGAAATCTACGATTTACAGAGTTATTAAAGAAGAGAAATGTGGTAGTTTTCAAATGCCACGTAATGCTCCAGGGAAACCAAAATTTCAAATAGAATATCATTTTAAAGAAGGACTTCGACGGAAAGTGCATGAATTCTTCTTTAGACAAGAATTCCCAACATTGGATAAAGTTCTTGTCTCAGTTCGAGATAATAAGGATTACCCAGAAATAAGTTGAAGTACGTTATGGAAACTTTTAAAAGAAATAGGCTTCCGCTGGAAAAAGAATCCCAGAAAGTCTATTTTATTAGAAAGAAGCGATATTGTCATATGGAGAAGACTTTTCTAAGAACCATAAAGGAAATGAGAAACCAAAAAAGAAAAATATTTTATCTTGATGAAACATGGATCAACGAGGGTCATACACCAAATAAATTTTGGCAGGATGAAACTGTTACAAGTCAAAGGCACGCTTTTGTAAATAACTTATCTACTGGTTTAAACCCACCATCAGGAAAGGGACGCAGGCTGATAATAGTACACATTGGCAGTTCAGACGGTTTTGTTGAAGGTGGTTTATTAACTTTTGAATCAACTCGTACCGGTGACCACCATGAAGACATGAATGCTGATGTCTTTCAAGAATGGTTCGAACAAATGATAGATCTTCTTCCTAAGAACTGTGTAATAGTAATGGATAATGCAAGTTATCACTCCAGACTTATAGAAGGACTGCACACAACCAAGTGGTTAAAAAAAGACTTGCAGAATTGGCTGAGTTCAAAAAATATTACGTACCATCCCGGATCTATAAGAAAGGAACTTTATTCGTGTGTGCCCTTCATAAAGAAAAATTTAAAAAATACGAAATTGATGAAATTGCCAAAAATCCTGGAATGACAGTACTTAGATCCCCACCATATCATTGTGAATTAAATCCGATTGAACTGGTATGGGCACAGATAAAGAGTGAAGTTTCAAGAAAAAATACCACTTTTAAAATTCATGATGTTAAACAGTTGTTTTTGGAGGCCGTAAATAATGTAAAACCTGAAAACTGGGAAAAGGCAGTAAATTACACTATTAAAGAAGAGGAAAAAATGTGGAAGCTGGACAACATTACTGATAAAATGATCGAGCCAGTTATTATAAATCTTGGTTCTGAAAGTTCATCTTCTGAATCTGATTTGGATTTGTAACAAGTAGCTGTAAGTTTTATATTAATATTTTTATTCATCTATTTAACACACCTTAGACGGTTTTAAAAACTCTTTTTCTCTTTTGTAATTTTTAAAAATTTAAAAAAATGTGAATTTTTTAAAACCCTTTTTAATGTAGGCCAGTCAGTTCTAATATAGTGTGTGATAAAAGAGGTCACTTTTGTTTACATAACACTTTATAACACTGAAATAATTCATTTATTTTTTACAATTATTCAAAGTAATTTTTCAATTAATATTGAGCACGCCCATGGAGTGGTCAGAGGTACCAGTTAAAATTATGCTAATTACTCTCTCGTTCATAAAAATAAACTATAGTAGACTGAAAAAGAAGGTGAAAACCAGAGAATGTGGATTTGAAATGAGCGAAAAAACCAATTTGAAATTGTCAGGCAATTGGATTATTCTAAGATTCCTGGGAGTAAGAGAATAAGGTCGTAAAGAATATCTGGAGCGACAAAAATAATCATATAAAGTTGTCCGATCTATAAAGATCGATGTAAGCTAAACTTGGAAATAAAGATACTTTTTTTTAGGGAAGCTTTATGTTTTAGAATTTGACACATTTCAAGGATGAATAGCTTATGATAATTTTGTTGTTTGCACAGTATTTTGGTATTCGTGAAATCGATACTGTGTTTAGTTGAAATGGCATATTGTGCAAGGGCACAAGATGGTTTAGAAATCCTAATGTCGCAAGTCAAGAATATGGTTTAGAACTCAATACAACCAAAACTAAATGCATGCTCATCAGCAGAACACAACAACCTCCGATGCAATTGACATTAAACAACCGAAAAATAGAACAAGTGGAGACATACACATACCTTGGAACCACAGTCAACACAAAATGGAACCAGTCAACAGAAATAAGATCTCGAATTGAAAAAGCGCGAAACGCGTTCAACAATATGAAAAAGTGGTTCACAAGCAAAATCTCAATGGAACTAAAATTAAGCTGGTCAAGTGTTATGTCTTCCCGGTCTTGTTCCATGGAGCAGAGGCATGGACCAGAACGGAAGCCACCCTGAAGAAACTAGAATCCTTTGAGCTGTGGATATATCGCCCTAATCTTCGGATATCTTGGACAGACCACATCACTAACGTGGAAGTAATGCAGAGAATAGGCAAGAGCAAAGAAATAATCTTCACCGTAAAGAAACGGAAGCTTAAGTACTTCGGACATGTCCATGAGGCATACTAAGTGCCGGCTGCTACAGTTAATAGTCCAAGGAACAATCGACAGTAGGAGAGGACCGGAAGAAGACGACACTCATGGATGCATAACCTGCGACAATGGTTCGGACTAACATCGATCGAACTGTTCAGAGGTGCCGTAAACAAAGTCAAAATAGCCTTGTTAATAGCCAACGTCCGAAACGGATAGGGCAAAGGAAGAATGTCGCTTTTGTGGGACGTTAGTCGACCTTGAAAAGAGTGACTGGTCTAGCTACTGTAGCAGAAGTTGCACTCTGCACAGGGTATATGATAGACGACATTAGTTTGCTCTAAAGGGGCCAATGGAGTATATGTCTTCGAAAATAACTTTCCTATAGTCCTTGTGTTTTTTAAGGCTATTTTAACGGTTAAGTTTTGGATTTTGAAAAGTTGGCAAGCTTAATATTGTTCTGAAGCTATTTTCTTGTGGCATTGTAAATTAATTACTATTAAACTGGGAATAAGCCACAATTAAAGATAAAAATAACGTTTATTGACGTTTCAATTTCCACTTCGGAAATCGTTCTTAAAATACAAACAGTGAACGATTTCCGAAGTGGAAACTGAAACGTCAATAAACGTATTTTTATCTTTAATTGTGGCTTATTCCCAGTTTAAATAGTAATTAGTTGGCAAGCTTGTTAATGATTTGTGGCAAGTACGGGAGCGAAGCATATTTTGTGGTTTCTTTGGATGTAATTGGGGAATTATTCATCTGTATTTTATTAGAAATGAACGCTAATGTTAGCCCGTTGGGTGTTTTAGTAATGCAGTGCTCATAATTTTTGGAATATTGAAATTTATTGATGATGGAAACGGGATGGGAGTTATCTATAAGAATGAACTTCAGTAGATTGAGAGATTCTTCTTTGTAAAGCAGGTGTGTCACTTAAAAACTGATAATGTGCCCACCGTCTTGTTCGGTGGAGTTGCTAAAATCAGATCGTTGACTTACCGTTTTAAAAAGGGAACCTGGAAATCTAACTTCTTAATACTCTCTTATAGAGAGTCGAGATAAAAGTACTAAAAGAATTACAGGAAATACGCTGAGAGATGTAGAGAGAGAAGAGATGAGAGAGAAAATGTAACATAAAGTGTAAAAACGAATAGGCACTAAATAGAAAAAAACATGGAATAACCACATAATAACAACATAAGCAGAAATGTGGCCAAAATAGCAAGAAATAAATCACCAGTAGGTAAAAGAAGTATCGAACGACGGCGCAAAAGGTAGAGTTGCAACCTTCCATAGACGTATTAAATCCTCCAATGAACAGGCACCATTGCTTATAAAAAGAAAAAAGGGGAAGAAGAAAATGAAACAAGTAAGCCCACTAAGAAAATGGACGAAGTTAGTTCAAGAATATTTTAAATACATAAATGTTTAAGTTTGGAAAAAGCACTACATACGAAGAAATGGAAGAAACCATAAGATTTTACGGTCTTTCGAGCTAATATATAATCACTAAAACTTTGTAAACAGCTGGATTGGACGATAAAGATCTACGAATAATTACAAATCTATACTGGCATCAAGTGGCAAGAATAAAGGTTGAACAAGAACTGTCGGATGGAATAAATATAAAAAGAGGAGTGAGACAAGGCTGTATATTGTCGCCTTTACTTTTTAACTTATATTCGGAGGAAATATTTAAGGAAGCGTTAATGGAGACAACCGAAGGTATTATTGTGAATGGAGTAACCGTCAACAATATTAGATATGCCGACGATACCTTCGACGAGAAGACCTGCAAAATCTAATGAACAAAATAAAACAGACTTGTGATCAGTATGGATTAAAACTCAACGTTAAGAAAACTAAATATATGATAGTTAGCAAACAAAATGATATACATGATGACGGTATAAAAGTCGGAGATGCCACACTGGACAGAGTAGAGAAACTCGTGTATCTCGGCAGTAATATCAATGAGAGCTGGGATCCAACCGCATAAATTAAAAGCAGAATAGAACAAGCCCGAGCTGCCTTTGTAAAAATGAGAAACGTACTTTGCAGTCACGATCTTAGCATTGACCTTAGAGTTCGTATGATATCTTGCTACATCTTTCCTGTCCTGCTGTATGGAGTAGAAGCGTGGACCCTAACTAAGGCTATGCTTAAACGCTTGACAGCCTTTGAGATGTGGGTATACAGACGACTACTGAAAATAAGCTGGGTCGACAGAGTTAGAAATGAGGAGGTCCTTAGACGGCTGAACCAAACAACACAACTGGTCAATATAATAAAGAAACGCAAGCTGGAATACTTCTGTCATATTATGAGACACCCTGAAAAATATGATCTTTTACATCTGATCATTCAGGGAAGATCGAAGGTAATCGTGGTCCTGGTAGAAGAAGAACATCATGGCTGAAAAATCTAAGGCAATGGTATGGAAAATCAACTACATCGTTATTTAGAGCTGCTGTCAATAAAGTCACGATAGCGAATATGGTAGCCAACATGATATTCAATAACGGTCATGGAACTAGAAGAAGAAAATTTTGTACTAAGTCATCTTCCTAGAAATAATTATTAGAGTTGTGATATAAATTCGTCCTACTATTTGATCACGTTCAATACTCAGCAACATTGATCAGATTGGTACTGAAGCAACTTTGTGGTATTAGTTTAATTGTTACGTTCAAACAACATCCCACTCAGCCATTTTTAATTGACTACCCTGCTCTAACTCTGCGTCTTGCATTTCTCTGCATGTCGTTGTTATACTGAGCCTTTATATAGTTCCTACAAGTGTCATATCATTAGTATATCCTTTGCAAATTTGATAATCTTTAAAATTTCTTAGACTTAACTAACCATGTAACAAATAGGTTCTCGATTAAAAATGTTGCTCATAGAGATGGGGTTATACCTTGGAACAGGACGGAGTTAACGATGAGGACCAATTCGAGAAAAAGAAAAATGAAAAATATTTTTCAAATCAATACTTGCAGTCTAAAATCACTATCCACAAGAGAATACGAAATAACTTAAAGATAAGAATATTGATATATGTACAATTCAAGAGACAAAGAAAAAGGAAAAAAACCAAATTATGTTAGATAACTACTTGATGTTCTACAGTGGTGTTGCGAAACCAGAGCCAACTCCAGTAATGGAGTGCACTAGAAGAAGAAGATGGGTGCCTTTAACGTCCGTGTTTGTGATGACATAGTATCAGTGATAAAATACCGATATCACGAGGGTATCAGAAACTCAAACGGTGATCTTCTGAAGAACTTCTGCAGCAAAAATGAATTACGTATTAATAACACTTCTTTCTTCACAAAAACAACACAATTATATCTTTGAAAGTATCAGAAAATAAGGATCTACGATCGACCTGTATGTTTTCATGTAGAGAGCTACTTCGTTAACGATATTGTTAAATTACTTTATAACACAAAATATACATGATTTTTTTCAACCTATTCTCTATCCTTCCATTGTTGGATATAGGTCTAGCCCAGTTCTCTCCATCTTTTCTTATCTTGAGCTGTTCTCTGCCATGTGGGACCTCCTTGTTCCCTGATGTCATCTTTCCACCTCATCTGTGGTCTGCCTCTTAATCTCTTTGCATTGTATGGACGCCACTTTCCGATGGCATTGTTCCATCGTCCGTCTTGGAGACGTTCATTGTGTCCAGCCCATTTCCATTTCAGTTATGTTGCTTGTTCTATCGCGTCTACTGTCTTTGTTCTGGTTCTGATCCACTGGTTACGTTTTCTATCTTTAAGTGATATACCCAACATTTGTCTCTCCATCGCTCTTTGTGCCTTCCTTATCCTATCCAAATTGGCCTGTGTAAATGTCCATGTCTGTGCTCCGTAGGTGAGTACCGGTATTATACAGGAGTTATATACCTTGCTTCGTAAGTATAGAGGGATTGTTTGATTTTTTAGAACGTAAGAAAGTTTGCCGAACGCTGCCCATCCCATTCTTACTCGTCTCGATATATCCGCTGTTTGATTTTCTCTGTTAGCTCTGATTGTTTGTCCTAGATAGATATACTCATTTACCTGTTCTATTTTTTTCTGTTTGCATTTTTATTGCCTCTTGGTCTTCCGTGTTTGTCATTAGTTTTGTTTTGTTGAAGTTAATTTTTAGGCCTTTTTGCAGTGATTTTTCATGAAGTTCATTCAGCATTAATTCCAGTTCTTGTCGTTCCGAAGAGATCAGGAGTATATCATCCGCATAACTAAGCTGATCTAGGTATTTTCCGTTAATACATATTTCTCTGTTTTCCCAATCTGTTGATTTTATTATGTCTTCGAGGGTGAAGGTAAACAGTTTAGGTGAAATTATATCGCCTTGTCGGACTCCTCGTTTAACTTTTATATTATCCGTTATTAATTTGTCGTCCAGAATTACGGTCATGGTTGCGTTTTGGTAAATATCATGTATCAATTGTCGGTATCTTGAATCTATTCTACTATTGACCAGAGCTTCTTCAACCGCCCACTGTTCAATGCTGTCGAAAGCCTTTTTATAATCTACGAATGCTAAGTACAGCGGAAGGTTGTATTCATTGGTTTTCTCAATTAAGATTTTAAGCGCATGTAGATGGTCGATTGTGCTGTATCCTTTCCTGAATCCGGCCTGTTCCACTGGTTGGTAGTTATCAAGTTTATAGGTTAGTCGTTTGTTTATTATTCTTGTGAAGGTTTTATATAGTTGTGACAAAAGGGAAATAGAACGGTAGTTGTTTAGGTCTGTTCGGTCTCCTTTCTTATCTATTAAGATTGTGTTTACATTTCTCCATTGTTTAGGTATTTTACCTTCAAACAGACATTTGTTGAACAGTATTTTTAGCATTTTTTTTATCGTGTCTCCTCCTTCTTTTAGCAGTTCCGCCAGTATTTTCTCCTCACCGGCCGCTTTATTTCTTTTCATGTCGTTTATGGACTTTTCGATTTCATCTTCAGTTATTTCTGGTAATACCTCTGAGCCAACATTTTGTATTTTCCTCGAGAGATTCTGTTTAGATGTTAGTGGTGGGTCATTTTTAGAGCTGTATAGGTCTGTGTAATATCTTTCCTGTGATTTTTACTATTAATCCTAGATCTCTTTCTTCATTGTTCTCAGCTTTAAGCATGATTAGTTTCTTTTTTTCTATATTTGTCTTCATTCTTTTTAAACTTTTGTTCTTCTCTATGATTTTCTTAATGCGATCTTCTTGGTATTACTAAAATACATGATTACTAAACGTAATATAAAACAGTAGACATTTTTACTGATTTTCCTATAAACTTCATAATGTATGCAGCAAACAACATTTTTAAAATATTTCAGTTTTTATTAATTATTCGTACATTATATTTGTAACAATATTTAAGTACAGCAATGGAATATTTATTATATTAAAGGTTATTTCAAAGCGTATAACTAGCAACTGATTGTAATAAATAAATTACTAACACAAATTCGCAACCTTAAACGAGGTCAGTTAATAAGATTTTTTTCTCATTTTTAACTCAGCTTCTTCATAATAAGTATGCCCAAGGTTAGAAAGATCGTTAGAACTATATTAAAGATTTAATGTGCCTTTGTCTTTTAAGGTAAAACTCTTCACCTCGCTGTTTTTATGAATATTTAACTTTATAGTATATTTTGTAATTATTATTATAAGCAGATCTTTTAAGTTACACTACAAACTTGATAGATCAGTTTTAATCCAATAAAAATCCTAAAAATAAATAAACTAGCAATTTAGGTTCTGTACGGAGAAACATCGTTTTTTGTTTGGAAAAACCGTCAGTTTCACTTAAGGCTCATCCTCGATAATCCTAACGGTAAATTTCAGTTTGCTATCTCTATTTCAAAAATTTCTTTCTTTACGAAAAGCAGCAGCAGCAAATTGATTAAACCCAGCCTTAGAGAAATGTTCACCCGGGTAGTACGATTGGGTGTAACAATTCATTGGAGCAAGGTGTGCTAACTCGTGTAAAAACAGGAGTCACCCCACCGTGCTCCAATGCTCAAGACCATCCCTTTCCCCCCTATAGCAATCTGATTCGCTATAGAGGCACAACAATCAGCCAAGTGCTCTTCATGTGGAGGTCCTGGGTAATAGAACCCCAACATGGTTTCCTAATACGATTGTGAAAACTCAGGACAGCGCATCTCCGCTTATTCCTGTTTATCTTACTGTGGCATATCCGCGAAACTAAATTTGCTTGCTGGGCATCAAGTCCCCGCTCTGAGTCCCGGCTCAGCTCGACGACTTGATGCTCGAGAGTGATGGGCCCTACGTGCCCGGGTTTTTGTGGTTTTTGTTAATTTTTTTGGTGGCCGAAGCCGGTTTTTGTTAGTATTTTTTGATTTTTTTTGGTGGCCGAGGCCGGTTTTTTTGTGTTTTTTGTGATTTTTTTGGTAGGTAGCCTGTGAAAAGAAAATCTAATTAGTATAAAGTCTATATCATAGCAAAGAAAATAAATAAATATTATACATTACCACAATATAGGCTGTATCCTAGTGCGTGCAACAGGGCCCACTAGTTGGGCGATGGCATATTATGGCGATTTGAGCTACGAACTATCTTCCTAGTGTGTGTGTTTTGATTGTTTTTTTCTTCCCACTCTGGTGTTTATAGGTTTTTATCCCTCTGGTGGTTTTTTATTTCTCTCTCTGGTTTTGCGTTAATCTAATATCTGTTGTTTAGGTCTTTTGTGCTTCCATCTGTGGAAAGCGTCATACCTCATCATCTCTCTCAGTATGTGACTGGGTGTGGTCTTCTAGTTCTGCGAACTTTTTCCTGGCTTTTTCTTTCATGGTATCAGTCACTCTGATTTGCTGAAGTTCTCTGAAAATGAACCTTTCAGCGACGTATCTTGGTACGTTAACTGCTTCCCTTAGGCTTTGGTTGTGTTGACCTGTATTTTCTTTTGGTTGTATTGCATGTGTGTCCCCATGCTAATGATGCGTATGTTAGTATAGGTAGTATTATACTATTTATTAGCGTTATTTTGGTTTTAGAGTCGTAGTTTGCTTTTCTACCTGCTAGAACCTCTTATTGCGGCTCTAGCTATGTTAGCTTTTGTACCGTAGCTTCTACGTGTTTGTTGAATGTTAATCCTTTATCCATTATCACTCCGAGGTATTTCGCTTCGCTTTTCCACTCGATGGGGTTGTCTTGCACAGTTAACCTGTTTCTTCTGGTCTTTCTCGCCTCTTTTGGAAAAGTACAGCTTGTGTTTATCTGAATTTATTTTGATTTTCCACTTTAGACTCCATTCTTCAATGTCGTCTAACGCGGGTCTGTAGATTGGTGACTGCGATATCTACGTGTCTATGTTTGGCCGCTATTGCTGTATCGTCGGCATATAGACTTAGTAATGTACCTGGTGTTCTAGGTAGTCTGCTGTGTATATCGAGTACAGCAGAGGTGACAATACGCTCCTGTGGTACTACCAGCTTCCGGGTTTCCGAGTTCGGATAGGACTTGTCCTATCCGCACTCTGAAACTTCGGTTGCTCAAGTACGAAGAGATCAATCTTGTCATTGCTCCGCTGTACCCGTATTGTCTCATTTGTATAAAAGGTCCTTTATGCCAGACTCTATCGAATGCTTGGCTTACATCCAGGAATGCAGCTCCTGTGTACTGTTTGTCATTGAATCCAGCTGCTATGTACTCTGTTAGTCGGAGTACTTGTAGTTCGCTGGAGTGTTTCTGACCTGAAGCCAAATTGGGCTTCTGGTATTATATCTAACCTGTCAGTTTCAGCTTTAAGTCTGCTGAGTATTACTCTTTCCACTATTTTGCTGATTGCTGGTAGTAAGCTAATCGGCCTGTAATTTTGCGGGAATGTGCTGTCTTTTTCCGGGCTTTGGTAGCATTATGACATGGGGCCTCTTTCCATCTATTCGGGAATTTTCTGAGTAAATATAACAACAGATCAAAGTAATATAATCTATTCATAAATTTACAATGTAACAAATGTACATACATAATTTATTTTGTTATTTTTTTTACGGAAAAATTGGCTGTCTGAAGTTTAACGTAGATTAAAGTTTACGGAAAATAAAAATTATAAAAAAATAGTACATTGTTTACCGGGTAGGAAAACCTTAACGTTTCCTGGACGACTGTGAAGATTGCTAAGTCGAGGCGCAAGCCGAGACTTAGAAACACAGAGTCCAGGAATGTGGCTTTTCTACGAGGTAACATACCCATTTTTCCGCAAATCGTTTAAAATTCGACAGATATTGATTGATTAAAAAAAACGCGATAATTTTATTCCCAAATAAATGGTGCTTTGAAATTCCTAATAAAATTACTTGGGTTACTATGGAAACGTATTGAGGTTGAATTGTCAAACTTGACGCTTATAAATTTAATTGCTGGTTAACACTAACAACTGTACGGAAATATCATTTCCTTACAGTAAGGAAATGACATTTCCTGACAGTAAGGAAGTCCTGACTTTTTCTTCAAGAAATTTTGACAGGAATGTCAAATTTCCTGGCGATTTGCGGAAAAGATTATTATTATATAATCATAAAAAATTTGATTAGTATCGCGATCATTAAAATTGATAAAATGAAACGATATAAATATAGAATTATGTCTAATGTTTCTTCAGAAACATTAGACATAATTCTAGTAATCAGAAATCAGTTCTTTTTAAAATTTCTTGAAGGAAGGAATAATTTAATTACGCTATCATTTCCAATTTTGATTTTTGAATTGAATTTGATCAGGTTGTGATTTAATTACACCAAAATCTAATAAAATATACCATGACACAAGAAATAGTTTCAGAATAAGTTTGATGTGTTGTTTATTATCATTCAGTAAGAGACTAATTTACTTCTTACAATGTTAATCTAACAGACAATTATTATTGTCAAATGAAAGAAATAAGATAATTTACTTGTGATGGCTTGTGGTTAGTAAACGTCGGCCCTATGCAACTAATTGTCAATAAAGAACGGAGTACAAAAGTTTAGATTTATGAGATTTATGAGGAGCATCAATGAAACTTAGATGTATACTGAGTACTTATTTCAAAAATTTACAACTAAGAATTTAATTTGTTATATGTAAATATACTCCTAGATCTAAGAAAATGGGAGTGCGACAAATGGGCAATTACTGGCACAGGACCGACAAACATGGAAGGCAATAGTAACCGCGGCAAAGACTTACGAAGAGTTTGTAGCGCATTGATGATGATGATGATGATGGAAATATACTGTATAACCATTTATATGAATGTGAAATATGGATCATGAAGGATAATATGATGGACGTTTTAGGATGTACGTTGAAAAAATTAAGCAAATATCGAGCACAAATTTAATAATCAAATCTTGCAAAAGTACTTTCGCTTTCTACAGCATCATCAAGGGGCATCTGAAATAAGCCATAGAAAAGTTTTTTTTAAATGAAGAAAATTAATAAACTTCGCATAAAAAACTCGAAGTTATTGGATGATAAAAGTTTTTTGTGATTAACATTTTAGACTTACTTCGTCAAATTTGGGCTATCCAGCAAGCGCAGATGACCCTGATGATGCTGTAGAGAAAGCGAAAAGTACTTAGGCAAGATTTTGATTATTAAATTTGTGCTCGAAATTTGCCTTCATTTTTTAAAGTTCATTTATTCGAGCATTCAACCTTATATCAATAATTTAGGATGTGACTCAGGTATATGATAAAGTATGGCAAAGACGCCATAACTATAAACTAAGACTACATTTACCAAAACGATACTCTCAAATAATTGACTCCTGCATCTTGGAAAGATATTTCAGAATTAAACAGGAAGAAACATACATGGAATTGACAGATATTACAGCAGGGCTGCCACAAAGAAGTGTCTTTACTTTTTGTATACGTGTTGTATTATTGTCCTAAAAAATACATTGCAACATTACGAATGATATTGCTATCATAGCAATGTACAAAACCAGCAAGGAAGCGACAAAGAAATTACACAGATGTTAATCAAATATATACTCAAGGGAAATAAGCCAAAAATAGACCATGTTCGTGACACTCAATAATCCAGGTCCTGATAAATTTTTTAGTTATTGTAGACTCTAGGAAAAAAACTAATTGTTTCTTGCCTTAAATCTGGAGCTGTTTTTTAATTTATTGCAATTTAATGCAAAAAACGCGATGTTTCTATGATTATTGATTACTGAGTATTAAAAAAAAATAGATTTTTTGAAGAAATTGTTTTGCACGAATTGTTTAAACAATAGACTATTTTATTAATTAATTAATATATATAAACAAATACTAATTCCGTAATGTACGTTAGAAATTATATACAAATTAAAAAAGAATGATCAAAATCCATGATAGTATCCGAAAATATAGAAAATTTTATTAGTTTGAAAATTGCTTGTTCGGTTAGGATTTGTATGTTCTTCCTAGTCACCATTTAACTACATTTTTGAAAATTCGTAGTGGGTCCTGTAAAGGTACAATGATTTGTGCAAATTTTTAACATAAAAAATACAAAATCCGCTAATCGTCTAACATGGCAAAAAAAAATGAGGTGTCCCTAATTATTATAATCAAATTTTTAGGCTGGTTTGAAATTATTATCTTTTCTTTGACTTGATCTACTACTTGTTGTAATTGGTCGTTTAATAACACTTCCCTTGTGTTTGAGGCTTATTATTTTCTGGGCCGTATTACTACCGATTAATGTTCAGGTTTTCCCGTCTCCATTCTTATCTATGATGTTACGATTCTCTTCTGATATGTATTGACACACTCGTTTGATGTTAATTTTGATACCTTTGGTGTATTAGTAAGGCTACTCCTTACTTTGGCCCTGTTTTACTTTTGCTACTCCACTGTAGGATTAATAATGTATTCACCATAATTTTGATTGACGTTTTCCTTTATTTTTATGTTCTGCAGGAGAGCACACATATCTCTTTCTTTCTCTTTCAACACTTGGGTTATTTCTTGGTCCCTAGAGTGAGTGATCTGATATTCCAAGTAATTCTCATCGGGTTTGTGGTAGGTTGCTAAGCAATAAATATAACTTAATTCAAATTTCATTGTTCAAAATACTGCAAAAATATTTGGTTATCTTACTACTGAGCACATGTAAATGAAGAAAAGAAAATACAATAATTCTTGATGTGCAAATACAAAAAAAAAATGTACTGGATGGTTCTTTGACCAAAAACTCTACGCTTGTTTCTATATAATAAATTATTATTATATAAGCAAATACTGAAACAATTGTAATTATTATATAAAAACAGTATAAATAGATTTAGAAGGAAAATGGGAAAATCAACAGAAAATATTTCTATTCATATAAAAATTTAATAAAAATTATAGGTACTTACTGCATTATTTATATTAAAAATTTCCTATTTTAAATACAATAAAACACACAGGTTTGTCAAAAGTCGAGAATAAGCCCATAAAATGTTATTCAACTTTATTTATCCTCCTACCTGAGGGTTTTACTCCTACCTGGCAGTGGCGAGAATCCAGAAAGCTTACCGAACAAGGAGCCACACCCTGTGCTTGACGGAGAGAAAATTGCATTTAGCAAGAAATTTGAAAGTTTTTTTAAAAGTGTAAATCCAATAGCTGCTGTGTGTTACATCTTTATGTTAAAAATAAAAACAGATTCGGAAATAATAGGTCAAATTCTGTAGTGCCCTAATTTCAAAAAAAATTTTTATACGTTTATTTTAACCAAAATATTTGAAAAAAAAATATGTTTTAAACAATTTATTAATTTACAAACCAAATAGTGCACTAGAACTTTTTTAGACCTTCCATATAAAAAAAAGAATCATCTCAATATATGCCATAGTTTTTGCGTTATTTGATATAAACTTTTTACATTGGAATTTACCTATGGCCAGGAATCGCGAGGATCGGCTTAATTCCATGAGTTCTTTGGCGAGAAGAAGGTGATGATTTTAAGCTCAAAATTGCCAATGTGGCAATCGTTTGTAAGAGAGTTATATTCACTCCGTTTGTTGGGAGCTGTAATCATGTGTGTCAAGGGATTTGATTAACAGCGTCGGAGAGGGCTTATAGTAAACAAACAATCGTTTTTAAGTGGGAAAAATACGCAACCGAGGTGTTGAAAATAATCACATATTTTTAACATACGCATTGTAACGCTGACGTCCCGTTTTGGCTGTTTGATTTGACTACTCACAAGATTTGTCCAGACATCCGTCCATTTTGTGTCCTTCCTAAGGTCAGAGCTAGATTTGTATAAATGTAAACAAGTGGAGATAGTGTTTTTTCTATTCACAATGTAAAATTAACAAACTTTTTTCAATAATTTAACAAAGAAATATTTAGCCAGTGAAGCAGAGTAGTCTCCTCAACCAGGATTTTACTCGCAGGCCAATTGGATTTCTCTTCTGCTATGCTTTGGATTCCGACATTGAAAACTCTTAGATACGCAGGGTCCCTTTCAAATTTTGTTAGGAACTGATTTTAAATTTTAAATCCGCAATTAGGCAGACGTCAAAATTGGATAACTACGCCTTCAATAATTTGTTTAAAGACGATTTGGCCAACATCATCTTCAATGTAAAGAAGTGCAAATGCAAAGTTCGCTGTTGGACCGTATCAGCCTATGGACGTAACAAATAAATTTTATATGTATTAATCATAACTAGATATAAAGGAAAAAAAACTATACATACTAACAAATAGTAGCTATTATTCAAGTCTACGAGTTTTTACGTCTTCATTGTGTACAAATTAATTTAAGTAGTTCAAACATTGATATCGTCTGTTAGGAGACCTGGGGCTTTTCCAATTTTTATTTATCTGAGGCCCCCCTGACTACTACGAATTACTACTACAATAACTTCTTCTATGATTATTTCTGGACCTTTTTCATTGATTCGATCTTCTGTGGATGGTAGAACACAGTCATCGTAGTCAAAAAGTGTTTGAATGTATTCTTTCCATCTCTCCAGTTTTTCTTCTGTACCTTTAATTATTTCGTTATTATCATTTCCTTATCTTAATGTTACGAATTCTGTGAATCGACTACAGGACAAATAATTTAATTTTAAATAAGCTTAAAGATTAGCAAACGTCTATCCAGCAATATAAGTTAATAAATGACCAGAGCACAGATCTTTTATGGACAATACATGACATCACGATGATTACTACACTCCCTCCCTGGGATCAAGCTGAAGAGCGAGAATATTCATTAATCTTGTTTCTTGTCTTTTTATGTATCTACCTGTCATTTCTTTCACTTTCCTATGTGACATTAAGGGTGTTAAACAACTGAAGCTGTTCGATTTCTGGTGATTTTGTCGACATCCAGTTTTCTTTAGATTCTCAGCACTTTTTTTTAATGATTTTAATTATTTGTTTGTATTATGTTGGGTATGTTTAGTAATGTTTTTCGTCTTACGTTAATGAGGTCCATGATATCTTGCGTGGTCCATTTTTGTTTTTTGTTGTTTTTCGTGAACCCCATGTCTTCTTCTGGCATCTTTTTTTCATTTTTAGAACATTCCATGTCACTTTAACGTCTGTCTGTACCGTTTCAAGTTCTCTATTGTTTTCTATTTCTTTCTTAAGCTTGATACTCTGATTTTGTAGGATTCTTTAGTTGTGAGATGTTAATTTCCCTGTTAATTTTGCTCTTTTAACTTTCAGAAATCTTTTTAGTCCAAAATCTATTATAACTCGATTGTGATCGCTATGAATGCCAGGTGTAGTGCCGGCTTGGAAGCACGGAAGATTCTTAACCAAATAAATCTGGTTAAAAAATTAGAAACCTACGGCAAAGAGCAATTATGCTTGGAGTATCACCGAGAAGACAAGATTTTAAACCATCGAGACAAGACGTAGAACGAGATTGGGATATTGTGAAGAAATTACAAAAATGAAATGCGTGCTGGCAGGTTCCACGTAGCCCGAATATAGATGACAACAGGTGGGACACGGAGAAATTCTAGACTGGAGACCAAGGACGATAACTAGAAGCATGAGAAGACCTCATAAAACAGATGGGTGGATGACATAAGATCAGGTGGCAGGCTAACAGATGGATTAGATTGGCGCTAAGATAGAGAAAGATGGAAGCAAGTGGGAAAGGACCTACATTAGGAAGTGAATGGCAAATGGTTGACAAAGAGAGAAAGAGTATCACTTAAAAAGTTAAACTAGGGAAAATTGAATTTTTAATGTTAAGGAAACTTTCTCTGCCAAACATAGGATAACAATTCTTACTGACGTTTCCTTCTTTTTCTTCTTAAAATCTTTAAAAATTGACATCTTTGGAAAAAAATACAACGCAAAGAAGAACGCCGAAGATAGAGAAGAATACTTTGATAGTTCAACCATGACATAGTTAATAGTAATAATATATTATTTATTAGAAAATAAACTTGAAGTTTAAAAAATAATAAAATGATCAATTGATGGTGTAGCCTAAGTCTACTGTACATCCCGCACGAACTTTCTATTCACGTAAAAGGACATATAATGCGATCCTGCGACTTACCAATTAGGTATTTTTTTTATAATGTTTTACGCTCTTCAACGTGTTCATCAAAGGGGGTCAACAAATAACACGTAATTGCGGCCAATAATAATTACCGTGAACATGCCTCCATACCGGCGGTTATTATGTAAGCTATTCACTATAGCGATGTACCGGATTCATCGTAAAATTATGATTATCGATACAGGAAAAACAAATGACTGTTTTTATGTGATAGCTTTATGACGAGGCTATTGTATTGCCAAGATTATAGAGATAAAAATACCTATTTTTAAGCTATTGTGGTGCAATAAACTAAAAAGCAAAGATACACACATCACTCACATCTTTACACTCTCAAAGTCGATGGATATTTTGCACGACCAAAAATATTAACCTTTAGGTGTGCAATGCACTCAAATACGTTAATTGGTTTGCTTTTGCTACTTTTTATTACAGCCGTTCAGATTAGTGATCAATAACACTTGAATGAATTTTCCAGTACAATTTTATACTTTGTTAAATAATTAATCAAGTCATCAATATCTTTGTTCTTTTCTTATCTTACGTGTTTTCTTTATTATTATGATAAAGATTTTTCAGATGTTAGAAAATGTTAGAACACAACATTTGACGTTTATCCCTCTATTGCATGAATTTTATTTTAATTTAAATTCATTTTTTGTACAAAAATTATATTAAGTAAAACGTACTCTTAATAGATGTATATATGTAGAATTCAACGTTATCACATTGTTTTTAAACGATCCGGTTTTTGGAAACAAAAATTGTGCCCATGTGGGAAACATTATGTATATAAACTTATATTAGAAAACCAATTGTCATACACATAGAATCGATGGTATTGTCAGTATCAAATCTTACAGAAAAACCTCCTTATAACCGAAACCCTTTTAACCGAAAAACCTTTTATAACCGAAACAGCTGACAGTTTACAATAATGTCGTCGTAATAAAAGTAAATTTTATAATCGCATAAACGTACACCAATTTCATTAATTTCACTACACCCGTATTGATGCCGGACGTGTGTTGGGAAATCAAAAGAACCTAAGGGGGAGCTGTAAAAAGATATTTAAGCACACACCGAGTTTTTTTATAGAAGCCACAATAAGCTCATGTATTGTCGATCCTACTTTCTTTTCAGAAAAATGGTTCGAAAATGGAATTTCATCCCCCCCCAAGTGTAAAATCCATTTTAAAATATAAAATAAACCTTTCCCATCTAAGCAGTGTTGCTTGTTGACAATGCGCCAACTCACCCTCATAAATATTACCACAATTTTTGCCACTGAATGGTCTGCTTAATTCAGCTGTTACACCAGGAGTAATAGAGATATTGAAGAGGACATTATAGAAGGAGCCTTACTTAAGACATCTGTTAGTACAGGTAGACTGAATTAAACCCAAAAGTGTTCCCGTAAATTCTCAAATCATTCAACAATGATAGATGTTGGTTTATAGTGAGCTGAGTTCTAGGCCAAGTTTATAAAATAAAAAACCCTTTCTTTAATCGTTGGGAAAACATGCTGGGAATTAACTTTTTGAATTGTATGTTGATTGACGTTTTGATGAAGATGAAAATGGGAATGAAACGAAAGAAGGAAAATTTGAACCTTTAATAAAAATTTGCCGTGATGTGAACGAAATTAACAAGAAGGAGATGTTAGTGGTGAGCAGCCGAGGTACTCAGAAAGGGAATTCATCGACCAGGACATCATTGTGATGGTTTCTTCGTCCAAGTACAACCTTAAGCGTAAATCAAGATCGACGAAGATGACGAGCCCATACAGACATACAGGGCGGCATGAGACAGACGACGAGATTTGCATATGCCTTAAGAGATGAAGGATTTATTACAGTAGGCCTAAGTTGAGTTAGGGACACGACGAGGGTTCTTAATTTTTGTAGTTGTCATTGGAATATGAGTTTTGGCCATGGGCCAGATTGCTTTATGGTTCACTCGAGTACGATGGAATGAGGCATATACTCTAGGCGGGCGGATTCTGGTTAGTCTGCAGAATGAACATGGAGATGTAAGCTGCATTAAACATGCGTGGTCTAACAGATGATCGCCATCGAGAAAGAGTAGAGAGAGTGGTTCTTTGATGAGGTAAAGGGGGATCTTGGGATAGGGTCTTGGGGTTCTAGTTTGGGTATATTTTGTTTTTAGGGGTTTTTACTTTTACTCTGTATTTACTTATTATGGGAAACAGTACGAAATCACCACATAGTACTTTGTTATTATACACATTATCCTGAACCAAGGAATACTATAAAAAACGAATGTAGTCTTTTAACCGAAATCCGTGATTATCACGAAACGGCTCCCCTCCCTGTATATAAAAAACATAAAACAATTTATAACTCAATTGTATACGAATTTATAAAAACGAATTAACTCAAGAAATAACACACATTTCATAAATATAAGCTCTCTGAATAAGTAAAATAACTTTTAATAATACAATGGTATATTTAAAACATTCACTCTTCAAATTTAACGAACAATCACACACATATCTCTGCTTCATTTGGATCTCAAAGCTAATCTCCTCAATATAACTTCCACATTTACAAGTCAAACAGACTACAATAGAGGAATTGAGTATCCCCATTCAACAATACTATGTACGTTTCAACCATGTTCTACCATCCAGCAATTAATAGAGATAACCGGCATGTAAAGTAATGTTTAATATATTTGCACATTTATTAATTTTAATTATAATCTAAATCGACTATTTTATAACAATTTGTGGGCCCTTACCTTTGTCTGTTTAAACTTTTTTTAAAACTTTTTATATCCTGTTTTAGTCAACTTACTCTTTTTGAAATAAAACCACAGACATGTAATATTGGCATAATTAATTGTAATTTACAAACAATTTTCTTTGTTTATCTTGTATTTAGACAACACCCTAATATGGGTTTTTAAATCATTCAGCAGTTATCTTAAGTTTGTATGGAGACCATGAAGATGCTATGCATATTGTAGAAAGCGAACCGGTCGTCTGAATAGTTAACAAGTAAATTGATTGTGTAGTTTAAAAAAAATAAAGTAACAGTCTTATTTATTAAAGACTCCACGAGGGAAACTAAGTTCCAGTAGACTAGTCTGGTATAACCTATATCACAAAAAAATTTTCGTTTTAAAATCCTTTATAAAAAGGTATAATAATAAATGCCGCCAAAGGGCTATCACAAACACATAGCAAACAGTTTTCGGATTAAAAAACAATCCATCATCAGTGGCAAACGGTTGTAATCATCTTAAAACAACACAAATTATAAATACTAATAAAGGTAAAACAACTTCTAACATTTTTAAAACATTTAAAGGGTTTTTACCCATATATTTTGGTGGCAACTAGCATGTACACACCGTATTGCAACTGATTGAAGGATTGTTTAATTCCGAAAACGTTTCGCAAATGGTGTTTGTGATAGCCCGATTTGGGGCATTTTTTTAATATACCTTGTATTAAGCGATCTTTAAACAAAATTTTTTTTTCCTAATTATTATTTCCTTTCACCTATTTGAAATGGACTCACACAAGCAAACCATGCATGACTTCACACAAAAGTAGGTGAGATCGCTTTGTAAAAGGATTAATTTCGTATTAACTCCCAAATAATTTGCTCCACTGTATCGCTTTCTAGTATCAGATTAATTTTCTGATCTTTACATACTCTGTATTATTTGCCTTGATCTTTATTTTTCGTTATCAATTTGCAGATAATGTCCGATATATTTTCTCGCCTATAAATAAGCATGATTTTTTACGCATTGTATATGTTTTTAAGAACTGGATCAGTATAATTTATTCATGGACAATGCTAATAGAAATCACACAATCGAAGAGCAATGACTCATCAATTCTCAAGCTTAATTGCAATATTCTGTAGCATTTATTTATGGTATACTGTAATAATAAAGTAGTTCATTGAACTTTCGGTTAGGTGTTATTGTAGTAAGAGTTATTTTTTCTATGAAATACTGTAGTTTCAATGAATTTAATAGTTTTGAACACAGAACTAATTACGGCCATAAATTATATTTTACTCCAGTTTTCGATAGCAATGCTTGAGTGAATCCATACACAGTCAAAAGTGATACTTTTAAATTGGCAACAACAATAGCTTACGATACGATAATACAAGCAAATGACGGTAATGGACAAATATTTTTGATTGATGCACCCGGCATAACTGGTAAAATATTTGTAACTCTATTAATTTTAGGTACAATTCGGGTACTAAGTCAAATTGCGCTGGCAGTCCATGGACGCAGCACTTACTGAAACTTGCGGTAGAGAAAACCGAAGCCATCATTCTAAAGGGGAAAATGAACAGGCAAAGTGCGGAACTACAATGTGCGGGAGTATGTCTAACACCCAAGAAACATGTAAAGTACCTAGGAGTGACGATGCACCCGAATGGAAACTTTGAAAAACACGTGCGGGAGGTGGCCTGGAAGGCTGCGAATTGTGCGGCTGCATTGGGGATAGTGATGCCCAACATTGTTGAATTCGGAAGGAGGAGGGCATATAGGACTGCGCCTATAGGACTGTGTCTGTGGCAGCCTTGTGGACCATCACTGGATGTGTTCCGTTGAATATTTTGGCAGTGGAAAGAAAAGATCTCTATAAAAGAAGGGACCCAAACCTTACTACGGCCGAGAGAAGACAGGAAAGGGAAAGGTCAATTGAATGACGGCAAGAAGAATGGAACAACATGAAGGATATGGTACTGTGGCTACAGGCGACTGGATTATTTCCTAATGCAGGTGCTCACTGGACACGGGTGTTTTAGTGATTTTGTTACAGTGACAGAAATGATTGAGAGAATGATTGAAGATAAAGCAGGTTGGACTAGCGTACACAACTATATCCGTGCAATGATCAAGAAAAAAGAAGAGGAAGAAAGACAGCTGAACCAACGGCAAGGGTAAGAGGAAAATATGCTGGAAGTTAAAGGTAGAAAAGTGAGTACTATATGAGTTAGATTATGTGAGTTGGACTAGTGTGAGTCAGAGACTGTGGCGAAGAAGAAATAGCCGTCTGCGAGTGATGCTGTACTAGGATCGACAAGGAGCTTTCAACGCGTTACTGAACGAGACAGGGAGCTTCCTTGCTGACAGTCTGTGAATGAATGAAGGTAGTGATTCGCTTCCAGATCGCTGGATGACAGGGGAGGGTCTGGTTTAGCAGGTAGCATTCGGCGTAGACTTACCGACAAGAAGGCATTTTAAAGTAATTCGGAAACTATCGCCGGTAGTACGAAGAACAAATCCTGTATTAAGTGAGGTCGGACGTACTGCCCATTTTGGGTTTAAACTGCCATTTAGTTCGCAAACTATAGAGAAACTGACATGTAATATAAAGAAAAATGGTCTTGGACGGGAAGAATTATTATTTTATTATTAAAAACCGACACAGAAAAATAATAAACAGCATGACGTACAAAGATATTTATTTTGTGTCAAACATAAATCTAGTTTTCATAATGAAATTACTACATAAATCTAGCAAATTAGTGGTTCTATATTTAATGCACATAATAAATCAATAATACATCATAATAATGATAATTTATTTAACACTTCGTGGTATCGTGCATTTTTTAAACAAATTTCTATTGTTTTTTTCCGGATCCTTCTCAAGTATAAAAAACATTTGAGCAACGAGTTGCTTACCTTGAGAAGTGTAATAAAATAGATAATTTCAGTGGCGTCACTACTATATTAAAAAATAATTAAGGAATTATTGTTTATAAAGAAAACTATGGTCACGAAATGGAAGGAAATGGTATAATGGCTTTTAAATTGTCCGTTTTAATCAGTAATTACGGGAAATTCGTAATAAGATAGTCGTAATTACATGTAGCGCACAATATTTTGGACATTTATGAAGTATGTATGAAGTAATTGCGACGAAAAACACAGGTTTAATTCATAAAGTAACAATACGGGGTTACGCATGAAAGAGCATATCGTATAAATGGACACTACAGTACATCTGTCGAGAGTGTCCATGATCATTCTCACAAAAATTTTCCCCTAAAGAAATCTCGTTCATTAAGGTGTGTATATTAATCTCCATTATTATCGTCATTACCTCGACAATCCTCTACGGGTCTGTTTTCCTATATTTTAACCTGTTCTTAACTTTGTTTTTCCAGTTTTAAGGGAGGTTTTAAGGTTTTCAAATTTCAAATTTCGCCACACATAGTTTTCTGTCATTTTTCTATATACTAAACTTTAAAAATTCATTCAGATCATTTCCTATTTTCAAAACCACAAACATGACAATAATTATTATTTAACAAGTCCCACCACAAAAGAGGATTTTGCGCAAAATTGGCATATTTTAGTTGTTCCAAAATCCCTACAACTAATTTATTGATTGAAAGATCAATACTCTTTAGTTCTTGACTTAATTGGCTTTGTAAGATTGAACATTTTAAATGTTTTATGAGACTATTGTATAAAGTCCTATCCTCTGGTAACGCGGGGCTTAAAAAACCAAAAATCAAAACCAAATCCCGAGACTGAACCAAAACGTTCAGCCTGAAGCTGTAGTTGAGGATGGATAGCAATATTCACCTCTAATATCGGTTCAACTGGATATTGATCAAAACGTTCACCTCACCCTTGAGCCGGAGTTAAGGTTAGACAGCAATGTTTATCTCAAATTTCGGCCACAGCGGTGGGTGCACAATCAGGGATAGACACCAATGTTCATCTCAAATTTCGAACCACAGCGGTGGATGCACAAGGAAACCCTCAGGAAAATCGACCAAAGCGCAGCAAAATTTGTGGAGCCGAGGCAAAAAGAAGGAGGATGGCCAGAGAGGCGATGGGAAAAGCACCCATGGGAGCAGGTCATCCCTGTCGGCTCCTCGCAAAACAAAGGTGAAGGTGCCCACATCAGAGGCTGACAAGGGGTTCCACCTTCTAAAGAGGACAGGGGCCCGACAGACTCCGGTGTGAAGCGCCTTCACCCAAGTAACACCACGGAGACGACGCCGAAGGATAAGAAAACCTTTTTAAACGCAGTCCGATCGAGGAGTTGGACAGAGCAATCTTTTCCACCTCCAGAAGCCAGGTAAAATGTAAAACTAACACAACTGACACTTCAAACCAGTAGCGTTGCGCGCTAGCTGTCTTCTATTTTATCTTTGATACCCCAGGTTTTTAACAGCTGGAAACCCTAACGTTCGACCATCTTTCTCAGGCAAACATATCATCATATTAAGAAAAAAATTAACTTTAATATGATATAAAAACAAAACAAAAATAAACGAAATAAAATTTTGAATGAATGAATTACTATTAATTGAATTAAAAATAGTTGCAGCCAGTTTTTGACTGGCAAACCTATTATCAATGTATTCTTCTAATTTTAAATATATGTACAAAGTAAGTTTTATTAAATACGTTATTAACGTAGTGATCCTGCAGTAGGATCTTAGGCTACTACGTTCACACGTATGGAAAAATAAAATAAAAACCTGATGCATTAAATGACACTCAAAAAACAAGAGCAATTGCTAAACTCGAAGAAGGTTGGTTACTAAGACAAATTGCTGCAGATTTGAACATGAGCCATATATGTATATGTAAAGTCAAGCAAATATGAGATTATTTTCACTGTATATCACCGTTGGGTGGTTCACGTGGACAGAAGATCTCCACAGAGCAACAAGATGAGGTGTTAATAGATTATCGGAGAGAAGCTCCTTGATCACAACTCGAAAAGTTACTCAAGAGATAGCGTTTTCGGGCAGCATTTGCACTGCACGTAGAAATATTAAAGCAAGTTAATGGATAAATTTTACAGCTGTAAAATAACCTTTTTTGACTGAGGATCACAAGAGGAGAGGAGTTGCATTTTGGAATAAATTTATAAACTGTGAAGACATCTTTTGGTCTAACATTGTATTTTCAGATGACAAAATATTTTTCAATCATATTGTAACGGTCGAATTAGAGTTTATATGCCGAGAAATCACTGATTTGATGAACGATAAGCTCATCATTAGGAAAATAGTGGAAGATTGTCAAGGGGATAAGTGACAAGGTCCAGGTGTTTGTTCTCAAATAGAAGAAAAATTAACAGTGTTATATTACAAACATATTCTTGTAAACATAAATTGGTTATCAGTGATCGAGACATTCCCCCATAACAACTTTGTCTTCCAAAATGACAATTGTCTGGTGCATACGGTATTGTTCGAGAATGGTTGGAATAAAATCATGATAATGTTCTATTTGCGGCCTCCCATAATCCAGAGCTTAACGCTATCAAAAATGCTTGGACAGAGTTGACAAAGAAACTAGATAAAAGAAATCTTAGATTTCGGAATAAAATTGAACTATATTAATCAATTGAGCAAGCACTAGAGGAGCTTGTTATGAGGAGATTGTGCTATCTATGAACAGAAGATTCCAAAAATGTATTGACAATAATGGGGCTTCCACCAAATATTAATTGTTTTACTGTTTCTTCTTCTTCTGATGCACTCCATTACTAGAGGTTTGCGATCTTTACATTAAAATGTTCTCTATTTTGCGCCAGTCTTAGTAATTATTGGACGTTTACGCCCGTCCAAGTTCTGACATTGCGAAGTCATGACATGGCACTTCTGCCTACTCTCTTCGACCCTCTTCACAAAGCCACATTTTAAAGGCTTCTAGCCGTCTCACAGTATTTAATTTTAATGTCCAGTCTTCAACTACATACAGAAGGACTGACCAAACGCAGCATTTAATGACTGTAATTCAGATGTCTAAGCTTAGTTTTCGGTTATAGATCATTTGTTTTTATTTATTTTACATGTCGCTAGCCTGTTCTACTATTCGTGTTTTTATTTATATATCTAGATCCCACTTATGGTTTAGTACTAACTCCTAAGTATCTGAATTTGTGAACTTGTTCTAATTGAGTGTTATTTAGGTCAATGAGTATAATTTTGATCGGTTTTGCTAATTAACATTACTTTAGTTCTTTGAAGATTTATAGTTAGCATTGCGTAACTTGTATTATTAATATTTATCTAGTATATTTTGTAATTCTTTCATTTTTTGTGCTTGCATTTAATCTAGTGCTTGTTTGAATATGCATTCAGAATACAAGGCAAAGAGCAAGGGAGACATGACACGGCCTTGTCGGACATCTTTTTGTATACGGACGCTTTTAGTAGTGTGGTTGGAATATTTTAAGGTTATTTCTTGGTTCCAATAAAGGTTTTGAATTATGCGAAGATCGTTTGTGTCTAGCTTCATTTTCTGCAGTTCTTACAATAATTTATGCTGGGTTATCAAAAGCCTTCTGGGTGTCGGTGAAACAGAGATACACTTTGGTGATCGTAGCATTTTTGTGAGTGTTGTAAGTGTTTTTTTCGTTATTAAGAATATGATCAATTTTATTTAAAGAAACTTCTCTCTATAATTTTCATTTTGTTACATTTCGTAAAACAAATTTAATTTTTTTTATTTTTTTAATTTAATCAACTTATTTTAGGTCCGCCACTGGTAATTAACGTCACTTTGATGTAAAATGTTCGTTTAAACAAGGTAAAAATTGAAAAAAAAAATCGGCTGCCAGATATGTAAGAGTGTAAACTATATAATCTCAGCTATACAACGACTTGATCTGTATTGTTTTTTTAATTTCAAAAACTTTTTTATCCTCCTCAGTCCCAAGAAAAGAGTTTTTATTATTTTAGCAATATTTTCTATTTTCCCTCTTGATTTGTGAAAAAAATAAACGAAAATCTATAAAAACTAAAAAAAATTTATTTGACAGACATAATTATGACAGGTCCAGCATAATGGACATCAGGACTTAACTTTACATATAATTAAGTATGAAACTGAAAAAAACATTCTCGTTCAGGAGAAATACACAAGTACATTTTGCATTTTAACACAAAAGAATCTAGTCTTCTTAGTACACCCAGGGTTTCGGCAACGCATGTAAGAATTTTATTGTCGACAGAGCATATTGGCAAATGGTCATTACTAGTTTTTCTTACATCCATAGGCGGTAAGTGGACAACTTTAGATCGTTTTACTGGAATTATGGGCTCTTCATCTTCAGATGTCTCCGGTTTTCTTGAAATAGACGTACTAGCTTCTCTCCCATTTGTAGGCTTACCACCTAAAGCTAGTGACCTTCCAACATACAGCTTAAATTCAGTAAATCCATTACCTTGGATCTCTTATCGCCAAACGCTACTCTATCCTGACGATACTCTATCCATGAATTGGTCAATGCAAGATCAATAAAGTGCCAAAAGACACGTACAGGCCATTTTTTAGTGCGCATACAGATTCTGTAATGAGATAGTTATGAGATAAATCTGTCACACAAATCCACGCCTCCCATTGGCTGGTTGTATTTAACAATTGTGTTTGGACAAGGCACCAGAATATACTTTGAATTTTTTTTATCCCATCTTCGTACGTCAGTCAAAGGCAAAGAACCTGCAGATGTAGAAGCCATTGTCACAGATCTATTGTCCATCCATTTCAAAAATAGAGACTTTCTTATCACCGCGTACCCATTCTTCATGCGACCCTCGGCCTTCTTTTAGTAAAGCAGAATCTTTTTTTTATTTTGCTTCTAAGTACTCGTGGAATTCGATTATTCATAATGGTACCAATACCACATATTCCCTTTTCTAATAAATAATCGAGTAAATTAATGGAAGTGAAATATCTATCAAAGTAAATTGTTGTTCCTGGACACAAGTGCATCGACAATTTTTTCGCTACAGAGCCTCCAATGCCCAAGGATTTGTCAGAAGCAGCATCAGGCCAAGTGTTTGCACCTTGATAAATAAAGAAATCCAAGACTAGCCCTGTTTTTGAAGCAAGCACAAAATTCTTCAAACCTACAGGATTAGGTTAGTTCTTGACATACTGTAGTAGACTAGTGGTTCCAGTGAACGGAATCATTTGTTCGTCAATTGACAACTCGAGAGATCTTTGAAGAGTGATACATTTACTTCGTACAACATCAAGAATAGGCTGAACTTTCCAAAGTTTATTTGCCTTTTTGGTCTCGTCTGAAACTGCACAGTTGTCTACAACATGTAAAAAATTTCGTAACTTGTAGATTTTATCTCGGGGAAGCTGAGTAATAATAGGAATTTCAATTCCTTTCATGAAATAGAGGCGTAAACGCGGTAGTCCAAAAATTCCCATCAAAATATGAATACCTGCTAGTTTCTTGAATTACTCTGGAGGTGACTTTAGGCTTTTCTTTTCGTTTGCTTGCATAGCTCGTATGTTACTTGCTGAAGACAAGTTTTCCCAAAAATGCTCAGTAATTACTCAGAAAAATAATCCAATGGTGTCCAGAATTCGTGATCTTCATTAGCTATCCATGGATCAGCGACGTCGAAATCTTGAGTTTTCAAAAATTTTTTCACTCCAAGTATTCTTAACATCATCTAATTGTTTCGTTTCCTGGAGTTTCTCCCAACGCTGCAGTAAAGGAGTATCATCGTCTGAATCCCACTCCAAATCTGAATCATTTTCTAATTATTTTGGGCATTATTTTCGTTTTCATGAAAAACATCTGAAGGTTTTCAGAAACATTCTCTTTCTCACTGCAATCATTATCGCTATCGTCACTGAGGAAAAAATCGCTATATGCCAAAATATCCTCCAATTCACGTTCTGTCAATATCCTTTTTCTGTCTGTAACCAAACGTAAACAACGTGAGTATGGTAAAATATTTTGCTAACTAAGTCCCAATGTCCAAAATGCTGGACAAAAATTTCAGAGGAGTCCTGACCTGACTAGTTGTAATTATTTTTCAAATATATATTTACCACAAAAACGTCCAAATATCAAATAACATAAATGACAAACAATCAATAATTTAAAATACAGAAAAACACTACAACTTACTGCATTTTTGTGGAGACGCCATCATAACCTCACAAGTTTCACCACATGTAACAACAAACTAATGAAGTAGGCGTTGTAGTCAAATTTTGCAAACGAGTAAATTTTACTAATAAATAGGAAGTCCAATAAGCTGCACTATAGGACGCGGCGATGCTTAACCCGATTAGTCACCGTGTAAAAAAATTAGTAAACATTGTCCAGCAGGCTGCACGTATGGACTGAGGAGGTTATATATTCCTATAAAACACTATTATCACTTTTCTATCTATCTTCTATATGAGTCAACACGTACAAGCATTTTTTTTTGTTTTTTTTTTTTTCTAAGACGCCCCAATTTATTTGTAGTCGAATTTATTCCATTTTGCTGATACATACTACATACCTGTTCTTAACATTTTTGAGTTACACCACTGACATTTAAGGTAATATTCGAATGAAAAAGTCACCTTTTCTATATAGATAATTATTAAAGACATGGTCTGTAGCAATAGTCAAGCCGCATTTTTTACGGTAGCTGGTTTTTTATTCGTGCAATAAATAAAATGGCCTCTGACAATGGTGTTCTAATTTTGTTCTAAAAATTACGTAACAGTTTCGCTTCATGTTAAATGTATACATATTAATATAGCTAAATTAAATCGAGATCGCCTAATGAATTTAGATGAAGCAGATGTGAATAAATTTTGCAAAAGCAAAGTTTGTAAGTTTTATAAATGGCGAAATGTATTAATATATCAATTTTCTTTGCTGAGAATTATTAAATACTTGAAAAGAAAGAAAGGAAACAATTATGTAAAATTTGTAAGAAAGCATGCAAATAATAACGAGGAATATTGGGAACTCGGTTACAAAATATATACAAGAATATTAGAAAAAGTGTTACCATGTAGAAAATAAATTAGAGCGGGAGGTGACTTTTAGATCAGAAATTCAAGAAAATGACAAGATGTTCTTTTCAAAAAGGTAGTTTTTAATTTTATCTACTAGGTCAAAGTCTCCTTTATTCTTAATATCGCAAACGTCATCCAGATGAACCAAAGTCAGTAAACATACTAGCCTTATCCACGTGGCATTGTTTTGTTAAAGATCTTGAAAAGACATCTGGTCAAAAAAAAAAAAGGATGTTCTGTGTATTCGTAGACACATAGGAAATATTTGATATGTACTGCTTTAGAATATATTAATGCTGCCATAATAAGAAAAGGTATACCATCTTCCATTATTAAATGGATTTAGTATGTGGTGACTACCGGGAATATTTCTACCTTAAAAAACAGTCGATCACTATAAGAGCAGTAAAAGGTTCTCCTCAAAAGAGGAGTTTTATTACCTCTATAGTGGTTAAAGTTTTTTTAAAAGGGCCCAAAACAATAAAATACGGTACGTTAGAAACCGCATTGAGACCTATAACCTCTGGCGTACCTAAAGGTAGTGTGCTTGGTAAACTCTTACGGTCGTGGCCCAAAATACATGATACCTCTATCTTAATGTGCTAGCTTGATTCTTGTTTTATGTAGGATTAACAAAAGATGCTATCTCTATCTATAGCCCAAAATCTATTCATGTGTTGAATATATGCCTCCCCCATTTGTCTCCATTTGTTTCTGTCTTCTGTATATATTTTCCACATTGGATCTGCGCTTTGCTCAATGTCATTTTTCCATCTCATTTGCGGTCGACCTCTTGACCTTTTTGCAGTATATGGTCTCCAGCGACCAATTTCTTTATTCCATCTTCCATCCTGATATCTTTCGTTATGCCCAGCCCATTTCCATTTTAAATTTCAATACATGTTCGACAGCGTCTGTTGTTTCAGTTTTGCACTCGTTTTTCTTTTTATCTCTCAACGATATTCCCAACATTTGTCTTTCCATAGCTCTTTGAGTTTTCTTTATTCTATCTAAGTTGCTCTTGGTACACGTCCACGTCTGGCCACCATATGTCATAAACAGGTAGGACGCATGCATTAAATACCTTCGTTCTTAATTTTAAAGGTATTTTTTGGTTTTTGATAGTATGAGAGTTTTCCGAATGCAGCCCACTCCATTCTTATTCTTCTGGTTATTTCTTTAGTCTGGTTACTTTTGTCTGCTCTGATAGCTTGTGTTAAGTAAATATTCTTGGACGTTTTCTATGTTTGTTCCACCTATGGTAATTACTGATCTGTCTCCTGTATTAGTCATTATTTTAGTCTTTAGATGCATTTTTAGTCCTTTCTCAAGAGATGTTTTTTCTAGGTCTGAAATCATTATTCGTTCATTATCATGATTTAAATATTTCCCGTTTATACAAATCCCTTTATTGTCCCAGTCTATAGATTTAAATTTTCTTGATGAAACTTGGGACCACTCACTAGAGATAAGAATACGCCTGGAAAAAGCACGTACAATGTTTTACAAAATGCAAAAACTTCTATGCAACAGCCAGCTGGGCATCTCATTGAGAACTAGAATACTTAAGTGCTATGTTTTCTCCACCTTGCTCTATGGTGTTGAAGCCTGGACAATTACAGAAGCAACACAAAAAAGAATCCAAGAATTCGAACTCTGGTGTTACCGTAAAATGCTCAGAATATCCTACATGAGCCATACGACAAATGCGGAAGTCTTGCGGAGGATGAATAAAGAAATAGAGCTTATGCTTATATTAAAAGAACGGAAAACAACAATATTTTGGTCACATCATAAGAAATCAAAAGTATAAAACTGCTCCAACTTATAATCGAAGGCAAAGTCAATAGCAAAAGAAGACCAGGAAGAAGACGCAACTCCTGGCTTAAAAACCTACGGCAATGGACGAACATGACCTCCATAGAACTATTCAGGGCTGCTACAAATAAGATTAAACGGGCAAATGTAATGGCCAACGTCCTTAAGGATAAGGCACCGTAAGAAGAAGATAGATTTAAAAATGTCTTCCAACGCCAGAGTAAATAGTTTGGGTGAGATTGTATCCCCTTGTCTGACACCTCTATTTTATCTAGGTGGAACTTAATAGATCTTAAGTTTCTATTTTCTTCTATAATCTTCTCGATTCGTTCTTCTTGATGCCATTTGAGATATTGTTTTATATGTCTTCGTATTTCTGCATTAAGGGTTTTGTATTCAGTTGTATTTCTTTTATTTTCTTGTAGTAGGCTTCTCTATGGATATGGCACCATTAAGTGCCATATCCTTAGACATGCTACAACAACGGAGTTGTTGTAGCATGTCAAACTTTTTTCTTAGAGTGCACATATTGTCTTGATAGTTTCTGTATTTATTACTTATTTTAGCCCGTATAATTTTGTGATCACTACCAGTAGAGATTGAGTTTATTACTGTGACGTCTTCGAAAATGTTCTATAAAAACTATTTATTGCATAGAATACTATTATACTTATACCTAATATATTTGATACACTTTTTGTTGATTTTATCCATTATTTTGGGGATATGCGATTTTGTTTACTCTTTTATTCCTGATCATGTACCTTGAGATAGGCTAGGACACGTACCTTGAGCCGTGGCCCAAGGTACATGATACCTCTATCTAAATTTGCTAGTTGTATTTTTTAATTGAAAGATTCTGTATTTTTGTTCATATTTTTGTGTAGCAGTTGAAAATATAAAAAATTACCGGATAAAATCTTAAAGAAATAGGTACGACAATTATTTTCTTAATTTACAGATGTCTAGAAGTAAAAATGAAGTCAAAAAATAGGACCCAGTAAAGAGCAAAATGCACTAGCTGTAGCTGCAGTTAAAAACAGAATGCCCGCGACGATTTTGATGTTGTGAGGGCAACCCTCCAACGACTATTGAAAGTCGACGAAAAAGAACTTATGAAACTTATCTTAAGAAAGATTACACGCCGCATAAAAACTGTGCGGTAAAAGCAGTATTTACTCGTAAAATATCTCATTGTTTTATCAAAAATGCATTATAGTCTTCACAGAAATCAGCTTAGATCTCTAGCGTATGCTTTTGCCCAATCAAATAACCAAGATATTCCTAAATCTTGGAGGACAAATGAAAAAGCTGGAAAGCAGTGATTCCGTGAGTTTATGAAAAGCCATTAGGAACTTAGTCTTAGGAAACCCGAGGTAACTAGCCTTTCTAAGGTTACGAGCTTCAACAGACATAATGTTTGAATTTTTTTTACAAATTTGAAAAAGGATATTATGAAATACAAATTTACTGCAGAAGACGTTTTTACCATGGACGAAACTGGAAATTGTACCGTTAAAAAACCAAAGATAATTGCACCTAAGGGCCAAAAACAAGTAGGCGCTGCTACGTCTGGCGAAAGTGTGTATACCTTTATAATGTACTGTCCATGTTCATATTTCCTAGAGTCAACTTCAAACTGTACTGTGGTTCGCCAGCAGATTCAATCTTTCTTCATCAGTAACCGATCGAGAGGATTCTAGTGTTGCAGTTGCAGAGCTGTCCCCTGTAAGAGACCTTAATGTATCAGCGGAACAATCAGTTCGTTCCGGAAGTAAAGACGCTTCAATATTTACATCCTCTGAAGAAATACGATCGATCATACCCAAAATCACAAAAACGTACCTTTAAAGTCAACAATCGTAAGAAAACTAAAAACCGAATTTTGACCGACACTTCGGAGAAGGACGAAACTGAACGAATTTTTAATGAAAGACGACGAAACGAAGAGCTGTAGAAAAGCAAACAAACTATTCGAAACGTGTTAAGTGTTAAAAACAAAGCTGAGGTAGGAACGTCTGATGAAGGTGACATCTATTCGTCTAGTTCAGATAGTTTAGAGATATCTAATGAAATTTTTCAGCCAGAGGAATACAGATTTGATATCAGCGCTTTAAAAGAGGAAGGATATGGATTAGTGAAAATAGCTGGGAAGAAAACAGCGCATTTGTGTGTAGCGGAGATAATACATATCAGAAGTGAGGAATTTTATGTAAAATATTTAAAAAATTCTATTCCACGAACAAATTCTTAAAGGAAAGTGACGAAATATTTTCTATTGATAGAGAATGCATTATTTTGGGTTTACCCCAGCCAATCCACCAAGGGTTGCCAGAAAGACAAAAGAATATGTTAACTTTTGGAATTGATTTTTCATCCTACAAGGTTGAATAGTTAAGTTACCATGTTTTATAAAATTATATTGTAAAATAAACCCTTATTGATGTTCCTCTTTGCTTGTTATGTCTATGGCCCAAGGTACATTACACCTTGGCTTAAGGTAAAACGCTTGTTGTACCTTGGGTCACTTTCAGTTTTTCTTTAAAATCTAAATGTGGACATTTTGATGATTAACATATTTTTGCATTTCACAATTATTTGAAAAAAACTGGCTTAAGGTACAAGGCCCTCCCCTACATATCTCTTTTTAGTTTCACTTCACAGGGTAGTTATCTCAAGGATTAAAAAAACATTAATTGAATAATAAGAAATGTAATTATGATAATCCACAGATTTGTTAATTTGCTGAAAATTAAATTAACTGGCTCTCGTTTTGGTTTGTTCGGGATCTCTATCTGGTTCTAATGAAGACTTAAATACTTTGTTATTTCCTACGTGCAAAATTTTAATTTTGTTTCTAGGAATTTTAACCTGTAATACATTATCTTCTATATAAATAGCTCTAAATAATTCTTTATTGTTATTAACGTAGAATGTGATCTAGTTTCTTGTCAATCGAAGGTGCGGTTTCCTATTGTCAGCAGCTGACTCAACAAATTTAATTAGAATTGTAAATTTTAATTATGAATTGTATTATTGTCTGGATCTGTCACTGCCATTATTATTTTAAAGGAATATTGATAAGAGTACTACATTTTATTACTAATATATCTAATTACTATGTCAACGAACTTGACAGTTAATTAGGGGAATAACTGAAAATGTTGCTCTGTGATTATTGTTTAAACTTTCTCCATAAATTAGATGTTATTGTTAATGCTCCCAGTCAGCACGTTAATGTTAAGAGATTAATAATAAAGTAAAATGAATTGGGCAAGGAAATTCTTTCACATCACAGAAGAATAACAAAATTTGTTATTAAAAAGCAAATTGAAGTGAATTTTAAAATTGTCAAGTAAAATATACAGGGTGTAACAAAAACGTGGGTTATAAATTAAATGGCGCATTCTGGGGCTAAAAATAGTTCAATTGAACCTAAGCTTACCTTAGTACAAAATTACAAATGTGCACATAAAAATATTTACATCCCTTTGAAGTTAAAAAATGAAAATCGATTTTTTTAATATATCGAAAACTGTTAAAGATTTTATATTGAAAATGGACATGTGGCTTTCTTATGACAGGAATATCTTTACATAAATAACAGTGAAATTTGTACACCCTATAAAAATTTTATGAAGGTTTTGTTCCCTTAAGCCCCCTCCAAATGTTTGTATACGTTCCAATTAAATTATTATTGTGGTACCATTAGTTAAACACAATGTTTTTAAAACTTTTTTGCCTCCTACTACTTTTTCGATAAGACAGTTTTTATCGAGATGCAGTTTCTTTTTTAATATATGTTTCAAAATTTCTAAGGACCTAACAAAATGTAAAATATAAATAAATTTTCATATTATTACCAGGCGTCTATAATCTTTCTTAACCATTTATAAATATGTGGTAGATTTTTCAAATGCTCAAATTGACCTCCATTTTCTTGAATACTCATTCGAAACCGTTTTAAAAAGAAAAATGGAATATTTTGGAAAATCATGAGCTTCTGATAAAATCAATTTGAAGCTTTCATGATTATATTCCTTAGTTGTTGTTAGTTCATAATTGGTACAGAATACGTAACCTTTCATAAAACCCCAGAGGCAAAAGTCAATTGGGTTAAGATTTGCAACTCCGGGTGGCATTACGTTTCCTCCAAGAAATAGGTGCATTATAGTTCCCATCCAATCCAACGTCCAGGACACATGGCAAGCCTCAATTGGGTTGGTTAGTTCTTCTTCTTCTTTTACTTTTATTGTGTTGCTCTGGCATATATATTCGATCGTTTTCATTATTCTTTAATATGAAATTTTTGTCTCTAATTTTTTCTTCAACTCATCTAAAAGAAGTCGGTATGTAGTAGCAATGTGCCGTTTCCTGGTGATACAGAGCACATGAAGATTAGGTCTCCTCAAGTAACGATAAATAATCTGATGTATTGCTTTATGCTGGATAAAGATGATGCATGTTTTGAATATTAAATTAATACTTGTTGTAGCGTTAACCTTCATATAGCTTTTAACATGAGATTAAATCATATGGAATATGTTTATTTGACCTTTCGATCAGGCTTGTGCCTAGTTTTTAAGATTTTTTTGCCTAATACCAATATTTCAAGATTACAATTTAATAAATATTTTTTAACAACTTAACCAATTTTGTAATTTTTAGCAACAATATTTTGGCAAAAATATAAATTTAAATTAAAAATTCTCTCTATTTTTGAAATATATTAACAACTTAAGACTAGAACATCAATTAACACGAATTACGAGTAAAATAACCAGGCTAGATACAATACAGAACCTACATACTTCCATGGTGGAGACAGACTACCTACATTCCTGGACATAGCAATTCTACAAAACATGGGTCAACACTGAGGGTGAATGAAATCACAACCCAATGGTATTGACCCTCGCAACAATCGAAACAAACTATTTGGAATTCTACAAAAAAAAACGGACAAAAAAAATAGTAAGCGAAACTATCGGTGCAGTAATAACACAAAATAAAAACTAAAGGAATGTGTCCTAAAGCTAGAAAAAACGATACAAAATACTATCGAGACCAACACCACAGAAGAAGAAAATACCAACAGTTAGGGAAAATTCAAAAAAATCAGCAATAAGCTGAAAGAACTAATAAATTAAAAAACAGAAAAATAAAGGTCAACAGAACAAGAAACCAAGAAGACAAAAGGAAAATAAGGAAGTCAAAAAACAATTAAAAGAACATCGAAACAAATATTGGGACAACTATATTCAGCAACTAAGCCCAAGAAATCTGCGTTCTGGAAGCTATCTTAAATACTAAGAAAAGATAAAAGACCGATTCCACCCTTACATGGAGAAAATTGGATCGTGTATGCAGAAGAAGACAAGTTATGAAAAATACGCTAGAAAGAGGATGTAAGAAAAATTATCATGCCGATGAGGATCCCGACTTCACAGAAGAAGTGGAAAGAAGATACAGGGCAACAAAAGAAGAAGAGGCAACATAGATATTACTCACAGCTCCCCTGAAAGACAGTTAGTCAAGTGTACCAACGCCAAAAAAGCTCCAGGACCAGACGTTCATCTGCCAGCAAAAGCAATAGTATACTTAACAAATTTAATCAACCACACACTAAGATTAAGACATTTTCCTGATAGATGGAAGGAACCTCACGTAATATTGATCGAAAACCCACGGAAAAATGTCACATTTCCACAGAATTATCGGCCAATAAGCTTATTATCAGCAATAATTACCTGAAGCACAGTTCGGATTCAGATCCGAATACTCATGTGTTCAATGAAAAGAAATATACAGCAGCCGCCTTTCTAGATGTCAGTAAAGCATTCGACAGAGTCTGACATGAAAACCTACTGTATAAAATGAACCAATATGGTTATAGTGAGGCGATGACATGTCTTGTCTCGTCATACTTAGCCAACAAAACGTTCATAGTTCGGATAGGGCAAATCCTATCCGAAGCTGGAGTAATGGAGGCTGGTGTGTCACCGGGAGCGGTGTTGTCTCCATATCTATACACCATATACATAGCAGATATCGCGACCGAACCTAGATTGTTGCTAATTCTATACGCAGACTATACAGCGATAGCTGTTGCGATACCAACCCAGATCTAGCAACAAGTCACCTATAAAGGGCACTTAACGAACGAGTGGTATATACAGTGGAAGATAACTGTCTGGACTCTGGCTGTGACTCGCTATCCGGAAAACATATTTTGGGATATAAGTCCAATGTGATTTAAAAATTAATTTCGGTCATTCATATAATGACTGAAGATATAATGTCATTTAGCTACCAATAAAATCAGGTAGCTTAACTATATAAAGTAAAACAGATGATGTTCCATTCCCAGAGCATACAAAGTAACTTTCAGTACAAAGCCTCCTTATTCATTGCGACCTGCATGGGAAGGGGTGGTTGGTTATAGCTTGGGGGTCAGATAGGTACCACTCCATTACGAAGTGTGATCGATATGATCTTCGGACATTTGGGTCCCACTGTTCCACTGGAACATACATGTCACTCGGAGCTGGGATTCTACAAAAATTGTGTGTGTGGTGTGTGTGTGTGTGTGTGTGTGTGTGTTGTGTGTGTGTGTGTGTGTGTGTGCTAAATACACTAGAACTATAAATATTTTTACAGTTATTGCAGTAATACCAAAATAGTTACATTAAATAAAAATATGGTTTATTAATTATATTACCTACCTACCAAGTATTGGAGTGGTGTTCTTTGTTTAAAATCTATAGACATAGAAAAAAGCCCCTACAAGGTGAACAACGAATCTTAAGAGTGTTTTCAGTACTTATAAAACGAATACCTTCTCCTATGGTTAAAGTTGACTTGGAATACATACCTGTAACAAAAATAAATTAAATTAAACTTTTGTAAATTGATTTTCTATTTTTTACTAATATGAGAAGAATAATATGATTATATAAAGAGAAGGAATAATTAGAGCGCTTAACATTTCGCAACCAAAAGTCTTATGTTGAAACAAATACTTTGAGTCAGACATCCAAAAGATTACCTCCTTTCAACAGTTAAATCCTCATATATATCCACGTGCATCTAAATCTGACTAAATATGTTATTTAGCCTACCTTATTTTCATAAATTCAGTCTGTCACAAACATAATAAAGAAGATTATTAGCAAAGAAGGCATCAGGATCATTTTCCTATCTCACAGGAAACTTTCTGATCTCTCAATGCTTTACTATCGCCTTCCTCTACATGTGGTCCGTATTACATATCGTATTCCTGTAGCCAAACTTGTCGAGCCTTAGATATTCGAATTCAAGAGCATCAAAGATACATTAAATCTGATTTTTTTATACCATTTTGCGGTGATAGAATAATGACAAAATGAAGAACATTTCATATTGTTTACAAAACACTTCAAAAAATTGTGTTAAATTAGAGAAAATAAAGGGAGTAGAAATTTCTCAGCTCATTGCATAACAGTACCTGTCCTAAGTGAGGACCTAGCCACAGCTAACCCCAAGGTGATTACTAAAGAAAGACGAACCAGTTCTGAAACGAATCAATAACATTAAGATACAATTCTGGTATTTCTATCAACTACCCGCCAAGTCACCAAAAGGAAATCCATGAAAACGATCTCCTCCGACAGCTCACCAAGAGTCTATCGACAATTTGCGCCGCTCTCTCTCTCGGCTTTTACTCCGATTTTCCATTAACTATATTTTACAATAAACAAACACTGTCTTCTTGTCGGTAAAAATGATCTTTTCAAGTTCGAGCTTTTCAAGTTCTGACCGCGTATTCTATATGTCTCTGCAGAGGGCTTCGGGATCTTCTGCTATTAATCCATCCATATGTAGACTCTATGCTTTAAATGTAGATAGCCTTGAGAAAGACTATCGATTTTACATTAAGAATAAAACATAGCCTCAGGGTCCGAAGTGAAGTAGCAGATGGGGCAAAGCACGAGCTGGAGAGCTTCCAGACGTTGTGGGTGCTCGTGAAGGACTGATTGACTTAAACTAAAAATCGCTCATATTGATACATGGGAATTTGGGCCCATTCTAATTGGAAACATCGGCGTGCGCATTCCTTAGAGAAGCAATAGCTTAAAGCAAAGATTTCTCCATTAAATTTTAATCAAATTAATTTTTTTTAGGAACAAGCAACCAGCGTCTTGGTGGTTTCGGCGTATTCACGTTTCACTTCTAAAGTTTAGTATTTAAGTTAGTGGTAGTGGATCTCTGTTCCGTCTGTTTTTTTTTTTTTCGCCTCTGGGTATTTTGAGACCTGGTTATGCCGCGACCAAGACCTTTACTCTGTTCCTGAAGAAACTTTACACAACTGGAGAAACACTATGATGCTACAAATACGAAGTCAAAACATGGAAGACCAATAATTAATTTTTTTTGTTTCTTATAAATTACTGTAAGTTTAGTATAAAACTTTACGATATACACAAACTACAAAAATACCTGAGCAAAAACAAGATTAAAAAAAATATATGTTCGTTCAACTAATTTTGTGATGATTCCGCAAAAGCGTCTTAATAGTTTAAATATAAAAAGAAAAAGAACCAACAGGAACTAACATCTTACATAAATTTAAACATAAACAACTGTAATAAAATAATGTGCAGCACTAATTTGTTTATAAGTGTACTAAACTTGTATTTGTTCAATTAGAAGATTTTTCCAAGCAATTCACAAAGTAATCAGATGTTACGACATACTTGCAATTAGAGAAAGTGTGATTTTAATTATCACCAAAGAATAAATACGGGATTATTGCTAATAAACCGCAAACACCAATTACCATTAGCCAGAAAACAATTAAATAGAAATATTCTGAAATTAATGCTAATAATTTTTATTATTGAAGGTGAAAGTATCCAGTAAATATTACTCCGCTCTTCAATCGAGTTAAAAAAATTACCAAAGAGGATCACTGCACTCCCCTCGAGGGGTCAGGACTGAAGACGGAGAGTTCAAGCGACCATAATATTTCCATTTTAATATATTCATTTGTATCTTAACCATATTTTTCGACACATTGTATACTGATGATGGTCTTTTAAAACACGACTCTTAAGACTACTTTTTTTAATTCTATAGTTAATTTAAAGATTTCGTATGGAGTTATTTCTCCACCTACTATGGTAAAGGACTACTATGGTAAAGGTAACTACTATTTCGTTAGTGTTTAAACTGGGGGTTTAAACCAGTAGCGCACCTAGAATTTTCCTCTGGGGGGATTTTGGTAGGGCACCTAAATTTTTTTATTACCTCCACCATTTTAAGTACTTAAAATTTGTGAATAACACTGTCGGAAGAGGGTCCTATAGAGGGGGGGTTTAACCCCCAAACCCCCCCTGGGTGCGCCACTGGTTTAAACAAAGTGCCAACGCCTCTTCTTCGATAAAAAAAGAACAAAAATCTCTAAAATCCTAGAAATAGGTCCCTGCACTGAAAACTGCACTCTTCACCTTTAAAAAGAATTTCGATTTTTGTCGGTAAGACACTCTGATTATAAGATATCGAATTTTTACCCTCGAATTTTTCACAATTTTTTTTTATTGATGAATACGTATTATCTTGAATTTGGACCACCGCCAGATTCTACCTTTTCTATGTTTGGAATTATCCCAGCTCCAGTCCATTCCATGAAAAAACGAGACTGTTTTGAATTTGGTATGAAAGTATTGATTTAGATGGTTTAATGTGCTGAATTGTACAATAGTAAATTCTCCTAATTTTTAATTTAAAATCCGGTTGTAAGTGGTGAAATTGTGTACATTTAGTTAGTAGAACATTTAATAAGTAGTACGAAAACGAAACAAAATTACGAATTCTCTTATTCTCCTAATCTCTTAAAACTATGATCCACCATCAGATTCACATTTATAATCACTGTTGTCTCTATCCTCATTCGGATGATAAATTGTGACTGCTTCGATGGAACCTTTAAGAATTCACCATTATTTTTCAGTTAAGTCTTCACATCTTTTTACACTTTTTCCCAAATTACAGGAGTGGCAGTATCCAATGCTTGTTGCCATGCTTCCAAGACCACCTCGTCTCTGCAACCCTTGTATCAAATATGGTTACTGTAATATGTTTTGCATATCGCCCAAATACATTAAATTGTCCTTATTCTAAACCCAGGGATAGCGAACGATCTACCAAAACAATTACCGCCCAATTGCACTTCTAAGTAAAGTCTACAAACTTTTTGAAATATTGCTAATAGGATTAGCCAAACAATACTTCAACAAATACCGGTGAAACAAGCAGGATTTCAACCAAATCGCAGCTTCACAGACCAATTCCTAGCTCTGACTAACTATGTAGAAAAGGGCAACCAAAAATAGCAAAAAATGTCTACTGTTTTTGTTGATTTATCAGCAGCATACCATACCGTGTGGAAACAAGGAGTAATATACAAATTAATACGAGCAATTCTATGCAGAAAGATCACTGATTTCATTAATGCTATGCAACAGATATTTCCAAGTCATCGTGGGCGATAAAACTAGGACTTAAATGAAACTTTACAATGGCTTTCCGCAAGGATTGATGCTGGTTCCCTTCCGCTTTAGTCTTTATGTAAAAGACATGTCCGAAACCACATCCAAGAAGTTCGGATATGCAGACGACTAGGCGGTTGCTACAAGCCATTCATAATTCGAGATGTAAATTCTAACAAACAATCTGAATGCCGAGAAGACGGAATAATCGTGCTTTTATATAGGCAACAGACAGGCAACTACCAATTAAACATCCCATTTGAAGACAGACTGCTCAGACACACTGAATACCAAAAATACCTAGGTGAGATATGTGAAAGGACGCTAAGCTTTAAAGAACATCTTATGAAGACTACTGCAAAATTTAGAATATGAAATAATTTTCTGCAAAAGTTATACGGTACCATATGTGGTACCTCAGTAAATACACTTAGATTGACAGCACTGACACTCATGTACCCAGTACACATATTGGGTTCAATAGCCCGCACACCAAATGTGTTCACGCTCAAGTAAACCAGACTTTGAGGATTATATCAGGAACAATCAAGGTCACGCCTACGTAGAGGATATCAACTCTCTGCCACATAGACCCCTCGCAAGACCACCGTACACATGCTCTTGTCAGTGGGTATAGAAAAATTAACGCGGATCTTGTGCTTTACTCCTACGATGGTATCACCAGCAGAGCCATAAGTAGACGTTGTTCAAGAAACAACCCTCTAGACTCTGCAAGAATTTTAATTGAAGGAAACTTAAAGATAACCAAACCGTTGACAGGAAGAATGGGAGAATAATTCACCACCTGCCACCCGGAATTACAAGCAAGCCAGGGGGTTTCGGCCAATCAAGATGAATCTGGGCCACACTGAACAACAAAGAACGAACTGCGGCAGATGCTACTTTTCACTTTACATGTGGGGAAAAATACCCTCTCCAAATTGCAATTGCAATGCTGTAAGACAAATGGTTAAATATTTGATTTAGGAATACCCAATCAGGACCTACAGTGGCAAGCAACCTAATTTTTGTTTATAAAATAATTATTCTTATTTATTGCTTATAATGTATTTTCATCTTTTGTCATCATTGTTTATACACAAAATTTATCTCTAGGCTAAATAAAAATCTACTGACTATTCAATAAAAGTAATATATCTTTTCTATAGATATAATATATCTAATATGTATAATAGTACATAATATATCTGCTATTATATTAAGATTTCTTAGTGTCTTCTCATAGTTTCTAATCGCTTTTAGCCAAAAATTTATTTATATTCTTGTCATCTTATTATCAAAAACGTTTAATCCTGATTGATACGTAGAAGCAATATATTATTTCCTCTAGTTTCAAGGATCGGCTATCACGACCTAAGATTAAATAGGTAAGCTCTATAAACTTTCACTAACTGAAAAGAAAATAAATCTTTCAATCATGTATCATCTTCCATTCATATGTCAACATTAACAATGCAGGAGATATTAATCTAAACTGGTATTTATCATAAAACTCACGTAAGTTTTAAGAACAGCTCAGATGTAGATAAATTACTTGTATATACTTTTCCTGTTTCCCTAAATAACGAATTGTTATATTTTAAAAGTATAAAGAGCCTTTTATTTACACTGTAAATATTAGACAAATAAACCCAGCGAAAGGATCGAGATAATGAGCATTCTTAAGATTATCTGCTTTTAATCTGCTACGCCAAATCTGTTTTCGCTCAAATTGAAATAAAATGTTTGTTTTTGTCTTAAACACGGTGTAGCATAGAGACTTAAGCACACACAATAAAAATATTAGTACATATTGTGCTTTATAAACAACTTTTTAAATAATAGAAATTTCAAAATCACAGTTAACTGAGTATTATTCGAAAACTATGTCACTGAAAATGGTGTACCCGAAGGTTCCACTTTAAGTTCTACCATCTTTCTTCTAGCCGTCAATGATATTTGATCTCGTATAAAATCTACCGTTAAATTGCTCTATACGCAGACGACCTTATTGTATACTGCTAAGGAAAATCCACAGCTGCAACTTCATCTTTATTACAAAAGTATGTCCCTTACTATATGTCCGAGAAAACTGGCTTCAAGCTTCCAATAAATTCAAAATTATTAAATGCACCAGGAGATACAACAGCGTAGATATACCCAAAATAGCACTAAACGGAGTAAATTTGGAGTTAATTGATCATTACAAGTTTTTAGGACTAATTTTATCGATAAAAACTCCCCTGGCGTCGTCATATCGATGAAATAAAAGGCAACTGTTTTAGGAGAATAAATTTGTTAAAGATATTCTCCCACTATCAACGACGTGCCGATGAAAGTGTACTACTCAAAATATATCGAGCTATAATCTGATCCAAATTAGACTATGGTTGTATAGTTTTGCTTGTCCACTTGCAATAATGTATTACAATCATTAAACTCTGTTTACAACACTACTCTTCGAATTTGCTTAAGAACATTTCGATCCAGTCCCGCTAAAAGTCTCTATTTTGAATCTCATAAACTCCCCTTTACCTTCGGAGACAGCAACAACTCCTATCTTATGCTAGCAGAATTTTATTGAATCCTGTATTCAATCTTCTGACTTCGCCAAAACCTCGACTCATAAGCTCGCCCAGATGTATACTTTTAATCCCACAGATACTATAACCCTTGTGCCAAGACACAAAATTATCTCAAACAATTGCATCTATAAAATCAGAATCCCCGCCATGGTCAATTTAATAAGCAACAAACAAATAACATCATTTTCGACAAGTTTTCAAGGATATTGTGAATACATCCCTGTTTGGGAAAGTATGTGCGAATTCATTTCATAGTTTTACAGTTAATATTTTTTCTGTTACGGTACTGTAATATGACCTAATTTGGGTGCTGTATTTCAAAGATCTTTTTAAAATATATTATTTCCTGTGAGTTCGTAAAACTTAAACTGGCTCTCATTTATCATGTTAAAGTACGCAGAATTGGGCTTTTTTCTTTGTATTCTATGTCAGAAATATTGAAACAAATGGTTGATTTATGGCATGCCCGGCCTACGAGCTATTGACCACCCCACAGTTAGAGGCTGGTTTGTGCCCGAAACGCTCTCAAACCCTCAAGATTGGCACTTCTTCGTCAGACAACGATCGATCGACACGCATCTAGTTCCGGACGGTTCTCGTGCTAAGCCTCGGGACGGCGACGCTAGCGTCGGTACCACCGACCAACTCTTCAGCCTGGTACGAACTCATCAGTAGAACCAAAGGGTAAGCTTTATAATTCTTTGTACAAAACATTGACAATGAGTAAACTAGTTGATTTCATAACTTATTTACAATTTATAGTTGCTATTTTCACCAATTTTGTGTACCAACCAATATTGCATTTTTCGTTATAATTATTTATCTGATATAATTTAACCAGCGACCTCTCAAGTTTAATCCTAAACAATCCCACTATGATAAGGTGCTTTATACCGATGCATCCCGAAACGCAGATGGAGGTGGCTATTCTGTCACTACAGTTGATATAGTATTGGGACAATGCCGAATAGCCAACGAATATAGCGTGTTTTCAGAAGAACTCTTCTCCTGAAAGATAAACAATTTGTTTCTACATAAAATAAAGTAGTGGTATGACTCTATGGCAGTACCTCACGGGCCTGCAATACCTACTACAAGTAGTAGGTATTGCTGGTCTAGGATTTTGTTCTACTTCGGAAGTGGAAATGGAAACATCTAATAAGCTTAATTTTAAAATAAAATCGTGGCTTATTCCCAACAAAAATAGTAAATTTATTTAAAATTTAAACCAAATTCTTTTTTTGGTTTTTGTTTTTTAGTTTAGTTTTTTTTTTTGCTAACCATTAAAAATTTTAAAAGTGCTCATCAAAACGACATCTTGAAATTAATGGAACAACGTCGACTGATAAAATCTAATGAAACAGAATATCGACACCTACAGAAAAAATAATAAAGGAGATCAAATTAGCCAAAGACTGACTTATTTAAGGTGCACAAAAAACTAACAAAAAACGAGTAACATAGTTAAAAAAACGAGTTCCCTCTGTACTCGTTGGTAATAATAAAATTATTGTAAATGAGCACGAAATAAGAAAAGAGTGGCAGCTGTATAATATACCAGAGTTGTTTGAAGATGACAGGAATAATATTGCCGAATTCTACCAAAACTGTACTGACGGACCAGAAATGATGAAATGCTAGGTAGAACACTATAAATAATGCTAAAATTAGAAAAGCTTGTAGTCCAGATGATATACCAACTAAGTTGTTAAAACTAATAGAGGATGATAACATAAAAGTAGTAGTAATACAATATAACACTGGAGTGATTACCACAGATTGGCTCAAATCCATATTTGTCGCAGTACCTAAAAAACATTGCGAGAAATTGCTCAGAATATCGATTAATTAGCCTAATGAGCCACACTCTTTAATTTTCCTAAGAATACTTCACAACACAATTTAGACGCAAATGCGAAGAAGATCTTGCAGATACCCAATTTGGTTTTAGAAATGCTATGGAAACCAGGGAGCCACTTTTTGCGCTTAATATCCTATTAAAAAATGCCGTTACGAAAGAAAAGATGTCTTTGCATGTTTCGTGACTTCGAAAAGGCATTCAATAAAGTACAGCATGTAAAATTAATGCAAATACTAAAAATATCGGAATAGATGATAAGGATATTCGTGTCATTAAAAATTTGTACTGGAATCAAATTGCTATCGTAAAAATTGGAGATAACTACACCGATGAAATCTCCATGCAACGAGGAGTCAGACAAGGTTGCATTTTGTCGCCAACATTGTTCAATGTTTACTCGGACCAGTTATTTGAAAAAGCACTTGAGAGACAACCAAATGGAATAAAAATCAACGCGGAACTACTTAATGTGATTAGATATGCAGAAGATACAGTAATCCTGTCAGATAATATTAAAGATCTTTAAATTCTGCTTGATAGTATTCACGAGGTAGGAGAGGTTATGGGCATTAAAATACACTCAAACAAAACCAAATTTTTATTAGGTAAAGAAATAATAATAAGACTTACTCACAATCAATTTAATTTAACAATCTGACGACCGGTTTCGCTTTCTACAATTTGCAAAGCATCTTCAGGTCTAGATACAAAGTTAAACTAATGCTGTAATAAAATAAACCCAATTAGGGTGGTGTCTGATAAAGATAAAATAAACAAATCATCACAAACCATCAATTAATAGAGTACCGGCATGTAAGTAATGTTTGTTTTGTTTTGTTTTGTTTTATTTATTTGCTCATGTATTAATTTATTACAATATAATATTGCTACTTTATACCAATTGTGGGTCTTACCTTGTCTGTTAATACCTTTTATATATTCAAATTTATTCATTTTGAAAACCACAGACATGTAATATTGGCATAATTACTATAATTTGTATGAACTAACTTATTTGTTTATTTTATCTTTATCAGACACCACCCTAATTGGGTTTATTTTATTGCAGCATTAGTTTAACTTTGTATCTAGACCTGAAGATGCTTTGCAAATTGTAGAAAGCGAAACCGGTCGTCAGATTGTTAAATTAAATTGATTGTGAGTAAGTCTTATTATTATTTCTTTACCTATTTGATATGGACTCACACAAGCAACACATTCATGATTCGAATTTTTATTGTTTAGTCGTGACCAATATCTTGATCAAAGCTTCAATTAAACGGAGTCCAAGTTGAGAAAGTTCACAAAATGGCATATTTGGTAACTGTGATAACGGACCAACTAGGTCCAGACATACAAATAAAACGTAGAATAGCAATAACTAAAACTACTTTTATGAAAATGAGGCCATGTATTTGCAATATTCATCTCAGTTTAGAACTAAGACAAAGAATAGTTAAGTGCTATGTTTGGTCCGTACCTTTGTATAGTGCAGAAGTGTGGACGCTAAAAGTATCGATCATAAACAAAATTAATTCATTGGAAATGTGGGTTCATAGACAAATGCTGAAAATACCTTGGACAACAAGGAAAACTAATTAAGTATTAAGGAGCGTCAACAAAGATAAAGAACTGCTAAAGACTGTTAAGCATCGAAAAATGTCTTATCTGGGAGATATAGTAAGAGGAAGTCGATATAAAATATTACAACTGATTCTTCAAGGCAAAATAGAGGACTGTAGATGTAGAAGTATATGGAGAAATCAAATGCAGGACAATTATACCATATTGCAGAAGATCGAGAAACCTTCGGAATTGTGATCGCCAACGTCGGATAATTCTGATATGGCACGCGAAGAATTGTATTAAAAATTATAGGTGTGCGGTTCTTGCTTTTTTTTTAAATCGTCATAATGCCTAGAGTACGATGATGGGCAAATTCCCATCAACTAAGCAAGTTTGATTGAGAAGCCGAACTTTCACGGAGTTAATATTTTGCTCTGACTCCCGAGATCCCCAGATTTATCTCCAATTGAACACATGTGGGACATAATGGTTCGGAGACTTCTTAATTTAGAGCATCCTCCTCAAACTTTACAAGAACTTTGGGAGGAGTTAATTAGGGTATGAAACGAGATATTCCAGAGGGATAATAATCACGTAATCAGAAACTCATTGATGTTTCCTTGTAAGTTGTTTCAATCATATTGAAATGTTGATCGTCTGTTTATTTTGCTATCCTGTATAATTGTACAAAATATTTTCAAAATATAGTTTATAATGGGTTTTCCGATTTCTGTTACCTAATATAGTTATTTTTAAATATTTTTAATAAAAAATGTTACATATTATTTTAATTTCTCCCAAAAGATTCTCTTGAGGTCCTTGTTTGAAAACAACTACTATCACAAAATTGGTGTTTACTTCTAAACAACAGTCCTAAACCACCGCCGATTCACAGAGTGATTTGTATGTCATGCAGTGAGAATCATTGTAAAATAGAAAGTTAAGTTCGTTGACATCTTCGGCCTAAAACGCCGTCTACATATACACATATATACTGATCATGAATCCTTTCACACTATGTACTAGAGGTGGCTCGGTTGTAAATTAATTGTACAATAAGTACGATAACAAAGAGTCGGATTCGAGAGAATTGTTTTTGGTCTATCAATTCTACGTGAAGTGAGCAATATCGTTCATAGTATTGACATTGAGAAAAAGAAGGAAATATCATCTATTTATTATCATTATTATATCCTTAGTTTAACATAAACGTCTACTTTTCTCTTCCTATGGTCTCTTTTCAGTTCTGCATCTCATTAAAACATGTTTCTTAAGATTGTTAATTCTTCTCAGCAGATGCTTTTTCTGGGGCACTTTTTAATCTGCTTATTTAATTTCTGAATATTTTGCTGAATGGTATGATCTAAGTTCTGTGATTTACTCAATAAATTATCACGCTTTGATCACTTCTCCAATCCATTTATTTCTTTTTCGATCTTTATATTTGATATGAAACATTTTCCTTTGCCTTGATTTTTGCGCCTTTTGGCATTTTAGGTGTCTAGTATGGTGTAGACATGGTATTTGTATGAAAGATGTAGAAATGAAAGTAGCACGGGTCAAAAAAGCCACGAAAACACTCCTTTGAATGATATGGAACAGCATTTTTAAACAAAGAGAACAAAAAGACGATTTTTCAGAGCACGTGCTGAATATTATATGTATACGGAGTGAAACTATGGCCAAAGACAACAACACTTCTTCTTCTTCCTTTGCCCTATCCGTTTCGGACGTTGGCTATTAACAAGGCTATTTTGACTTTGTTTACAGCACCTCTGAACAGTTCGGTCGATGTTAGTCCGAACCATTGTCGCAGGTTATGCATCCATGAGTGTCGTCTTCTTCCCGGTCCCCTCCTACTGTCGATTATTCCTTGGACTATTAACTGTAACAGCCGGTACCTAGTATGTCTCATGACATATCCGAAGTACTCAAGCTTCCGTTTCTTTACGGTGAAGATTATTTCTTTGCTTTTGCCTATTCTCTGCATTACTTCCACGTTAGTGATGTGGTCTGTCCAGGATATCCGAAGAATGCGGCGATATATCCACAGCTCAAAGGATTCTAGTTTCTTCAGGGTGGCTTCCGTTGTGGTCCATGCTTCTGCTCCATAGAACAAAACCGGGAAGACATAACACTTGACCAGTCTTAATTTTAGTTCCATTGAGATTTTGCTTGTGAACCACTTTTTCATATTGGTGAACGCGTTTCGCGCTTTTTCAATTCGTGATCTTATTTCTGTTGACTGGTTCCATTTTGTGTTGACTGTGGTTCCAAGGTATGTGTATGTCTCCACTTGTTCTATTTTTCGGTTGTTTAATGTCAATTTCATCGGAGGTTGTTGTGTTCTGCTGATGAGCATGCATTTAGTTTTGGTTGTATTGAGTTCTAAACCATATTCTTGACTTACTGTGTGTATGCTTTGCATGAGTCTTTGAAGCTCGTTGCAGTCATTTGCGATAATAACTGTGTCGTCAGCATATCTAATATTATTGATTACCTCTCCGTTTACTTTGATACCCTCCGAAACTTCTCCCAGTGCTTCTCTGAAGATTTATTCAGAGTATATATTGAACAGGAGCGGCGAGAGGACGCATCCCTGTCGTACACCCTTTTTAATATCTATCTTCCCACTGTGTAAGTTGCCCATCTTTATCTTAGCACTTTGGTTCCAATAGAGACTGGTTATTATGCGCAGATCCTTGCCATCAATATATATCTTCCTGAGCATTTCCATGAGTTTATCATGTTTGACCTTGTCAAACGCCTTGGAAAAGTCGGTGAGGCACAAGTGGACGTGCATGTCTCTGCATCTTTGAAGTAGAACTTCTTCTGTAAGGATAGATACTAGAATAAGTGCAGAGAAAATATGAAACAGAATGGAAGTAGAATGATCAATTACAAAGAAGTTGGAAAACATTACCCTGTAATGGTACGGGCATGTAGAAAGAATGTCAGAGCACAGGTGACCGAAGAAAATATTGTACTGGGATCAGCCAAGAAGAAAACGGAGAGGAAGACCAGCTATAAGATAAAAAACGAACATAGAAAATGAATACTATGATAGATAGAGGCCTCAGGGATAGTGATTCGGAGAGTAGAGAGCTGTGGAGACGAAAACGGTGAACTTTTAATGAGGAAAAGCAGAAGAAGAAGAAGAAGAAGAACGTGTCTAGTATTAGTGAGCTATAAATGGGAACTGACAATACACCCTTTAATTGTGATTCATATTTTCAGCGTCACTATGTGTTCTTCATACTCTTTGTTTAAATTCATTTTCAGTCTCCTTCCTTTGACTTCACTATTTGATCCTTTAATCATTAATTTTAGATCTGTCCTCTATTCATACACTTATTTCTTAGATATCTAAATTAATAAAAGCCCAAATTAATATTTATATATTTACATACAACAAAAAGCTGTCACCAAAAAGATGTCTTCCTATGCTTTATAGATTACCAGAAAGCGTTCGATTGTGTTAATCATTCAGAATAGTAAGATTGATCCAGGAACGTTCGATAGATGAGAATGACCTTAAAATCATAAAAAAACCTTTATATGAATCAAGTGGCATCCGTGAGAGTAGGACTGGAATCTACATCATATTTCCCAATCGAAAAAAGTGTACGACAGGGTTGTGTTTTGTCACCCCTCCTTTTTAATCTTTACTCTGAAACGATTTTCGATAGAGCCTTAAGTGACACTGAAGATGGAACCAAAATCAACGGACAGACTATTAGTAATCTTCGCTATGTTGATAATACAGTCATAATAGCTAATAGCCAAGAAGCGCTACACCGCCTAATAGATAGAATATACACTGAAGGAGAACGACTGGGCTTGAAGATTAATGGTGGTGGTTAGTAGAACACGAAATATGCAATTAAATATAAGAGTAAACAATAAGTACATCCAAAAGGTCCTTAAGTTCAGATATCTCGATAGTTGGATAACTAAGGATCTAGATCCAGACATAGAGATACGTAGCAGGATTAAGCAAGCCAGAACAGCATTTACTAATATGAGAACCTTGCTAAGCAACAGCAGCCTCAACTTAATGCTTCGATATCGCTTTGTAAAATGTTACATTTACTCCATACTGCTATATGGTGTAGAAACCTGTACCATAAAGGCCAATATGATGAACCGATTGGAGACTTTTAAAATGTGAGTATTTAGAAGACTACTTAAAATTCCCTGGACAGATTACACAACAAATGTCGAAGTATTAAATCGAATGGGCAGAGAACGAGAATTGCTGCCAATAATAAAAAGGAGAAAAACTGCTTATCTGGGTCATATATTTCGAAATTCCAAATACCAGCTTTTAAAGCTTATTATGAAAGGGAAGAAGGAAAACAGGGCATTGGAAGAAAGAAATACCCATAGCTTAAAAACATAAGGCATTGGACAAACCTCAATGCCAATGCACTCTTTAGTTACACAGAAGATCGAGAGGAGTATGCCAGAATTGTAGACAACATTCACTAATTGGATAGGGCACCATAAGATTTACTTACAGTTTATTGTATTGCAATTTTTCTGCCTAAAATAAATCGTACCGTTTATGTTTTGAAATAGTAACAAAGATCTCTAATACTTGTGGGAATAGAATACTAAGATACAGGTGATACCTAACGAAGAACGGTTCACGTAAATCGAATCACTAAAAATAACGGTTTTTCCGAGTTCTATTACATACACACTCTTCGTAAGTCCTTTCACACTATGTACCCATTGTTAGGTACTTATCATTACGATATTCGGATACCGTCATTACATATTTCTAAAGAGAACCAGGAACTACGTGTCTATGGTTCTATTAAGTGTTTCTTCATTTCTATAGGAGGCAAAAAAGTTCATACTTTAGTAAATGGGCCATATAGGATTACTTAAATGAGATTGGCAATTCATTTGCATCTTGAATATGCAGGAAGACATAAAATAATTCTTTATAGAACTTTAAATGTCCTAACAAAGAAAGTTGTATATTTTTACGATTGAAAGACGCAGTAAGACTCAGAATTAAACCACAATTTGAATATAACGATATGGGAATACAATTCCCCCTTATACGGGGAATTACCATAATTATAAGTTTGGAAATATTTTAATGACGTTTTTATTTCCAAGCTTGGATATCGTTCTTGATATTAAAATAAAAAGTAATTTAAAAACACATATTTCTTTCCACATTATGTAAGTTATCATATTCACTAATAAACTTTTCATTAATATTTCTTTAAAATAGCCATTCTCCGAAAATATGACGTGTATTGATTAAATAATTAATGTTACACAAATATGTAAAATAAATATTGTCTAGGTACAAACATAATATAGTTTGCGGTTTGTAACAACTCGGTGACAGTACGAGGCATATGAATATTCTCGGAATTAAATACACATTTAATATTCGAAGGTTTTACTTTTCTTTTTTGCTTCGAAATAAAACAGCTGACGTTTATTTCCATCAAATTTCTTGCTTAAATCTTATGAAACCGTAATCTTGATCTGAATAATATATTATATTATTCAAAGAAAACATTTTTTAAGGCAAGCCATCGTTGTCATAATTTTATTTGCCTATATCCTTATGTTAAGTTGCTTATTTAAATATATTTCTAGTCATCACTGTCTATATCAGACATGCCAGTATTTACCTCCTTATCTCTTTTAAAGATCTACCATAAATCGTTTTATTGATTATATTACAACTTTAATTGTTATTGGATTCACTTGCCACCCTAACATATTGATTTTTAAACTAATATTTAAAAAAGTCATTTAAAAAAATCCTTTATAAAAGGTAAACTAATATAAAAACCGTATCGGGCTACATCACAGAAAGCTTTCAGAATGGTGATTACATCATCAGTGCTATCCTAAAATAAGTATTACCACTTTAATTAAAGCAAATGTGAAAGTTAAAATTTTGATTAAGTTTATTACAAAAATGTGGTCTAATACTTACTGGATTTATATGTTTGAAGAAACTATATGAGTAAAAACAATTTAAATGTAGTTGGATTACTTTTTAATTACATGTTTGATATTAAAAAACTATGAGGTTTAAAATCTACAAAGAAAATAAAATTTTATTCAAAACATTCAAAAATAAGATTAATCCTTTACTCATATATGTCCTATTCACTCACACACCTAGATAATTTCATGGTCTATCTAAAGCCAAGCCACATATCAGAATCTATATTTATAATTTACAATACTATATTTCCATTACTATAAGTCCACACCATTTTCAGCAATAACTGCTCTAATTAAACTCATCCCTCCTCTCTGGTTTTCTTTTTATACTATAAGTACTTAATTTTTCATTACCTACACATACTTTCGTGTAGCAACCAATAAAATCATCATAGCCAGAATGATCGCCAACGTTCGGAACGGACAGGCACCCTAAGAAGAAGAAGACACATACTTTTCTTAGGTTATGGTTTCCAATCTCCGAAGATCTATTTCTTATTCAGTTATTCTTTTTCTCACAATAAGAAGAAGTCACCCTTCACTCATCATCTTTTTTGTTTTTCCATATTTTTGAACAGACACTCCATCAACTTTCTCTGTCCATCTAACATTCATAAACTTATAACACCCGACACATACATCAATTAACATCTCGCTCGGTTATAATATAAAAAAACTCAACATCCTGCACATATCTGCTTTCCATATTCCAGGGACAAAATGTCGATATAACATATAGGTCCTTTTATAAAAATGTTTACCTCTCTACCATTAAATCAGATATCTGTATAGTTTTGTTCTGAATTTGTGCTATTTTCTTGAGGCATTTTAAATTAATTACTATTTAACTGGGAATAAGCCACAATTAAAGATAAAAATAAGTTTATTGACGTTTCAATTTCCACTTAGGAAATCGTTCTCAAAATACAAACAGCAAATTAAACAAATTTTGTTTTTTGTTACATAGTGAAAAATTCTTCTAATAATTTAATTTTGTCTGACTCATTTATATTGACAATTCAGACATACATTATGCATTTTAAAGTAGATGACTTTAAAATGATATTGCCAATATTGTTGAGTTGCGGTCCTGGTACGACTTTACTTATAAGATAGTTCATTCGATTACATGAAATCAACTTTAACTTGAGAATATCCGTCAGAAAAAATCATAGCATGTAATTCGTCTTTAAAAAGACAAACACATAACATGATGACAGTAAAATTCTCCTGTTAGTGATTCCATAGTAAATTATGAGGGAAAAACCAGGAAAAAACCTCATAATACTATCCCGACATGGTAAGTATTTGTTCGTGCATTTAGTTTACCTTCAATAAACACCAAAATTCTGATTTTATATGTTTCGTTATTTAAAAAACATAAATGATATATCCTCTTATGTTACTGACTTACTAATACTGATATTTTCTTATTAATAACTTCCTCTTTCAATATTGGTAACCAGATCCTACTACATTCTGCCGAGGAATTTGCGACACAATTGGCCTCATTTAGCATAATTAGAGCCGCTTCTTTGATTTTTCTTTTTTTACCATCCGTTTCTTTTAGGACTACATTTGAATTATTCCATTGAACCCTATGTTCATTATCCCATGCGTGTTTACATATTTGAGACCTATCAAATTCTCTATTTTTAATATAAGATTGATGTTCACTTATTTAATGGCCTTGGTGTTTCACCTAAATAAAACTGATCGCATTCACAAGGTATATAAATGCAATTCTTTCCTTCAAAAGGATAATCATTTTTTAATAAAACAGATGTTAACAAATGTTTCTCCTCCAAGAACGAATTTTCGTTAGAACAAGTAATTTTGGCTCTATCGTATAAGGATTTAATTATTCCCGTTTTTACATTAATATTGTGATTTGATTTGAAATTTAAATATCTATTGATGTGTGTTGGTTTTCTATACACCTGAGTCTCATATCCAGTATCGTTCTTAGAGATTAAAACATCCAGGAAAGGTAGCGTGTTATTATATTCCTTTTCCATGGTAAATGTTATTGTCTCTTCTTTATCGTTTATATCATTTAGGAATGTGTCCAACAACTCTGATCTATGAGGCCATATTGAGAATACATCATCTACATACCTCCACCATACTGTGGGTTTTAAATTTTGTTTAGAAATTATATTTGTTTCAAAATCTTCCATAAATATATCGGCTAAGAATGGAGATAAACTAGAGCCCATTGCTAGACCAAAATTTTGTTTATAGAATTCATTATTTAGTTGAAAATATGTATTATCAGTCATCATCATCATCATCATCATTCCTCAACCTCTTGCATCCACTGTTGGATATAGGTCTCCTCCATATTCTTTCATTGTTCTGTATCTTACGCCTTCTGTATCCAATTTCCGACTGTTTTTCTCAAGTCGTCCATCCATCTTTTTGGTGGTCTGCCTCGGTGTCTTTTGTCTTCTCTAATTTTGTCTTGACTATACTTAAAGTCTTATTTAATGGCACATTCGTAAATAAACTATTTATGTCAAAACTTACCAAAGTATTATTTGAATTAAATTCAATATTTGATAATTTATTTAAAAAATGTTGTGTATTTTTTATGAATGTGTCATTTTTAATTGTAAATGGTTTTAAAATATTTAATAAAAATTTATATCCAACATTTATTATTTATAAATAATGAAATCCAACAAAGCCTTTGGAAAATAAAATATATAGAACTTTATTCAAGTTTAAAGATTTTTTAACAAGTTATCAGAGAGGATTAATTACACCTCATTACAGTAAGACTCCTCATTTTTATGGAGTACCGAAAATTCATAAAACGAATATACCACTTAGACCCATTTGAAGTACCATGAATTCTCCTTGTAGTAAACTATCAAAATTTTTATTAACTTAACATCATAACTTAATCATCATAGTTTTTTAATATCAAAGATGTAATTCATAGTTCATCTAACTACATTTAAAGGGTTTTTACCAGCATATTTAATGGCTTCAAACATGTAAATATAGTAAGTATTAGACCACATCGGCTAAATTAAAGTGGTAATACATATTTTAGGATAGCACTGATAAAGGAATAATTCTTCCAAAAAGTTTCTGTGATGTAGGCTAGAGTTAGAAGGCATTACTCTGTTAGCAACTGCGTATAAAATCTTTAGCAATGTATTGTTTAAAAGACTTAAACATTTTACAAAGGATATTATTGGTCAATATAAATGCAGATTTACTGCTGGAAAGTCAACTACACATCAAATTCAAGCACATAGGCAGATTCTATAAAAGTCACTAGAACATATGTATTAATATGTCATCTTGAGTTACTAAAATTTGAGATTTCCTAAAGTTATTTATGTTTAAATTCTAGTATCTTATAGGCATCATCTTTACAAACGTTTTTATCAGTAAATACTTTCTAAAGTGCAGCGTGCAGCAACCCAGCAACGGAGAAATCCGGTACGAGTTTGACATTGCATTTCTGGTAAGTGGGAGGATTATTTGCCGTTGTGATGTGTAAAGTTTGACTTTTAACATTCCAATTACACATCAAGTCTTCCTTTCACTTATACGAGTCAACACTAAAGGTTATTTTGCGTTTTATAGCTATTTACTAAACGTATTCAAATATCCTTTTCCGTTTTTATTTATGAAAATATTATGAATTCAAATAATGTTGATAATACATTTTGGGTGAGACGTAGATAAAACACATTATTTAAGTTCACTGTTTTTTTAAGCACTTTTTTCTATTCGGATTGCCGAATATAGGCCTCTAATAATTATCGCCATTCATCTCTGTTGTTTGTAAGAAGTTTCCAGTTTCCACATTGGTTCACTGTTACATTAGTTAAAATAGATCTTATTTCAAAAGAAAGCAATTGACTGTATAGTTTTTATAACCTTAAATTCTACATTAGGAACCCCCTATTGCCCGACTTTTTTGTAAACTTAAGAGAAAATGTTTTAATTTGTAATAATATGTATATGTAATATAATAATAATAATTATGCTCAAGTATGCATTTACAACTGGTAATTTTTTTAAATTTTTTAAATTTTGTTTGGGGAGAGTTTTAGAGTTTTGGAAGTATTGCCCTCAGGCAACTGTGGGCAGCAAAAACTAATGAATTAAGTTATATACTTAGTTATTATGCCAATAAAAAAACAATTATTTGTAGTTGTAAAACATAAAGCAACTTTACATTTATCGCACATTACTTTAGGAGTATTACAGCATCCTGGTTTTTTGCATCTTCCCTTTTTTTCAGAAAATACTGGCCAGTGGGAGATTTGATCAAGCCTAACTTCTTTGGTGGTACAATACCAGTAGGTTCCCCCTTTTGTTTGTTTCAATTTCGTTCTCAATTTCACTGAGCTTGGGACGTCCTTTGTTTTTGATCTGGTCAGTTCTTGCTTACAGCACGCTACATAAGTGGGACTTAAACTGTAAGAAAGGCAACTGGTTTTTCTTTTCAATTTCAAAGTAATCGCAATTACCACAATACAACAACTAAACAAAACTAACTAAACTGTTAACAACAGCTAAATCCAGAAGGTGAAAAAATATTTTTAGATACCACTTTTTAGATCTTATATCTGTTCGGTAAAGAGCAATTAGTGAATCCATAAGATCGACACCTCCCATAAATTTATTATAAAATTGCACTGCATTTGGACAGCATACATCAATTCTTGATTTTTGTTTCTTATTTCACCTCTTGACTAACGAAGTAGGCTCAGAACCATCAAATGTACTAAGCAAATGAACCGGTTTATTATCGTACCACTTTAACGCTGTTAGTCTTATGATATCTACTGTAGCGTGCTTTTCTTTTACAGTACCTCTGCCATGTTTCTTCATATTCTTGGCATCAGAAAAATTGCAATTAGGCAATCTGTTTGGACGAACAGTTCCCAAAAATTGCAGTCCACGTTTTTCCATTTCAATCTGCAACTGAATGCTATTGAACCAGTTGTCAAAGTATACTTTATAGTATTTGTTTGGTACGACTATCTCATCATCATCTTAGTGCTACAGCTCTTAGAGGGCCTCGAGCTTCTCAAACTTTCTACGCCATTCTTTTCTGTCCCTTGCTTGCATTTTCCACTTGCCGACTCCGATCTTCTCCGCATCTTGTGTTACACAATCCATCCACCTCAGCTTTGGTCTACCCGGTCTTCTAATTCCCAGGGGTTGAATGTTAGAATTTTAGAATCTTTTTTATCATGTTCGATTCAGGGGCCCGGACTACATGTCCTGCCCATTGCAGGCGGTTTCACTTAATTATAGTGGTAATATCTTTACCACCAAACGTATGCTTGTAGATATTCTGCAGTTCGAAGTTATATCTACGCCTCCATATTCCGTTCTCACAGACCGCTCCGAATATCTTGCGTAGGCACCTTTCTTTCAAAAATCGATAGAGCAGATTCATCTGGTTTATTTAGCGTCCATGCCTCTGATCCATATGTGAGAATGGGGACTATCAGTATTCTATACAGCCTTATACGAGTTACTCGACTATCTCACACAATCTTATTACTACATTACCGCTGGTGCCTACATTAGGTAAATGAAGAGGATGTTTAACAGTTCCTGTATATAATTCCCAGTTATAAACAATACCATTGCTATCACACAAAACAAATGCCTTGTATCCCCATTTTTTTTGGTTTGTTCTTCATATATTGTTTTAAAGAATGTGCCTATTTGAACGGTATCATTTGTTCATCAATACACAATTTTTCACTCATTGGAATACTCTGAAAATTTTGAACTAGACCGTTGATGAATGTTCTAATTTTGTATAACTTATCAATATTGTTGACCATATTTTCGTTATTGAAATTAATTTTAGTTTTTATTTCTTCCCAGCGATTCCTAGATATACTGTCAACTATTTAAGACACGTGTTTTCTTCTGCCAAAATGGTCTTTTTCTTTTCAAGCCATATATTGACATCAGTAGAACAGATCCAACAAATTGGTTTAATTCTGCTAGTGTCATATTGAATGGTTTATTTATATTCTTTTGTAGTGCATACAAATTACTTTGTTTTACTGTTTTCTAGCATATTGGTAGATGTCATCTGTTTAAAATAATGTAGAGATTCCGGTTCTAATAATTTGCATGTCGGTAAATTACCTTTCCATTCTGTAATTGGAAATACTGTTCGGGGACCATTCTTCCACTGAATGTTTTTTTCGATCATTTTTGATCTTTTAAACACATTTTGTTCAGTGTGTTTTTCTGTTTTATCGGTATCATCCTCATATCTTGGTCTAAATCTAAATTGGTATTATGGTCTAAATTTGCTTCTTATAAATCGTCTTTATTTTCCATTTCATTTGATCCTGGATCGATTGATATCTGAGTACCTATGGAAAATTCATTATCACTCTCTTCAAAGTCAGAGTCTTCGTACTCCTCGGATTTGTTGGGAACTTTTACAAACAATAACGGATATTTACTGCTTTTCCCGTAGAACGTTTTGTATCCATCCTAAAAAAATAATTTAAAATGATATGGTCCAGTGTTTTTTATTTTTATTATCCCGTAAGTAGAAAAGACCTCACTTGAGTGCACTGTTCCTGTGCATGAATGAGTTGTAGGCTACTGTTTTGAACAGTATCAGAAGCGCTCTGAACAACATCAGAGACAAATTGACATAACACGTGACACGGACAGTCCGTGTCACATGGCAAGTTTAGGAGCAGTTCAAGGTGACAAAGGGCTTTAAGCAGAGGTATTGCTTATTGCCTATCCTATTCAAAATTTACATAAATTAGAAGGCTGAACCCAAAAGTATGCAGAAATGGGTATTAACATTGAAAATCGCTGTTGTGTACTCATACGACAGTTTTTTCGTATTTCTTATCTTGTAATTTTCCAATATTTTTTCTTTTTTATACTTCTTGATTAATTGTTAAATTTATAAAAGTCTTCGACATTGAAGACACAGCTCAAGAGAAATTTAGTGACGGGTTATGGAACATAACGACCCGAGCGGCGTCAAACTGATGATTATAGGATGACATTAAAAGTTTTTCTTTTGACGAAAAACGTTAATTATTTTAAATACCCAATTACTTAATATATCCGCTGATTTATTGACTGCTCTTTAAAGTTAACGTTATTAAATTAAATATTCAGGTGCGTTCGAGAAAGCAAAAGTTTATTAAAAGGGGCCATTAAAATTTTAAATTGTAGCCAGTAAAGAAAATTACAGCGCATTACGTATTAAGCAAAAAATTATTAGATATTACGCGAATGGCTATAAATTACCTCTCAGTTTCTTATGTATCAATACTAATGCAGCAGAATTCTATGTTTAAAAAGGTTTAATATCAAAGCTTCCGAAAAATGGACGTACATACTCTTAAAGACTTCTTGGACTAAACGTCAAATGAATGAGCAAGTAGTAAGTCTTATAAAGAATCCATGTAGGCTAATATTTACCATCCAAACAAAAAAATTAAAAATTTTAATACTGTAATGAGAGAAGAGAGATAATCTTTCTTCTTCACGTGCCATCTCCGCTACGAAGGTTGGCTATCATCATGGTAATTTTGACCCTGGAGGCTGCCGCTCGGAACAATTGTATGGAAGTGCAAGCAAACTACTCCCTGAGAGATAATGTTCTACTTCATTTCATCATGCAGAAAAAGATCCAACGGATGGAGGAGAAGAATCTCTTGGTCACAAAACCCCTGTGAATGCTTTGGCTACACCTCCATTAAGTTTTGCATAGTTGTAGCAACTACATTATCCCTCTATCTTAATCATGTTCTTCTTTTTCATCTATATTACTCGTTTTTCGTCATTCTTATTAATATTGATAATCTTATTAATTTGACAAGAATTCCAAATTGTTGCATTGCTTCATATATCTTGTTGCATATAACGCTTTGGTAATCTGCAACAGGTGAAAAATATCGATATCAAATACCCAGATTTTTTCACACATCCTTCTTAAGAAGGAGATCTGACTCATTGTCGGCCGTCCAGGCGCCATTGTAGGTAAATCCTTTTTGGTATTCATACAGAATTTCGTTTTATATTCACTCAGATCATGGACTCAGATATATGTAAATCGTGTTGGACAGTATCCTGTATTTTATGTTTAAAAGTAGTTTTTCTCTGTAATTATCATAATCCATCTAGTCGACCTGCTTGTGCAGTGGGCACAGATAACCGATATTTCGTGTCTTTCAGAAATTTGTTCACCTGTCCATACTCTTGTTATAAACTTGTTATAATATTTTGGATTTGATTGAGTCTTGTTGTCCAAGTGCCATCTCCGCGGCGGAGGTTGCGCAGCCATGACATTCTACGTCTCTCTATGCTTCTCTTTCCTTTGACCTTTCCCTGCATAATCAGTTGGAGCAAGCTGTATTTCTTTCCACGTGTAATACGTCTGAGATATTCCAATTTTCTTGTTTTAATTGTATTTAGAATTTCTATTTCTTGATTCATCCTTCTCAGAACCTCTTTGCTCTTTGATTATGACGTGTTCTGTCCATGATATTTTCAGAATTCTTTTATACATCCACAGATCGAATGATTCCAGTTTTTTCATTGATGTCGCATTTAAGGTCCAAGATTCCATTCCATAAAACGAAGTCGAATTAGTTCCAATTATAAATCCCTTGTACATAGCACTATTCTTCTTTTGTTGAAATTTGAGTTAATCATTGTTCCCAGATATGTATATTTGTCCACTTGTTCGACGTTGGTTCCGTTTATTATAAGATTCCCGTTATTTCTTTGAGTTTTTGATATTCTCATAAATTTCGTCTTCTTGAAGTTCATTTTTAGACCGTACTAATTCAGTGTTCACCCCTATATTTGTAAATTTAACCTTTTACATTAGCCATTCGATAAAAGTTCCCAATAACCCTAAGGACTTGTTCAATAAAAGTAGGCGAACATGCCTTAACAGTTTCGTATTTATGAGATGCCAAGTAGTAGTGCCTCATGAGTCATCTCCTAAAATTGTTCCTAAAGATAATTAAAGAATCTAGAAGCCCTGTGAAAGTCAAATTTATCCCAACAAGTTCGGGTTCACAAATGCTGTTGGTACTAGAGAGGCTTTGTTCCAGTATAAGTCTTATTCCAGAGACGTCAACTGCGATGTATACGCATGTCTGGTTGATTACGAGAAAGCGTTTGATCGAGTACAGCACGCCAAGATGATTCAAACACTAAAGGAAGCAGGAATTTACAACCAAGATCTGAAAAATAATTAGAAATCTTCACTGTAATCAGACAGCAAATCTCAGAGTTAAAGGTGAACACACTGACTACGTGAAAATCATGCGTGAAGTGAGCAAGGCTGTATTTTGTCTCCTCTAATCTTCAATCTTTACTCTGAAAGAATATTTATCGAAGCTTTGCACGAAACTAAAAAAGGTATTCTACTAAATGGTTACCGGCTAAACAACATCAGATATGTAGATGACACCATAGTATTTGCGGAAAACTTAGAAGACTTACAAGTTCTTATGAACAAAATCACGCATTGCAGTCAAAATATGTACTCAATATAAACGTTAAGAAGACAAAGCTTATGATAATTAGCAAGAAAATGATGACAGAAGATCAACTCTACGTCAACCAATCTTCCTGTAGAAAGAGTGACGCACTACAACTACCTCGGCACCATAATAAATGAAGAATGGACCAACAACCAGGAGATTAGAGCACGCATCGGAAAAACTAGATCTACCTTTAATCGGATGGGAGACTTCTTCAACCTCTCTCTTAATACAAAAGTAAGAAGTCTCCTCTGTCCTTTTTTATATTATTGAATATTGTTGAATCGTGGACCGAAGATATGTGCAAAAAACTGGAAGCATTTGAGATGTGGCTATATCAAAGAAAACTTAAGGTCCCGTGGACTGACCGAGTCACAAATCAGGAGGTCCTCAGAAGAATGAATAAGAACCGAGAGGTACTGACCACCAATAAATCTCGAAAGTTACAATTCTTCGGACATATTCTGCGAAATGAATCCAGGTATGCTCTCCTTCAAGCCATCCTGCAAGGAAAAATATTTGGAAAGCGAAGTCCAGAAAGAAAAAGAACATCTTGGTTAAAGAAGCTCAGAATCTGGTTTAATACAACATATATGTGCAGGTTTGCCGCGCTGCTGCAGATTAGATAAAGATTGCTATTATGATCACCAACATTCTCGTAACGGATGTGATCAATTGACTACTAAGATATGATTGACTACTAAGACATATGTATCGTTAGGGGTAGTGGATTGTCTAAACGGCTAGGACTCATACGTACTCATGCATACTCAAAATACCAAATTTACGCTTTGACCATACAATTTTAATAATTCTCAAGCCCTACGTGGTTTCAGTGTTTATTCAATAATATTTTTTGTTTTCGTTAATATTTTTTGTTAATTTTTTTATTCTGCATTATTCGCAAACGAAAATAAAATGTTATTGTATTATATATTATCGTAAGACAATAGTTGTAATTTTCAGCACAGTTTAGAAATTAATTTATCTATTCCTGAAAATATCTAAAATATCTGGAGAGACCAGAATTTTTTATGTATATGTATCACCTCATATACAAGAATCATTGTAGTTTATATCCTATACGCCACTTTTGATAAAATACTATCGAAGAATTCCCAGACATTTAAATTGGAAACGTGAATGTCAAGGAAAGTTAAACTGTGATAACTAACCGATAAAGGCGATGTTTCTAAAAACTTTTACTATTATCGTTATGCCTACAATATATTACCTCTAGAACTAGTTAACATGGAAAGTAAGTAGGTACCCTTCTTCCGCATATCTAGAATTCGTGATTAGTGTTAAACTATAGTTCCTTAAAGTGACATAATTATTTTTATTTAAAATGGTCACGTATATGCAAAAGCTTTTCGGTTTGCTTATATTTTTGTGCTGATGAGTCATTGAACTTGAGTTTGCGGTATTTTAATTCCGTGTTGAGGTTCTTTGTTTTGTTATGACTTTAATGTTTACGTAGAAAACAAAATTTGCACAGTAAAATATAATGATTAAGTAATTCTACTAATTACATAAATAAAAGCAAAATATTCGTAATTGGCAATGAAAGTAGGCAACTTAAAAAATAGTGTGGTTGTCATGGACTCCGGTAAATATGATACATGGTCATAATTTTCTTTTGAAAACAATATATTAAAAAACGAAAGTTAGTATGTATACAATAAATTAACCTTCGTCAAATACACTCTAGTAATTAGTTTTTATTTATCATGTGGTAATTCGATGGTTTGGTTTTCCTCACAGTTAGATTGAGAAGACAGCCGGTTTCCCCATTTATGTACCACGTATAAAAACATTTGAGCATGTTTTCTGTGGAAGATTAATCTTGGTGGCTTATTGGTAATGCGGAGCATGTTGTTATTGTGCCAATCAGTCCATTCTTGGGATCATTCGTTCGTATATTGAAAATCTTGTCATTTTTATTGGTGATTTTCTAGAAGGGAGTCGGGTCTTCCGACATCTTCAGTATCTTGTGGATCGGCAGGATTTCATTACTCATGATCTTTTTATATTTGCGTACAAATGCGTCAACTCGTCGTAAATATGGACAAAATAACACTGGGGGCGATTGGGCGGGAGTTGTTTTAATTGTACCGGCTATTAATCTCATCCTATTGTGTAGTTGAGTATTGACCCTTTTTACGTGTGGGCTATGTAGCTGCACAATATTCACCAGAAGAAAACAAGAGCCAGAATACTCTAGCGAAGAGTGGAAACCCATTCTCCGCAGGTAGTACTGCAGAACTTTTGTATATTGTTTCTTGTATCAACTTTTGGCCAGTTTTTGTTAAATTCTTTTTAAAAGACATTGTTGTGTTGAATATTTCTCCTAGGTACTTCGGTGTTTTGTTGTGGGTAAGAATGGAATTTTCGAACCGTATGTTAAGTTCTTTTCAGACAAGTTTATTGTTCAAGTGGAAGCAGCTAACTTATGTTTTGGAAGCATTTGATTGTAGCCTCCACTTGCAGAAATGTTTGCTCAGTATGTGTAGATCTATCGTAACGATGTCTTCAGATGGTTCTATAGTGTTCTGCATCAGATAGTAAGGATCCAGTCCTGAAACACTTAAGCTTTCTTAATTGTAATCATGGAGAAAGCACTGACCTTTGTGGTAGGGCATTCTTAAGTTTCTTTGATGACCTGATATCCGTGCCCATTACTACTTCAAACACTTGGTCGTTGAGGATGCTATTTATTAGTCGTGCAATTGATTTTCGGAATGTTCCGTATTTGTGGCTTCATGTTGTAAACTTTTCTTTTCGCTCTTCACACAAATTGTGTGTGCTTTTTCTTCTTGTGCTCTGAATGTTTTTACTATATGATACTACAACATCTGGTTTTATGGCTGTGTTTTGGCGTTTTGTAGGGGCACCACTTCCTAGTTTTCTTAATAATGACCATGCTTGTCTGCATGATGTATGGAAGATAAGGTTTATCACTGTTTATGTCCATTTTTGGCTTCTAGTGGTATTCAGGGTGAGAACTAGTTCATTAGTCATTTCTTGATTGCCAGTTTCAAGAAAGTTCTGGTACAATTTTATGCTATTTCTTCTAATGAAACCAGGGTTGTATATGTGACCATCCAGGCATGTATTCGTTACTATATCTTTTTGATCTGTGTTTCTTCGCTATGCTTAATACAGCACCAACAAATATGTTTTAGTTTTTGGTATCAGGTCTTATATCATCATCAATGGTGCTACAGCCATATGAAAGAGCCTCTACCTTCCCAAGTATATTACGCCAGGCAGTCCTATCCATTGCCGACCGTTGCCAGTTTGCTGCGCCTATCTTTCTACCATCCTCATCTACACCATCCTTCCATCTGAGTTTTGGCCTACCCCTTTTTCTGCTTCCCACGGGTTGTGACATAAGGATTCTTCTAGGAGGGTTGTTCTGCTGTGATCTTGCTAGATGTCCTGCCCATCTTAATCTTCCTATTCTTATAAGAGATACTACGTCTTTACCACCAAATATTTATTTATATCTGTGGTATACCTCGTAGTTGTATCTCCTCCTCCAAACACCATTTTCACAGATGCCACCAAATATTCCTCTCAGGATCCTTCGTTCAAATATAAGCAAAAGGTCTTCGTCTGCCTTGGAGATGGTCCATGTCTCTGATCCATATGTCAACACTGGCTGTATAAGGGTTTTGTATATAGTTATTTTTGTTTTTTGGCTTAAGTTTCTACTTCTCATATGTCTACTCAGTCCAAAATAGCATCTGTTTGCCATTACTATCCTTCGCTTGATTTCTTCCGTTATCGCGTTCTCTTTGGTGATCAGGGAGCCTAAGTATGTGAATTTGTCAACCACTTCAAAGGTAGAGTTATCAATTGTGAATTGGGGACCGATGTTCCTGGCTCTATTGTTGGGTGTTGATGCCATCATCTTAGTTTTCTCCTCATTTACTTGCAGGCCCATAGATTTTGAGGCATTTGAGAAGGTGGTATATATTTCTTCTAGCTTGCGTGTTGTGCGGGCAACTAGGTCCACATCATCTGCATATGCCAAAATTTGGGATGATTTATTAAAAATATTTCCTCTGTTGTCTATTCGGGCATCTCTGATCGCCTTTTCCAGTGCTATGTTGAAAAGGAGACACACCAGCGCGTCTCCCTGTCGCAGCCCAACATGCGTTCCAAACGCCTGTGATTGTTCGCCCTGTATTTCGACTTTGCAAACCACATTACGCATTGTAGCCTTAACCAATCTTATCAGTTTTCGGGGATTTGGAATTCATTCATTGCTTCATACAATTTATTTCTTAGGACACTATCATAGGCAGATTTGAAGTCTACAAAAAGATGGTATGTATCGATATTGAATTCATTGGTTTTTTTCAGTATTTGCCTTAGCACAAAGATCTGATCTGTTGTTGATCGACCAGGCCTAAAGCCACTTTGATATTCCCCGAGAAGTTCCTCTGAATATGTACTTAGGCGACCATATATGATCCTCGAAAATATTTTGTATGCTGTATCAGGTCTTATATACCGCCAGAATTTATGCATATTGATAGAAATACAATTCTAGTTGGCCCTTTGTAAAATTTCAACTTAGACGAGGGATGGAACTGATTAAGGGGATTTGCGTCCCTATTTCTATTATCAATGGACGATGTTTGCTGTAACCAACATACACGTCAGGATGGGTCGTGTCCACTACTGCCTGTTAAGACATGTTACTCGGCTTTGTCGAATCAGTAGAATTGTGCCACAGAATTAGTATTTAAAGTAACTTTTGGTTTTACAATGGATTATTAGGTATTATTATTAGTTATCTGTTATAGTAGTAGAGTGTAGACATCATCTTTTGTTTACGCTGTTTGACCTGACCGGGGTGTTATGATGTAATTGTTGAGTTATCAATCAAGAACGAAAAAGTACAGTCTATATTTTTTAATAGTGCAACATGAAAACTCAGTTAGGCTAGCCGATGCGAGAGCTCGACCTCACAGCAGCCACTTTAACAGAATGGAGAAGTTACGTTGACCAAAAAGAAGCGTTTAACTCAATAATAATGGCCAAAAAGAAAATAAACAAACTCTCTTTTAAATGAAGAGAAAGTATAAAAAAATGGAAAGCAAAGCCATAGGTGAGGAGTAATATAAAATCGCAGAAAGAGGGACGCGACAAAGATTATAGGACTCCTACGATATAGATATTATTTCATGATCTCGTTGAGAAAAATATTTTTTTTCTATTTCTTCGTCATTTGATTCTACCATCATTCAGCCTCATGTAAATTTTAGTAAACTCCATTAACTTCTTTTCATTCATCAAAAATAAGGAATTAGCCTTGGTATATAAGATGCTTTTCTTATATATAGTATAGAGAGCTATCGAGGTCACTATTTGTGTATTAAGCCATCAACCACTTAAGTTTATGTTAAGAAAAAAAGTACAGTAATATTTAATGCATCTTTAAGCATTGTTGTAGATGGTTGTACCAGTTTAGCTAACAGTTTTTGCGTCCACGACACGATGCATAAATAAATATTAATAGAGGTTAATTAGACATTAAGATGGAAGCCGGTAATTGCATAACCTTCATATAAATAATTAAACTTTCAAAGTTGCATCATTCTAGAAAAATCTGAATGTAGGTGAATAAAAACAAGCGAAGAATACATTTTAATACTCATTAAAATGATTTTCTTTATAGCTATTGGAATAACTACTTATACACATTTTCAATCGAAGTTCTTTGGAACATTTGATGTTAATAGCGTTTTAAAAAAAGGAAGCAATAAATATTGTAAATAAAAATGTGTCTTTCGGGGGGAAGTTTATTTTATTGGTTAATAGTGTAGTGTGAAAATTTAGATTACTTATAAATTTGACAATAACACTCTAAAGTCTATTCGGTGAACTTCCACTGGTATCAGATTAACTAAATAAGCAACACGACAACTGTCCAACTAAGACATAATAATTTAGGTGCTGTATTGGGTAGGTAGCGACAATTGGCAACTCAAAAATACTAGGAAATAGATTTAAATTTGATAATTGCCAAATTGGTGAGACTCAACACGGAGAAATGTTAATTATCGTCAAATTTATTTAGAAAAAAAACAAACGAGTATAAAAATAGTTCAACTTCAAGAAACGATTAAATTTACATTCAGCCTACAACAACGCTTGCATCACGTACGCTTATACCTACAGGTAGGGCGGTTAAGTGAAGTTGAATCCTTTTTTTTTTTAATTGTTAACATCTATGTTGTTAGTTTTATCTGCAATACAAAATGAGGATAGTAAACTGCTGAAAAACGATCACCGCAAAACCCGCTCGTCACTCAAAATGAAAGATTTTGAAAATTTGAAATTCGTAGTACATATATTGAATGCGTGCAATTCTTGAACAACTGATTTTAGATACAATTTTGTTTAAAATTAAAAGAATAGGAATTTGTTTATGGCGAATCCTAAATAATATAGGTTTCAAATTGAAGAAAAAAAAGAGACAGAATAGTGCTTTGTGAAAAAAAGTTCTGTTGTACAAAAGAGAATTGAATTTCTCAGGATTTATAATACCAAATTTTACCTCCGATAGGGGCTGCACGACCTTGACGTAGATTGGGGGCCTAAGCTGACTGTTCAGATAGGGCTGTAGTCTGGCATAGGAAGTGGAAATAAGTATGTGTGTGTGAATGAATGGCATCTCTCTAATAAGGATTGAATGAAGGTACCCGCTATAAACGGGTAGGCCTGGTGAATGGGAAGTATAGAAAGATGTGAAACTACCACGCTAGAATAGTTTCTGTCACCACATAGCTCTCTGGGGGGGTATCTGGGAATTTCTCCCAGGTATTCGAGAGACTAGGAATGGATGAACTGCTTCAGCGACCAAGAAGCAGCCTACTTAAGCTAAGATATGAGATAATCGTGCCGATGGCTATATGGCCACAGGGTTTTATGTGGTCGTGAATGATCCCCCTGGGGAACCAGCAAACCCCATTGTATAAAACCTTCCCCTGGTAATGCTGGGCTCTGCCAGGGGCGACCAACATTTCCCTAGATACTTGTGGGAACAACATGAATATACAAAACAAAAAAACAAAACCAAATTCCGAGGCTGAACCAAAACCAAATTCTGAACCCGAAGTTGACGATGAACAGCAATGTTCCCCTCAAATTTCAACCCAAGCGGAGGATGGACAAGGACTACTTCAGGCAAATTGGCCAAAACGCCGCAGAATTTGCGGCGCTGAGGCAAAAAGAAGAAGGAATGCCAGAAGAGGCGATGGGAAAAAGTACTCGCGGGAGTAGCTTATCCACCTCCACCTCCAAAAGAGGACAGGGACCAACAGCCCCCGGTGTAAAGCCGCCTTAAGACATCTTAAGGTCGCTATTATAGATAAGGTAAACCCGTATGGAAAAGTCACTGCAGACCGGAAAAACCTAATTAAACGCTGCCTGATCGAGAAATTGGACAGAGTAATCTTGTCCACCTCCAGCAGCCAGGTAAAAGCACCCACGTTCAAATTGTGGACTTACTCGGGTGAGATCATCAGAGTAGTCTGTGATGACGATGGGGCGCTTGCATGGCTGTAAAAGACTACAGCTGATCTCAAACCATGGAAGCATCACTGGCAGTTGTCAGTCAGGATAAGCTTCTAAGACGTATCAAAGCATCTCTATGTATCCCGGAGGATGCTACTAGCACCTCTGATGACTCAGAATGTGCTGCAGAGGTTAATGGAGCAAAATCCTGATATGCCAGTTGCGAGATGGTGCACCTTTCACCATGAGGTAAAAAAAGATCCTAAAGGACATCTGTTTGTCTTCGGAATCGGAGACGATGACATGGCTGTCCTTAGGAAAAGGACAATGAGGCTGCACGTTCACCTCATTGACTCTAAAAGCAAGCACCAACAAAGTGAAGGACACCTCGGAACCAGGAACCACAGACACTCGGCAGCCGACGACGGTTGCTGAGACTGAGACACCCCTAGTCCCATAGGAGGGAGAAGACCATCAGATGATGGTCGACAAACTCTGCAGAGGAAGCTCCGAAACGAATAAGGCTGCCCCCTCCTTTACCGAGGAGGAAATGAACATCTAAAAGAACCGGAACGATACCTAAGCCATGGGCAAGGACGTCGAAAAAATAAGGTTACTATTATTCAATGCAATCTCCAACACAAAAAGGTGGCAACGGCGACACTATGTCGCCGCCTGGATGTAACGAAGGGACGCAATACCACTAATCCAAGAACCTTGGATAATTAAGACCATTGATGATTGATGATTAAGACCATGAATAATTAATAACTGACCATGAATAATTAAGATATGTTTTTGTTAGTTCATAAGAATTGGTAAAAGATTAGTTTGTAAATAAGTTTTAGAAATTTTTATAATTGTAGGTAAAAATTTGTTTGTGTTATCGAAATGAAAGAAATGGAAGATGTATGACGCGTTTTGATTGGATGAGATGAAAAAAGGTGGGATGGTTGGTTTGAGAATGAGACTTTAGTTAGTTTTTGAAGAAAAGAAAATAGGCAGTTGGGTTTTTAAGGGTGCAAGGCGAACGGCCGTTTGTTCTCGGGTAGTTTCCCAGAGGTACTAAGCAGTAGCAGTGAAAGTTTGTGAGTTTTTGTATTGTAGTTAGTGTATTGACAGAATACAACGAGAGATTCATTTTATCGTAAAGAGAAGATATTCCAAAGAGTCATTTTTCACTCAGGCCAAAGACATTTTATCGAGAGGAGAAGAGGCTAGCATAATTTGAACGATTCGTGCATTTGAAGGAGATCATTAAGGACAATAAACTTGCAACATTTTGTTGTAAGATTTCTGATTACCTAGGGAGCTGCTAAGAATAGATTAGTATAGGCTACAAGGAACAAGGATTTGGACCACTCATCATCAGAGAGTTAGTTTTGTTTTTCTGCAGTGTTTTTCTTTTATTGATATTACAATTTTTACAATTACTTTAGAAAAAGATATAAATATTTTGATTAGGAGATTTAGAATAATAATTGGGATTTTGAGATTTTAACTAATATTGTTTGTACCATTAATTTTGAAGGCTCACGTACGTAGAACAGAATTTTGAGAATCATTATATGAGATATTGTTTATTGAAAACATTTGAGTGTGAAATTTTTTTCATTATTTTAATTTCAATATATAATGGTATATCATATATGTTTTTTATTATTCCGGTATTCTTTGGACCTTACCTTTCACATGTAAAGCATAGATATTGAAGCACGAATATAACCCTGAGATAAGAGGATTAAAAAGTGTGATAGAATCATAATCATATCATTTAAATAATTTTAATTTAATTAATTAATTAGCTAATTAATTGCTTGGCGCACTAAGATTTTGAATATCACAATAACATATATGTAAAGAAAAATATTTTCAAAAAGAGTCTCATTTCCGCTATTTGGTTAATTAAAGTCCCGCAAAAATGTTCAATCTAACGTTAAAACTAGAAATCAAATAATTTCACAGTGTATTAATACCACTAATTGCATGGGATCAGTGAAAAGAGAATGTACTTTCTAGCCATTGAATTTTTGTAACCATGGTTTATTATTTGTATAAAGACGCAGTCACGTCTGCGTATTTCAAGTAGCCGGATAGTTCGTTGCATAATTTATATCAAACAATTTTGCGGGTTTTATTATTTAAACCAATACAAGCATACAATTGACTGATTGGCAGGCATTCCAAAATCGACTAGAATTGCATAAGCAACTTAATATAGATTTATATTATATATTTTATTGCACAATTGTTCCAAAACCGACACGTATATACAGTTGAGTCTATGGTTCTTTACCCGTGAGTCAGTAGTACATGGCGAGATAAAACACATACTTTTTATTTAGCATCATTGTCTTCCCCGCATAAAACTAAATACAAACTAGTTACTACCCGTAAATATTAAATTACACAAGTAAAGACACATCCTAAGTGTATTTTATTGGGCTGTAAGTTTAAAAAAGATGATCATCGAATAGCTTTAATTGAAAGAACTTATATCACAGCACAACGAGCGTGTTTCTTACATTAATACGTGGAAAACAGAAATAGTACATATCCAGTTGTATCTTTAGACGAAGCGTGGATTTTTCTAGAAGAAATGAAATTATGTCATTGCAGGATAAGTACACAAAAACCAAATGGATGTTAGTAAGCAAAACCCAACAACCATCACAGCAACTGATATTAGACAATGAAAGAATTGAACACGTGGATTCGTACATCTACTTGGGAACAACAGTTAACTCAAATTGGGATCAAGCGAAGGAAATACGTATAAGAGTAGAAAAGGCAAGAGCATCGTTTACTAGCATGAAGCAAATTTTCACCTCTAAAAGCCTCACCCTACCTCTCAAAATTCGACTTCTGAAATGTTATGTATTCCCGGTTTTGTTATATGGAATGGAGGCGTGGACAATTACCGCAACATTGATGAAAAAAGTAGAGGCCTTCGAAATGTGGGCTTACCGACGTATATTACGTATATCCTGGACTAAGCACGTGACCAATGAAGAGGTACTACGCCGGATAGGTAAAGAGAGAGAGGTAGGAATAAGTATAAAGAAAAGAAAATTGGAATACTTGGGTCACGTTATGAGACATAATAGATATAGAGTACTACAGCTTATCGTTCAAGGGAAAATAGACAGCAGAAGTATAATAAGTATAAAGAAAAGAAAATTGGAATACTTGGGTCACGTTATGAGACATAATAGATATAGAGTACTACAGCTGATCGTTCAAGGGAAAATAGACAGCAGAAGGGGTCCAGGGAGGAGAAGACACTCGTGGCTCCAAAACTTGCGGCAATGGTTCGGATTGTCATCTGCTGAACTATTCAGATCTGCCGTAAATAAAGTCAGAATAGCCATGTTGATTGCCAACGTTCGGAACGGACAAGGCACACGAAGAAGAAGGATAAGTGTACGTAGGCCAGGTGCTTATGATGGAAAAATATCGATTGTGGTCCATGCCGGTTCAGCAAAAAGTTTTATTTCAGAGACGCCAGTTTGTGATTTTATTTTTAATCCTTGACGTACTACCATTTATTTTTTTTTGCGTTGATGGTTAAGCTCTTTTCATTGTATTCATTGTTTACTAATGACTGATTCTACGTAGGCATTAAATAATATCGATGACATAATACATACCTGTCTGACGCCAGGCTTAATAGGAACTTTAGCTCCTGATGACGCCTATAATATATTTATTTAATCTATATTTTAAATTTCCAAACAAACTTCTTCTCTATAAGGCAATACTACGACCGGTTTGTATGTACCGGATTTAAATCTGGGGACATCCCAGTAATTCAAATATACAAAGACTAGAAAGATTGCAATCCAAAGACATTCGTGATGTCTGCAATGTCCCATGTTATGTGACAAACTATGTTATTTATCATGACCTGAATGTTGAAACTGTTAAAGAACCAACAGTCACTCATTTTACAAACTACTTCAAGAGACTATAATTCATTCAAACCCACTCACCAACGACCTCCTGACCCCACCACTTGTTAAAAGACTAAAAAGGTTGGATACTCAAGTACAAATATTCAACGTCATTGTCGTATATTTCATTATTATATTTTTTATCCACTACACTTTTTTCAGTTATTTGACGTTTTTGAGATGTATATTTTAAAAAGTGTGGGAAATTTCTGACAGAACAATCCTGTCAAAAATGGATTGCCAGGAAAAGATTGGATTGATTAAGATAGTTTAACACTTTATAGATATTACTACTCTCTCAAAGTGAAGATGATTTACCACGTATGCTGCACCAATTTAATATAACTGCCAGAAAATTTAACATGTTCATTTCCCAAAAAAAAGACAAAATGCGTGGTTACAACAGCATGGTTACTAAAATGTAAATTTAAGCTGAAAGGTCAGATAATAAAATAAGTGATGGAGTTTAAATATCTATGCATCACATTATACAGTGATGAGCGCCTTATCACCCGGCTTTTTAACGTAAGAGATAGAAAACACAGTTATCTTGTGAAATAAAAGGAGATGAAACTCGTAGAGGTGGGAAATAATCGATAGAGACCTATAATTTACATTACATGACATTACGACTATCGATAGTCTCACACCTTTAGACGTTACCTTCGATCTAAATCACCTCGGTCATAATTATTATGTTTGACAGTTTGACGTCGTATGTGTGACGTATTTCCATTTTTTAATTTAGATAAAGTAAAAACTGATTGACCACAATAAAGCAAAAATGTAAATAAAATAAATTCTAAAGTTTTAAATTATTAACCAAGAATAATTTCTACTATGATAAGAGGAGTTTCATACACTCTTGTCACAGAATAATTAGCAATCCTTCGTGGATTAGTGGTAAGAATTCGACTCTGCGACGCAGATGATTGGACTTTAAAACCTACATGAGGTTTTCTTTTTTCTTTTTTTAATAATTTGAAATTATGCAGAGATCGTTTTGCTTTGAATCACTAAACATTTATGTCAGTCGTTACTAGTATTTGAAGTGTTTAAAGTTAAACATAAATATCTTATTGAAAAAATAGTGTCGTCGTACTTTCGAAAATAAAGTAAAAATTCTTCAAAATTAAAAGAATGTTTGAATAAGTAAAAATTTTACAAAAATAAAAAAATATTGTAAATAAACGTATTTACAATATGTTCAAATAAGCCTTCATTAGCAGCAGAATAATAACCCAAACTGTCACTAAAGAATTATAAAAGTCTGATGGATTGGGGTTCAAGGCACGATGTACTCATGCAGGCGGTTAGGGTTCAAATCCAACACGAAGTTTTTACTTTTTAAAAATTTGAAATTATGCAGATATTATGTCGTTTTGCTTTAAATCATAAAACATTTATTTCAGTCTTTATTAGAAGTGTTTATAGTAAAACATGAAAATCTTATTGAAAAAACAATGTCGTACTTTCGAAAATAAAATAAAAATTCTTCAAACATAAAAGAACGTTCTAAATAAATGTACTTACAAAAAATGTTTAAATAAGCAGAAATTCTATAAAAATATTCTAAATAAACGTATTTTATTCTAAAGAAATGTATTTACAAAAAATGTTCAAATAAGCCTCCATTAGCAGCAGAACAATAACCCAATCTATTATAAAAGTTTCGTCTAACATTAGGTAATGTTTCTGGACTAATACCTCTCATTGATTTAGAGATCTTTTCTCTTAATTCTTGGAGAGAATTAGGCATATCGTCTTCAATTCCATATAGTTTGGACTTGATATATCCCCACATAAAAAAATCACAAGGTGCAAGATCAGGTGATCTTGCAGGCCAAAAAATATCTCCTTGTCCACTAATCAATCGATTAGGAAAAGTCGCACTGAGATATTCACTGACGATGCGAGAATTATGTGCAGGACAACCATAGTGTTGAAACCATATGGAATCGAAAGGAATTGGTAAATTACGAAGGGCTGGGACAATTTGATTTTGCAGAAGTTCCAAGTATTTCCGCCCAATCAACATACCGTCTATAAAAAATGGACCAATGACATGATTCCCTATTATGCCTCCCCAAACATTTACTTTTTGAGGACGCTGGGTACGAGCGACATAAATCTGACGAGGATTTCCTCGGGACCAATACCGAGCATTCATTGAATTGTGACGGCCATGCAATGAAAACGTATATTCATCGGTGAACAAGACGTTCTCTAAAAAATGTTTATCTTGATGTGGAATTTCCATTGCAGTTTGACAAAATTCTAAACGTCTATATTGATCCCCAGGGAATTGTTCGTTGGATTTATGAAGTTTATAGGGTCGGTATCCATGTCTTTTCAAAATTTTACCAACTCTAAATCTTGAAATTCCATATTGTTCTCCGGGACGAGATGTTGATTGGGTAGAATTTTGCTCAATACTTGCACAAATCAAAGTGTCCCTTAGTTCCAAATCTGGATTTACCTCCCTTCGTCTACGAACTCCTCTTGGAGCGAACACGGATCCATAGGTAAAGAAATTACGTATAATAGATTGAATTGTTGATCGTGATGGAGCCGGCCTATTTGAAAACATATTTACAAATTGTTGTCTAATCATGTTGTCTGAGAATCCATTCACATGCCAGACAACAATTTGCACTTTTTCCTCGACCGTTAAAACCATTTTCACGAATTGTTTTTTCAATAAAAAGTTTCTGTTTACCGTGCAAAAACACTTCTCGATATGTTATTATTTGATGGCTTAAAGGCTTTGCTTCGCGCGCATCCATTCCAATGTTGTCAATTGTTTTGAAAATCATTACCTATACAGAGGAATTGATATTAACATTGAGAATTTAGTGATGGATTTGATATAAACAGTCTTCACCGGATTATTTTGCATTCACAACTGAAGACTGTATGAATTGAATTTGAATTATTTTGTATTTCCGTTTTATAACATTGGAATAAAAATAAATTGTAAATAATGAGTTTTTCGAAAATTTGTTACCTGATATGTATCATATTTTCTATTATTTTTTATTGATAAAACAAAAATTTTATCCTTGGTGTGAATTAAACCCCAATTATCTCGTCAATAGACAACGTCCCTAACCACTACACCAATTTCACATACATTAATTATTTTCGGACAAAACATACCTACCTTTATTTTAGTCAAATATTTCAGTTGAGTTGTTTTTACTAAAAAATAAATTTAAAGATTTATAATTTAGAATAGCTATTAATGAATGTTTTTCACTATAATATATCTTAATTTATTCAAGTATTTATTCTAACATCAGAAATTATTAAAATAAAATATTTTTGAGGTTATCCGTATAATTATGACTGAAGTCAAATAGCCATGTCTAACGTCTAAAGGTGTGAGACTGTCGATAGTGGTAATGCAATGTAATGTAAATTATAGGTTTCTATCGATTATTTCCCACCTCTACGAGGTTTATCTCTTTTTATTTCACAAGGTAACTGTGTTTTCTATCTCTTACGTTAAAAAGCCGGATGGTTAAGCACTCATCACTGTATAGCTGCGGAAAGCTCGAAACTGAAGTGGAAGATCAAGTGAATAGAGCCGCAGGCTCCCTGAATGAAACAATATGGAGAAATAAAAATATCGGGAAAGAAACGAAAGACAGAATTTACAAAACAGTCATCAGATTAATAATGGCATACGCGGTAGAAACAAGACCTGGCACAGAGAGGGCAAAAAGGATGTTAAAAACAGCAGAGATGAAAACAATTAGAAAAATGTATGATAAGACACTATGAGGCAGAGCTAGAACTACAGATATACGACATATATACAATGTTAAGAACATCGAGAACTGGGTAAGAAATAGAAGAGTAGAATGAAACGATCATATAAGCGGAATGACAACAAATAGAGTAGTAAAGACGGCAAGAGACGGTTTCCCAATAGAAAGACGATCAGTCGAAAGACCACGAAAACGATGAAATGACAACTTACTGGAGGTACATTGAAAAACAGACAGAGTGATCTCTATATAAAAAGAAGAAGAAGAAAAAGAAGTTTAACATTTTTAACAGTTTAACATAATATCTTTTTAATAAAAGATTGAGTAACATAGTTGTTTTGGAATTTAAGGTGAATTTAATAATTACCAAGTATTTTTATTGCATGGTTTGAGAGACGTTAGAAGAACCTACTTCCAACTGAAGTTGGAAGAACCTGGAAGTTGTAGAATTGCTCAACATTTTCCCAAGAACCGCGCTGAAGCCTGTTCAGATAAAGTGTTAGGCGACTTTTATCGACAACTAAAAAATTTTATTGAAAAGAATGGTTTAGGAAATAAATCACAAAATATATTTAACTGTAACAAGTCTGGTTTTCAAACAGACATTGGAATCCAAAAAATTTTATGTCGAGAAGTATCAAAAAATCCACTTAAAGTTGTAGGTACCGTCACAAAATCAATGTACACTGTTCTGGTTTGCGGTAGGGCAATAGAAGAGTATTTAACTTTGTTTGTAAATTATTGGCGCTCCATTGTCAGAATGTGCTAGAATGGCAGAAGATAGAAAAACGTGGAGGAACATCGGGAAATTTAGCTAATAGCTTCATGATACCACGATACCTGCATCAGGTTAACGACTAAGAAGAAGTAAATTGTAAAGATTTACACTTGTATTCTACCTGGTGCCAAAACAGCCAATGCGATGTTGTAGTTAACTGTTTGCCATCGAGATGGATGGAATCAATTCAGTTTGCCAATTGGTTTAAAAACGTTTTCGTTAAAAATACTTTAAACCTGGAAGCCGTTAAGCTTCTAATATTTGATGGTCACAATTCACACTTCTGATGCCATATTTGTGATAGTTTTCTTTCATTTGTTGTGATATATCTGCCAAAGTCTGTAAAGTTAAAGTAAATATAACCGTGTCATTCGCATACCTCAGGTTTTTAATGATTTCTTCAATTCTAATCTCACTATCTTTACAATCTTATAGGGTTTCTTTAAAGAGGGCCTTACTGTATATGATAAATAGCAGTAGTGACAACATACACCTCTGTCTTACCCCCATAAGAATCTTTGTCTCTTCTGACAGTTTCTTATTTTGACGTTCTGATTCCAATATAAATTTCTTATTATTCTAATGTCTTAGGTATAAATACTATTTGTTTTTAGAATGTTAATAATTTGTAAAATTTGATCCTATCGAAGGCCTGTTCAAAATTAATGAAGCATGTGTAGACTTCCTGGTTCATATCTAGATTTCTTTGCATGAGCACATTGATTCCGAATATAGCATCTCTGGTGCCTATGCCGTTTCTAAAGCCTAATTGGTTGTAGATAATTTCACAATTTAAGTCTTTTTAAATCCAATTAGGGATTATTCTCGGGAACACCTTCAGCGCGTGGCTCATGAGTGCAATTTTTCGATGTTCTGAGCACTCTTTCCCATTATGCTTTTTAGGAATGTTTATGAATATCAATACTAACCATTCTTTTTGTATGGTGTTTATGCTATAAATTATCGTACAGATCTACCAAAATATTCACCATTTCCTCATCTATAAGTTCGAGAAATTCGATTGGGATTTAATGTGGCCCGCCATATTTCTCACTCTTGTCTGTTTTTATCGTATCTATTTGATGCTTTTATTTTTTAGTAAATTTCCAGAATTTTGAACATTGTCTAACTCCTATGAATGTATCAATTTCTTTACATCTTTTATCTCAGTTATTTCTCTTTGCTTGTATTACGTTAGGCTTCACATCTTTATTTGTTTTCAAATATTCTTCTCTATATCTCCCCTGTTTCGTATTTAATCACTTTTTAAACACTTCTCCCTTTTTGACTATTTCTTGTATTCCATGACTTCATTCTATTTTATTTTCTTTTCCAGAATTCCTAGTGATTCTCTATCTGTTTCGTATATACGTACTTTGAACTATGTTTAAGTATGGGTTTTCCCATAATGTCCTTTTATTTATCCTATTTATAATGCTTAGTTTCATTGACATTAAAACCATACAGTTATTGACGAAATAATATGTAGCCACCATTAGCCAAGTTGGCTTACAAAATAAAATAAATAAACAACAACCGATCTACATCATATACCGAGACAAAACACTATTGTAAGATAATTATCATTACAGTTTGTTCCGTGCTGACCTGATCATTGTGATAGTGAGGTGGCGAGTAATTGTTAGAAACCATGTAAAACGCATTCAACTGTCACAATAATTTTTTATATACACAAATCTCTACATAACTATTTTTTACTTTCTATTTAATCTATAGCAGTCATTGTTGATAGTATAATTTTCACAAAATATATAGGTACATATACGCTTATACCCGTATAAAAATTAATAGACATTTTACAAATTAATACCTTCATGTAGGGTACAATACATATAGCGAAAGAAAGTGAACGCTGAATTTTTGTTTTAGACTTAATTTTCAAGGAATTATTATTTTAATAGGAATAAGAAACAATTAAAGGTTAAAATAAGTTTTTTGACGTTTCAATGTCCACTTCGAAAATTGTTCTCAAAATACAAACATTAATAAATTAAACAAATCTTGTTTTTTGTTACTTGGTGAAAAATTCTTCTAATAATTTAATTTTATCTGTCTCATTTATATTGACAATTCAAACGTATACATTTTAAAGTAGACGACTTTAAAATGATATTGCCAATATTGAGTTGCGTTCCTGGGACGACTTTATTGTAAGATAGTTCATTCGATTACATGAAATCAACTTTAACTTAAAAACATCCGTCAGAAAAAATCATAGCATGTGATTCATCTTTAAAAAGACAAGCACATGCCATGATGACAGCTCTCTTGTTAGTGATTCCATAGTAAATCATGAGGAAAAAATAAACTTCATAATACTGTCCCGACATGGTAAGTATTTGGTGTTACATTTAGTTTACTCTAAATAAACACCAAATTCTGATTTTATATATTTGTTATTTAAAAAACATAAATGATGTATCCTCGATACTAATAGTGGTATCTTCGTTTTATTAACTTCCTCTTTTAATATGGGTAACCAGATCCTATTCTGCCGAGGAATTTGTGACACAATTGGTCTCATTTAGCATAATTAGAGCCGCTTCTTTGATTTTTCTCTTTTTACCATATGTTTCTTTTAGGACTATATTTGAATCATTCCATTGAACCCTATGTTCATTTTCCCATACCTGTTTACATATTTGAGATCTGTCAATTATCTATTTTTAATATAATATTGATGTTCACTTATTCTAACATGAAAAGTTTTGACGTTTCACCTACATAAAACTGGTCGCATTCACAAGGTATTTTATAAATACAATTCTTCGTTTTTTCTTGTTCATTGTTATGTTTAGTTTTAGATAAAATAAATATCAATGTATTTGTTATTATGAATGTTGTGGAATTTTAAGATTTCTGATAATCCTTGAATGTATAGTATTGTTATTTTCCTCGTATTATGCATTGTGTATGGTGTAGGATCTCGTTCTAAGTTGTTCTGTTCTATACGGTCGATTGTTGAAAATTAATTAAGAAACACAAAAGTTAAAACACTTCACACATGTGTATTGTGGTATAAAAAACAAATAGTTAAAACTTTATAAAGTGTCGTCAAAATTTAAGTTCTAGCGTACCGTTTTCGATCTGAACAGATCATCTTCAGTGCCTTCCACTGCCTTGTGTACTAACAAGAAAGTTATCTGTGAGACCTCTATGTATGGATTTACAGCATTCCAAATGTTACATTTCGATTATGTTGTGACTCTAGGTCGATGACAATAGATAGATTTTTAATTACTTTAGAGACTACATGTCTCCCTGCTCGATTTTTAACACGTGGTCTAAAAATCGAACGTCGAAAATTCGATTGAAAACGTTATGCTAGAACTTAAATTTTGACGACATTTTTTATAAAGTTTTAACTATTTGTTTTTTATACCAGAATACACATGTGTGAAGTGTTTTAACTTCTGTGTTTTTTAAACGATGGTATATAGCCAACTACGGGGTTTTTCCCATTAATTTTGAAAATTAATTACTTATAAACAATAAAGGATAATCATTTTTGAATAAAATATATGTTAACAAATGTTTTTCCTCTAAGAACGAATTTTTGTTAGAACAAGCAATTTTGGTTCTATCGTATAAGGATTTAATGATTCCCTTTTTAATATTGATATTGTTTTTGGATTTGTAATTTAAATATCTCTTGGTGTGTGTTGGTTTTCTATACTCCTGAGTCTCATATCATGTATCGTTCTTAGAGATTAAAACATCCAGAAAAGGCATTGTGTTATTATATTTCTTTTCCATGGTAAATGTTACTGTCTCTTTTTTATCATTTATATCATTCAAGAATGTCTCCAACAACTCTGATCCATGAGGCCATATTGAGAATACATCATCTACATCTCTACCACACTGTGGGTTTTAAATTTTGTTTAGAAATACTGTACTATGTGCTTCAAAATCTTTCATAAATATATCGGCTAATAATGGAGTTAAACTAGAGCTCATTGCTAGACCAAAATTTTGTGTATAGAATTCATTATTTAGTTGAAAATATATATTATTAGTACATAATGTCAATAACTCCATTATATCAGATATATTTAGTCTTGTTGTAGTTGCCAATGTATCATCACTCTCTAATTTTGTCTTGATTATATTCAAAATCTTATCTAATGGCACATTTGTAAATAAACTATTTATGTCAAAACTAAAATATTCTTTGAATTAAATTCAATATTTGATAAAAATTTTGACAGTTTACTACAAATGTGTGCGTGTATATATATATATATATATATATATATATATATATATATATATATATATATATATATATATCGTGTATATATATATATATATATATATATATATATATATATATATATATATTACCCCTCGTACAATACAAACAACGACATAGAACCATTCAGTAGTGAAATTACAGTGATCGCAAATAATACTGTTGACAAGGAAGTATTTTTTATCTTTCTGTGTGCAATTGTTCAATTTATTGATTTCACTTCGGTTGAGAAACGAACAGATATCAGATCCGGAATAGGAATTCGATGTTTGAGCTAGTTATGCAATTAATATGATATGTTTAAACGTATTACGAATTAATAATCAGATGATATTATTATGTTATTAACATAATTTCTTTATTTAATTATCTATTGTTGTTTGATTATAAGTCGGTAGTTGCCATTTTGGAAAATATAAATATACGTAACGGATATAGCTGAATGAATAGATCCTATAAAGAAAATAACATACCTTAAACCAATTTTAATTAAAATTCAAAGCTAAATTAATTTTAAATTATGCTATTACGTAACTTTTTTGTACGTTAAAAAGCAGTTAAGGGAATGAAATTAAGAAAATCTCCAGGCCCAGGCGAAATACATCCAGAGTTGGTTAGGTATGGATAATCAAAACTGTTTGAAATGATCCGAAAATTATTCGAAATATGCTTAAACGGAGAAGAAGTTCCAGAAGAATGGAGACAATCATATATCTCCCCAATACACAAGAAAAACACAAAGACGCATCCTAAAAACTATAGAGGTATTAAATTAACTAATTTTAAAGATTAAATTTAAAACTCAAAAAGGATCAAGTTCAAAACGCTTTTGGACTAATCAGTCTATCTTCAGTGAACTTTGTAATACTTGTAAAATAACCTCAACACCAAACACTTGTTGGGTCCCTGACCGAAAGAGTTTTCTACATTCGAACTGTAAGAATGTTAAGTGCCAACATGTTAGTTGGCATTTAACATTTCTCCATGTCGAAGATAACCGTATATTCCGCTTGTTCATTGGTGGATTAATATCGCTTATCCTCTTCCTTTGTTAACAATAGATCCCCTTGTCATATTCCGCTGCGTAATTCCATAAGTTATGTAAGTGGTCCATCTATTGTGACTTCGATTTTGCTGTTTTGCTAGATGTTTTCGATAGTTTTTATAATATTTAGGCTAACTTCTCTATTATACAGAAGATGGATTACATTTTTGTACCCGATCTTCCACTACGAAAACCTTGTTGTTCATCTGCTGAACTTATACTCTGATTTATTAGCACTTGTAAAATTTTAGTTGTAAGTTTTAGCGTAGTATTTTAGTATTCTTTAGTTTTCTGGCTGTTTTTTATCTCCTGTTTTGAATAGTAGAATTAGTTTGCTCGTTCTCCATTCTTCCGGTATTTTATTGTGTTTTATAATTTTATTAATTAATGTTAATTCTTCTGTCATATATAAAATGTGAAACATGGGTACCAAAAAACCGCACTGAGAAAATTGATAGATCGAAAATGTAAACAGTATTCCCAACTAAGAAAAAAATGGTGGAGGCGGAAGATCACGAGAAAGGGAAATTTGCATATTAGTCTAATTATTTACCACATGAGTGTTAAATTACGAATATATCATATTTCAAAATATGGTTAGTATATTTATATTGATATTTATAGCATTGAAAGCAGTCAAACTTGCTTTGAGTTTTAATTCCTTATAAATATAAATAGATAGGAAAAACACATCACCAGTTTGTTACATAATATATCAAGGATACATTTTGAACAAAGAAAGGTATCACACAGGTATCCTATAAAACCAAGGAACTATCAAATATGTGCTTTTTTCGTGGCGATTCAGTGTTTTACATAAGTTTTGTGGAAAGCCATAAAATGTAAAATAAACGATTTTAGAGATATAAAATACGGTTATTATAATTTGTGGTTTTATTCAAAAGATATTTTAAAACTTAATTTTTGTTGAATCACTTCGACACATTTAATTACTTTTTAACGGCTATATCCATGAGTTTCTTAAATGAATTCTACTTTATTACAAAATATTGTATACATGTCCACATCTTCCTTTTTTTTTCATAATTTGCGTTTAATAGTATCGATAATCAAATTTTCTCCATATGTATACTCTATCTTACACCTTTATAGACCTAATTTAGTTACTAACTTTGAACAAAAACGTCAGTGAAGATCTGAAGAAGAATAGTCCTTGCCAATAATTGTTAGTATAGCCTAGGAAGACAAATGGCCTTAAAACTTCCAAGAAAAATTCAACTGACAGTATATAAAACATTAATAAGATCAATTTTAACATACGAATCTCAAACGTTGTCACTCTACGCTATAGATTCTACAACTTTTAGTTATATAGAAACTTCAAGAAATCCGACGTTGTGAAATTCAAAGAGGCTCTGAGGATCTTATCTATGAAGGCCCTACTTGATCTTTCTTCTTTGTATGTAGTTATAAAGGGTGAAACGAGAACAGTATATTAAAGGTTACGAGAAAATCTGAGCAAAATAATGTTTATATAAGTTACAATCACAGTAACATCATAAATAAAGTCAGGGAAACCGAATACATACTACAAACACAACCCTAAAGTACCTTTTCAAGTGGACATGATATGTATCGACGAAAGAGATGGGGAAGAAGAAATACAAATTCAGGCTGCAAGTTTATACCTTATACACAAACAGATCTAATACTACATAAGGATTAGATGTAGGAACATTCAATAGTGGTAAAAAAATAACATAAGAGCTTCCGAACTAAAGAGAATCAATATCTTCACAGGTATTCATGCAGCTAAAATGTCTCGTAGAATCCTTAAGGTGGACTCTAGGCTAGTGTGAAAATGTCAGGAAAAACTCAACAAACTGACAAAACATAACACTATCGCACTGTTAAGGTTCCAAGTCATCGGCGAATGTACGGCAATGAAAGAGCTGATGAACTTATCAGAAGAATCTTAGCTACAAAATACTTCGTTTTAGATGCGGCCGAAAAAGCACCATCCGTGACTGGAAACAAGCCTGGAAATAAAGATAACTTCTCATTAAGAAAGTATACTATACGAAAGTGTATTCAATGACATGGCGAAATAAATCGTGAACGAACATGCGCTAATATGAAGTACGGGGGAACATAAGCAGGAATCTGCTCCTCGGTCGTAATGGGCTGCGTTACCAATCAATGGACAACTGCATACAATGGAGCTGTTTCACAGAGACTTAAGAACCTCAAACAATCACCATATTTTACTTGACTGCAAGGCATTCGTTACGTTTAGAACCAGAATTTTACAATTGACCTCAAATGATGGTATCAATCAACTTTTTTCTTTAACTGAGGAAAAAGAACTGAGTAATTATTTACAGACGATGACCAAGCTTCATCATGGTCTCAATCCGAAAGGTGCCAGATAACTAGCTTATAATTTAACAATTACTAACAGGAAAAAAATATCAACTTCATGGGAAGAAAACAAGATGGCAGGCAAGTTTTGGTTTACAAGTTTTATGAAACGAAATTCAGAATTATCATTACGATCAGCAGAAGCAACTTCACTAGGTAGGGCAATGGGGTTTAATCGACCAGTAACCATGTGCAATGCAATAAACGCTATAGGTAATTTGATTTCGCCGTTTTCAGTGTTCTCTAGGAATTTTTTTAAAGATTATATGGTTAAAAACGCATCTCCAGAAGTGTTGATTTCGCGTGCGGAAGTGACATTCAAAATCGGCCGTCGCTTCAAGGGTTGTTTTTAAGAGAACAGTTCATTCTACGCAAAAAGTGATAATAAACATTTTTGTTCAAAATTATCGCAGCTACATTTTTATTTGAAAAATTTTTGTCTACGCCGTACAGATTCTTAATAAATCGTTTTTTTTTTGCGGTTTTATCGCGATTTTAGGGAAAGTCCGGGAGTTAAAGTGGTAAACTTTTTTACATTTTTTTGGGGTCCAAAAATTGATATTCTCGGCAAAATTCAGCTTGTTCGTATGATTTTTTAAAAGGTTAAATCTCTGACGACTGGACTATATTGTAATTCGAATTTTTAATAATCACGAGAATTGTTTCTCATGTAAGAATAAGTCACTTTACCGTATGAGTCTCGAGTGGTATAGCGATGCTTTAACTAGACTATAAAGTTTTAAGTAACCAGAATAAAAAGGAGAAATGTTCAAGTATTTAAAAAGAAATATGTTATTAGGGTCTGATATTGTAAATTACCTTAATCTAAGAATTCTTTTAAATAAACCCTTAATCTAAGTAAATTACATAGTTTCTTAGAGTTTTATTAAAATTCAAATTAATACTCACTGATCACAAATTCCTTAAAAATTAATAACTCACACAAAATTAAATTATTTTAATATTCGTTCAACCATTAAGTCAGAATTTCTTAATTTCTAATTATTTATTATATTTTTATGGCTTCAGTTTACTTGCATCATTTAATAAGAAAATAAATATTTAAATACTAAAAATATTGATTACAACAGATGTTTTATGAGGCATGCACTGAATTGCTTTCTAAAATACTATTATAATGAAGTCAATGAGTCATAGTAGAGAGTAACAGTGCAGAAAGGGCAAATTTAAGTTAAAATATTGTTTTAAATGAAGCTGTCATGAAATAATAAAGAAACACTTTTTATTTTTCGTCATTTTTTGCATGATTTACAATAAATTAGTGAGCAGTAATTTTTTGTAATATAAGAGATAATTTAATACCAGAGATATTTAATGAGAAGATAAATTCAGTTTTACAGGAACTGATCTTTAAATAAATATGGTATGAAGACGTTATTAATAAAGCGTGAATGAAAGGATTATTGGTCAAGTTTCCAAAGAAAAACAAGTTTCCAATTATTATGAATTATTTTGAATAAAATCAAAAAAGAATATACATAAACAGTCTACATGCTACGTATAAGTTTAAAATAGCTCTTGAAAAGGCAAATCTCGTTGTATACGATTTTTGTAGATGTTTAGAACACTTTTGACAAAAAGTATAAAATATAACAGACTCTACGGCTTCCCATGTACAATTATCAATTTAATATAACTAAAAAGTTGCCTCACCTAATTAAATTTACAACAGAAGTTCGCCAAGATTTCATACTTTCACCAAGACTCTTCATTGCTGTATTAGATACACCCATGAGGAGCGTGTCGTGTGGCAGAAAACTATTAGTCTAGGCGGGATCTGTTTTGGATTCGACGTTTTCCATAGGAAGCTATTTTTTGCTGGAATCCCTTCAGGATGTGCCCAGTATCAGTAATCACGATATGCGTCACTCGCAAACCCTGTGCTAAATTTTTTATTTAACAAAAATATGAAAACAATTAAAAAGTTCTCATTTTTTTGCTCCTATTTTCGTTTATAATTCGGAAAATATTGATCCTAGAGAAAAAAATTTTCGTTCGCCTTTGTTTTAACAATTTAAATTATTTATTAACAATTTATAAATACATATTTGTTTACTAAAAGTAACAATTTACTTCAATGTATAAATTGCAAGCTCAAAAAAAAAAAACAAGTTTTGAGCATTCACAGCAGTATAATAACATGTACAATATATACGTCATTTTTGAATTAAAATATATTCTCAAATCATATAATGTCATTATTATGATAAAACTGCAGAAATAAATTATTTTTAATGTTAATTATTTTAAAAAGTTTGATTTTTTACAAAAAAAAATTGTTCGCCTTTGTTTTAACAATTCAAATTATTTATTAGCAATTTATAAATACATATTTGTTTACTAAAAGTAACAATTTATTTCAATATATAAATTGCAAGCTCAAAAAAAATGCATAAATAAAAAATGCAATTACTTGTTTAACATACAGTTGTTTATTGCAAATTTCCCAATCGGCAATTAAAAATGGTATTTGAAACTATGATATTTGAAATTCTTATCGTCTGAGACATCAATTTAAAAAAAATAGCAAAATTGGTTAACAAGAAGCCGAGATAATGTAATTTTTAGTGCGCGCTATGATTTTGAACTCGCCGATTCACATTACGAGTGAATGTCCCCCACCACCACCTCTCATGCATTTCGAGCGACATTTTACGCGAAAACGGTTTTTTTATTTGTCTTTTTTATGGATGTTGCTATGAAGCGCATTACGTACAACTTTTCATATAAAAAGTACTTGACAAGACGAGGGTATTTGTTTAAAAACGAGCCTCTATCACTTATGGTTGTCACATTATATGGCAAATATATGCCAACTTTGACCTTCAATATGTCGGCAACCAATAAGCCGAATGTATCATTTTTTTTTAAGTGTCTTTTAATGTTCTTTAAGTGTATAAATTTTGAAATTGATATGTTTAAAGCTCGTAAAGTTATTCAATTTGTTTATAAGCCCAAAAAATGTTTAAAACTTTTAAAAATTTTCTAGGCGATTTCCTAGTCAACCGATTTGAATTTTACAAAAAGCCTTTGAAAGTTAAGGCCTTTCTTCAGAATAATAAGAACAATACCAAAAAAATAAAGAGAATTAAGAGAATGACAAAAAAATTGGAACATAGAAAGTGAGGACGCTGCTAGTAGCAGGAAAAATTTAGAATTGATGACAGTCAAAACAATACAAGATAGATATTGCAGAAATTCAGGAAACCAGATGGTGTGACATGGAAAAATTGGAAAGAAAAATTATACAATATGGTATGCAGGCGAAGAAAAAGAGGGATATGGAGCTTGGGATATGGCTTTTATTGTGATGGGGGAAATGAGATATAAAGTTATAGAATTTATACCCATAAGTAAAAGGATATTATATCAATAAAAGTAAATAGCAAACCGAACAAGTTGTCCATAAAAAATGTCTATGCACCCACAGAAAACAGTGATGACTTGACAAAATAACAGTTCTATGAAACACTAGAACAAAACGCCGAGAAAATCCCAGGAGAAAATATACAAAGCTCTCAACGGTACTATTTATTATGTCACTACACAAGATAATAAAAAAGCTGTCAAACGCAGGAACTATAATCAAGAATGCAGTAAAAATAACAGGATATGCGGACGATGTAGCCATAGTAGCAACAGATAAAAGGGCATTAAAGAAAACCTTTCAAGAAATAGCAAACGAAGCCAAACTGAGAGGACTGAAAATAATGAAATACATGAACGTAAGCAAGAAAAAGATGACACAAATGCCAGAACTGAAAATAAGAGCATACAGTATAAGTACACAGCTTCGAATAGGTTGAAACGTTTAAATATTTGGCAGTATTAGTCAAAAGAGCAAATGAAAGTGTTGATATAAAAAGAAGAATTTAAGCAGAAAATAAAGTGTTCTACAGAAATAAAAAAATAAGAGATAAGAAGATAAGCCGAAGCACAAAAAATGTACAAAACGACCACAAGACCAATAGTGGTATGTGCTTCAGAGACATTTACAATAACAGCAAGAGAAGAAGAGCAACGAACAGTTGTTAAGAGGAAGATTACGAGAAAAATACTGACACCAAAAAGAGAAAACGAAGAGGATACAAGACAACGGATTAATCATGAAATACAAGAATGGATGGGTGAAGAGAACATAGTCAGGGTAATAAAAGCACAGAGAATTAGCTGGTGTGAAACCCTTATTGAGAAGAGAGAAGAGCAATTCGTTAAGAGCTATACCAGAATGGATACACAAGGGAATGGGCGGGTATACAAAGCTATGCGTATAAATTTTCTTTGTAAATTTTGCAAGCACACCAAAATTCAATGGCCGATTGAACTGATCAGTGTGACGTTTAAAAACATAAATGACAGTACAGAATGTTAGTTGAGTGATTACATTATTTTCCAAGGCCAACCTGACTAAAGATGGGTTTCAATTGAAGCAACGTATAAAACCAAAAATCTGTTTATATAAATGATACTCTATATTGTTCTGAAGCTATTTTCTTGTGGCATTGTAAATTAATTACTATTTATAACTGGGAATAAGCCACATTAAAGATAAAAATACATTTATTGACGTTTCAATTTCCAATTCGGAAATCGTTCTCAAAATACAAATAGTAAATTAAACAAATTTTGTTTTTTGTTACATAGTGAAAAAATTCTTCTGATAATTTAATTTTATCTGACTCATTTATATTGACAATTCAGACATACATTATGCATTTTAAAGTAGACGACTTTAAAATGATATTGCCAATATTGTTGAGTTGCGCTCCTGGGACGACTTTACTTATAAGATAGTTCATTCGATTACATGAAATCAACTTTAACTTGAGAATATCCGTCAGAAAAAATCATAGCATGTAATTCGTCTTTAAAAAGACAAACACATGACATGATGACAGTAAAATTCTCCTGTTAGTAATTCCATAGTAAATTATGAGGGAAAAACCAGGAAAAAAACCTCATAATACTATCCCGACATTGTAAGTATTTGTTCGTGAATTTAGTTTACCTTCAACAAACATCAAAATTCTGATTTTATGTTACGTTATTTAAAAAACATAAATGATGTATCCTCTATATGTTACTGACTTACTAATACTGGTATTTTCTTATTAATAACTTCCTCTTTCAATATTGGTAACCAGATCCTACTACATTCTGCCGAGGAATTGGCGACACAATTGGCCTCATTTAGCATAATTAGAGCCGCTTCTTTGATTTTTCTTTTTTTACCATCCGTTTCTTTTAGGACTATATTTGAATTATTCCATTGAACTCTATGTTCATTATCCCATGCGTGTTTACATATTTGAGATCTATCAAATTCTCTATTTTTAATATAAGATTGATGTTCACTTATTCTAACATTTAATGGCCTTGATGATTCACCTAAATAAAACTGATCGCATTCACAAGGTATTTTATAAATGCAATTCTTTGTCCTTTCTTGTTCATTGTTAGGTTTGGTTTTGGACAAAATAGATCTCAACGTGTTTGTTGTTTTGAATGTTGTTGAAATGTTGAATTTATTTCCTATCCTTTTAAGTTTTTCTGATAATCCTTTTATGTACGGTATTGTTATTTTCCTCATACTATTCCTTGTGTATGCTGTAGGATCTCGTTCTAAGTTGTTCTGTTCTATTCGATCGATTGTTGAAAATTCCTTATTTATAAACGATAAAGGATAATCATTTTTTAATAAAACAGATGTTAACAAATGTTTCTCCTCCAAGAACGAATTTTCGTTAGAACAAGTAATTTTGGCTCTATCGTATAAGGATTTAATTATTCCCTTTTTTACATTAATATTGTGATTTGATTTGAAATTTAAATATCTATTGGTGTGTGTTGGTTTTCTATACACCTGAGTCTCATATCCAGTATCGTTCTTAGAGATCAAAACATCCAGGAAAGGTAGCGTGTTATTATATTCCTTTTCCATGGTAAATGTTATTGTTTCTTCTTTATCGTTTATATCGTTTAGGAATGTGTCCAACAACTCTGATCCATGAGGCCATATTGAGAATACATCATCTACATACCTCCACCATACTGTGGGTTTGAAATTTTGTTTAGAAATGATATTTGTTTCAAAATCTTCCATAAATATATCGGCTAAGAATGGAGATAAACTAGAGCCCATTGCTAGACAAAATTTTGTTTATAGAATTCATTATTTAGTTGAAAATATGTATTATCAGTACATAATGTTAATAACTCCATTATAGCCGATATGTTTAGTCTTGTTCTAGTTGCCAATGAATCATCACTCTCTAATTTTGTCTTGACTATACTTAAAGTCTTATTTAATGGCACATTCGTAAATAAACTATTTATGTCAAAACTTACCAAAGTATTATTTGAATTAAATTCAATATTTGACAAAATTAGAGAGTGATGATTCATTGGCAACTAGAACAAGACTAAACATATCGGCTATAATGGAGTTATTAACATTATGTACTGATAATACATATTTTCAACTAAATAATGAATTCTATAAACAAAATTTTGGTCTAGCAATGGGCTCTAGTTTATCTCCATTCTTAGCCGATATATTTATGGAAGATTTTGAAACAAATATCATTTCTAAACAAAATTTCAAACCCACAGTATGGTGGAGGTATGTAGATGATGTATTCTCAATATGGCCTCATGGATCAGAGTTGTGGACACATTCCTAAACGATATAAACGATAAAGAAGAAACAATAACATTTACCATGGAAAAGGAATATAATAACACGCTACCTTTCCTGGATGTTTTGATCTCTAAGAACGATACTGGATATGAGACTCAGGTGTATAGAAAACCAACACACACCAATAGATATTTAAATTTCAAATCAAATCACAATATTAATGTAAAAAAGGGAATAATTAAATCCTTATACGATAGAGCCAAAATTACTTGTTCTAACGAAAATTCGTTCTTGGAGGAGAAACATTTGTTAACATCTGTTTTATTAAAAAATGATTATCCTTTATCGTTTATAAATAAGGAATTTTCAACAATCGATCGAATAGAACAGAACAACTTAGAACGAGATCCTACAGCATACACAAGGAATAGTATGAGGAAAATAACAATACCGTACATAAAAGGATTATCAGAAAAACTTAAAAGGATAGGAAATAAATTCAACATTTCAACAACATTCAAAACAACAAACACGTTGAGATCTATTTTGTCCAAAACCAAACCTAACAATGAACAAGAAAGGACAAAGAATTGCATTTATAAAATACCTTGTGAATGCGATCAGTTTTATTTAGGTGAATCATCAAGGCCATTAAATGTTAGAATAAGTGAACATCAATCTTATATTAAAAATAGAGAATTTGATAGATCTCAAATATGTAAACACGCATGGGATAATGAACATAGAGTTCAATGGAATAATTCAAATATAGTCCTAAAAGAAACGGATGGTAAAAAAAGAAAAATCAAAGAAGCGGCTCTAATTATGCTAAATGAGGCCAATTGTGTCGCCAATTCCTCGGCAGAATGTAGTAGGATCTGGTTACCAATATTGAAAGAGGAAGTTATTAATAAGAAAATACCAGTATTAGTAAGTCAGTAACATATAGAGGATACATCATTTATGTTTTTTAAATAACGTAACATAAAATCAGAATTTTGATGTTTGTTGAAGGTAAACTAAATTCACGAACAAATACTTACAATGTCGGGATAGTATTATGAGGTTTTTTTCCTGGTTTTTCCCTCATAATTTACTATGGAATTACTAACAGGAGAATTTTACTGTCATCATGTCATGTGTTTGTCTTTTTAAAGACGAATTACATGCTATGATTTTTTCTGACGGATATTCTCAAGTTAAAGTTGATTTCATGTAATCGAATGAACTATCTTATAAGTAAAGTCGTCCCAGGAGCGCAACTCAACAATATTGGCAATATCATTTTAAAGTCGTCTACTTTAAAATGCATAATGTATGTCTGAATTGTCAATATAAATGAGTCAGATAAAATTAAATTATCAGAAGAATTTTTTCACTATGTAACAAAAAAACAAAATTTGTTTAATTTACTATTTGTATTTTGAGAACGATTTCCGAATTGGAAATTGAAACGTCAATAAATGTATTTTTATCTTTAATGTGGCTTATTCCCAGTTATAAATAGTAATTAAATGATACTCTATTAATCACCTGTAATAACTGAAAAAAAAAGATTTTTCCCCATTGTGGGCGTATTCAACTAAATTGTGGTATTATTATAATTAGCTAGCAATTATCTTTTAAACATTATTCCTTGGTGACAGTTAATAATGAACGTTGATCTGATAATATTGACAATTAGTATGTAAAAATAAATTCCATTTTATTTCAACATAATTTTTGCATAAAAAACACAAACTACGTATTTTCAACAAAATTTAAAAAAATAAGTTATAATTTAGAATAACTAGAATTTTTTTTGAGATCAAAGGGTTAACTACCATTACTTGACCTATGGCAACTTTAAACCAATGGGAAAGTAAATTTTATTCAGTCAAATAACTGATCATTAGATAAAATTGTCCTTTTTGTACACCATAAATATTGATAACGCCAATTTTAAATTCTTTAAGATGTATAAGAAATGTTTTAAGCTGTATTTCATTGGTGGTCATTAGATTAGTACGATAGAATCATGCCATTAATAAGATCAGCTTCACTACAACCACTATAGCTGTAAATGCAAGACCATCCTCCCATACATATTTTTCTGCAGTGTGTCCTGAGTTTCCATCCTCCTGTTAGGAGAGAAAAGGTTGGGATGTGGGTGTTCTAAATACATTTTCTATGGGAAGTGACCACCAGATAATAAATGATAAGAGCAAAAGGTGAGATAAACATAAAACAACGCAATAGAATGATTGTTTTAAACATTTGTGAAATGGACAACCGCAGAAAATATAGAAGAATATCAGACAGAAATAAAACGGACTCTGACCTATGATGATGATATGCCCCTGAATACTATATCGCTGAAAATCTTTTTAGTCAGTCTTTAAAACGCAATAGAAAAATATTGTCCAAAAAAATAACACATAGTACAAATCACAGAACAAAGCTGTTGACAAAAAAAATAAAATTCCCAGATAGAACTACACAAGAATACAGCTCATTAAACAGAGAAATAACTGAAGGTATTAGAAACACACAAAAAACAACAGAATGCGATTGAGATTAAAAATGCAATAGAAGAAAATAAAAGTCAGACAATTCTACACAGAAAAACGCAAATAGGAAGAAAAGACATGCAAATGATCATAAATTCAGAAGGAAAGATTGTCACAAACGGAATTGAGATTGAGCTATTCTACGAACAACTTCATTCATTAGACGGGTAAGTAAGAGAAATTACGTATGAGAAAAGTTTGAATCATGGGTCAGAAGATATCTCGGACATAACAGATGATGGGATTACATCAGATCTGAAAGAGATAAAAAATAACAGAAAAATAACAAGACAAAAAAAGGTTTCAGATCAAGATACGGAACGAATAACCATTTTCTAGTAAGAGAAATTCTGATCTAGAAATACCTTGAATTTAACAACGCTCTTATACTGGTCTTTGTAGACTTCTAAAAGGCGTCTGACTCAGGAATTCAACTAAAACTCTTTGATTCCTTAGTCAAATGTTTAATAGACCATAGACACTTAGCAACAATCAAATACACTTACAAGAAAGTAATGTCGAACGTTAAAACGCTAAACAACCAATACACACACACAAATTCAACACAGGCAGAGAGATAAGACGGGGTGATACACTCTCCCAAAAAATATTTTTGGAACCTTTTGAGTTTCCAAGCCTGTATAAAAAGTACAGAAGTATTTTACTTTCTTTAGTGCCACTATATATGATTCAAATTTCAAAAAAGCAATGAATAAACTATAACATATGTCTTTAAAAATAAAATCTAGAGGTAAAAGACATTTAAACACTGAAAGAACGTTATAATAATTGATATTAAGGAAATATAAAGCATATTACATAATGCACGCTAATATTCAAGGAGATTGTTGTCTTGTAGTCACATCTATTTTATCCTCTACTATTAAAAAAATGATAAAATATAGAAAAATTTATAACATAATATGGAAAAGGGTTCATATTTCCGTGAAGGCAATACTGTACCTACTATGTAGCGTTTTATATTTAATATAGGTTCTGTTTAAATTTTTGTAGTACACCCCTAGTTGTTTATACCAAGAGATCCTTAAATGCGTAATAACGCTGAAAATATTTTTTTTGTCTCTGTTACATTGTCAGGTTAAAATTAGGGTCGCTAGAATAATCAGTAACTACGTGTTATTTTTACCCAATTTAAAAGTAAATATACATGAGTCCCCTCATATTCCGGTTGAAAAAAAAGTTGTTTTGTTCGTTTCGAGTTTGTTAAGAACGAATATCAAGGGGAATATTGTTTGTTTTTAGTGGGTAGGCAAAACAAGCTGCAAGACGAGAAAGGGAAATAATTTGTGGCGTCGAATTTGTAGAATGTAACGTAGAGAAGAGTCAGAGAAAAGATTTGAAACTAGGTAGACGTTTTTGCGGACTAAGAGTAAAATGAAATCAACCGAAAGATGTAGAATGTGGAGGCAATTTTGAATCAAAAAGTCGATTCAATTGTTTTTTTTTGTGATGTCTTAAGACCAGTCAAAGTGATGATACTCTTTGCAATAGCAGTTTTGACAGAGTAGTCATTAGAAGATTTGTATAGATACCAGAAACTTTTGTTTCTGGTATCTCTTAATAATTATTTTATGATTCTCTTTTCATTATTGGTAAAAAACAGCACATATAACATTCAGCTATTAAGTACATATTATATTTCAGTTACTTTTCAGAATTAGTTGTAATGTCAAAATAGATTTAGAGTTTCTAATTTCTCATTTAATTTTTCTTGATTTGAACTTTTATGTTATTAGGTGTTGTGTGAACATTGTGAACATTGTACTTGATTTTCACTTATTCACATGAGAATTATTACCAATTTCATTTTAAAAGAGATATCATCATTGTTTTTTTCCCACGGTGAAATTGATTATATTCCTGTATCTCGCCTTCATTAGTTTTTAATAATATTGATTATTGACAGTTTTTTAATATATATGTATATATTGCATTTATATACTAGAAAAAAAAGCGCAAAACTTAAATGCGATAGATGATAAATGAGGACTTATACCAATACCAATAACCAATAAAGAAAGAATCAATAAATGTGACAAAACTGGTACAAAGAAAATAAACTGTTCATTCAAATTGCAGCCAAAATCATAGCGTACTTCAATACAACAAAGTTTTTGGCAGATATCTATACAGATTAAGCTTTTCAGGTGATAACATAATAATTGCGCAGAGCTCTGAAGGATATCCAGGTTAACTTGGCGAAAAAAAATACCTTACAACAGTAGAAGAGAAGATAGGCGATTGCCAGATTAACAGCAATGTAATAAAAATTATTTGGAGTGTATATACAATTGGGTGTGCAATTGGGTAAGGAAAAAAGAAGACCATAGAGTGTTTCGTAGTCATGAACATCATCAGATGCTAGGCTAAAATTACAATTACTTATTTTACATAGAATGAATTGAGATGTTGTATCACATAATAACTATCGAAAAGCACTATCGAAAAGCATTTGACTGCGTTAACCATCAAAAGATGAAATTCTGAGAACAACTGGAGTTGACGAACAAGACTTGCGAATTATCTCAGAACTATACTGGCACCAAACGGCAACAATTGAAATAGAGCACACAACATCCAAAAATATACAAATCTAAAGAGGAGTAAGACAGGATTGCGTCTTACTACCGCTACTGTTTAATTTGTATTCAGAGTCTATATTTAGAGAAGCATTAGATGAGCTCCAAGGCGGAATTAAGATTAACGGAATCACTGCATTCACTTAAAGAGTCATTGGTTGCTTTTTATTTTTAGGAGTGAAGACTACCTCTATTTAAAACAATTTGTTTTGTTGCTGTTTTTTACTCATAACTCAGAATTACCTAAAAAATCATTTTGTAGGTTTTTTTAAGGATAATAAGATAATTTCAATAAATTTTTTTAAACCCCTATTTTTGAAAGGGTTTTACTTGAATGAGCTTGAACGAGTCTAATCACGAGTGTATGCAAATTTGATCATCCATATCTTAACCAATTTTTGTCTTAAATAAAAACAAAAAAACTAAAATGTTCAGAAAAGCAACAAAAAAACTAAAATGTTCAAAAAAGCAAAACTTATATTTTTACTCTTCAGAATCACTAATACTTTTTAAGTGAATTTTAAAAAAGGCATTTTTTCAAAATTTAAAAAAAATTGCTTTAAAACCAATTTTTTTTCAAAAATAAGCACTGTGAACCAATTAACCCTACAGATCATGTAAACAGTACGGACAGTCAACAGTACGGACTAAACATTAATACCCACAAAACGAAACAAATGATTATCAGTAAGGAGAATATAAACGGGGCTCATCTATACATTAATGGGACGCAGATAGAGCGAGTAAAACAGTATTGCTACCTGGAAACTATTATAAACGAACAGTGGACCAATGTACAGGAAATAAAGTGCCGCATAGGAAAGGCAAGAACGGTCTTTAACAAAATGAGCGCCATCTTCAAAAGTCACAACATATCCCTATATACAAAAATGAGACATTTGAGGTGCTTTCTCTGAGATACAGACACCACTATTAAAAAACTTGAAGCATTTGAGATGTGGCTTTATAGAAGAATGCTGAGAATATCATGGACAGCAAGGAACATGAACAAGGAAGTTCTAGGAAAAATGAAGAAGGGACCAGAGATTGTGTTTACGATCAAACGCATAAAATTGCAATATCTGGGACACGTTATGAGAAATCAGCATCGTTGCTTCCTGCTGCAGTCTATATTGCAAGGTAAAATCAAAGGTAAGCGAGGACCCGGTAGAAGGAGAATATCATGGCTGCGGAATTTAAGAACATGGTTTAAGAAAACCTCAACGGAGCTGTTTCGAGCCGCAGCGAGCAAGGTTATGATTGCCAATATGATTTCCAACATCCGAAACGGATAGGAACCAGAAGAAGAAGATCATATAACCAATACAAAAACAAAATAAATTGTAAAGCGGTAAGAATTATTTTATTTGAGGTACTAATTAGGTTGTGATTTTCACTAGTTTTTACCAAAAAAAGGGACCAACTTTATTTTTTGCTTAACTAGCTTGGTTTTGATGCGACAAACTTGTTTCTAGTATTCGCTCAAAAGTGCTTCCATAATTTTTTGGTTACTTTGCGTTGAAATATTCAATTTGGAACTATCACCTCCGTTTCTACGAAATCTACAGATTTTATAAATACATATTTTTTGTTTTTTATCAGCTACATTTTTGCTAAAACTGCTTTTTTCGGTAAAATACTGACTTTTGAAATTATTTGTGAAAGACCGCATGAAAAACCTGGTTTTTATTTTAAAAAATGAACATTTTCGCTCGTAAATAACTCAAAAAGTATTGATTTATTAAACAAACTCTATAGAACAGTTAACTCAGAATTAGTCAATTTATCCATTTTCAGGCTTATTTTGAACGTATGTTTTCATACCCGAGAATGTCTGGGCTTTCACCCCCAAGTTAAAGCAACCATGGACTCAAGTCCAAAATTAAGGAACCTAAATCCAAAATTTCAAGCAAATCCGTCGTGACGAAGAAAATTACAGTCCAAAAAGGTCATACACTATCGTATAAAAGTTATTCAAATTGTTAATCCCAGAGGTCCTTTCTTGTAATAAAATGAAACATGAGATAATGAAGATATGGTAATTCTATCGGTATCGTATGAAAAGTGAAGATTTTAACTTACATTACACAAAAAAAGTTAAAAAATCATTTTTATAACCAAAAATTCTTTTGCAACCTTTATAATAATTAGTCTAATTTAGAAGATAAAGCTTAAAATTACACTAAGCAAGTTTTAAAAAGAATTAAACTTAAACAGTACAGTCTGTGAATGTTAAAAATGAGGCTGAACTAAAGTTTATTCGTATCGTGTATAAAGGAAAACTAAAAATTCAAGCGTTCAAAAAATGAAGTTTTTGGACCTCCTGTTGATGGATTTTTGAATCTTTTTTAATTATATATATTTTTTTGTGTACTATACAAATATGCAATATGTTAATAATATTATTAGTAAAAAAAACAATGTAATTTGTTAAAAAATTTCCCGGAAAATTCTATTTTTTATTGTATTCTAATTTAATTTTTGATTGTATTCTAAAATGTTTAGTCTTTGTCTTTAAAATGAGACTAATTATGTTTGTTAGTTATTAGAAACAAATTAGTTGTAATAAAAAAAAATCCTACTTTTTATCTAATTGTTAAAAAATAATTTTTTTTGTAATTCATGTTAATATTGTCAGCTTTTTGTCAACGTGAAAAAATATTTCGTCTACTAGTAATAGTTTAAAAGACATTCAAATCATGTAGGTGCTAAAAATAAGAGTATTTTTGAAAAACAATTTTTGGTTATAAAAAAAATTTTTTTTTAAATTTAAACTTTTTTTGATGAATTCAAAACCTTTATTTTTCATACGGTTTCCTTAGAATTACTGCATTTTAATTATTTTACGTCTCATGTTATTACAAAAAAATTACCACTGGGATAAATAATTTGAATAACTTATTGATGGATTGAGCTAAAATTTTGAGTTTGTTAAGTAAGTGATTTTAATACAAGATTCCCCTGTGAGAGCAATCACAAAAGTGCAAATTAATGATTACAAAATTTATAAACAATTAACGATGTTGCTTTATTTCGCTTTTGTTGGAGCAAAGAATTAATTAAAAAAAAAATTAGAATACGCAATTTGGAAAATTTTTCTATATCTTAACAGATAAAATATTTAAATATCAATACTTTTTTAATGGTAAGCGAAAATTTGAAAAAAAAAAACGCAGTTTTAGCACCTAATTGTTAGTAATTAAAAAACACGCCGAAATATCTGCGTGATTCTCAAAATGTATATGTTTAGGTTTACTATAGGTATATACCAGCGGGAAAACTCTCAAATATCTTCAAATACCCGTCAAATTCCTACTAAATTTGTCTTATTTCCCCAGAGTTTTCCCTTTTTTTTACATTTCTGGTAATGTTTCAATCTTGAATTAAAACTTTTAACTCTAATATTGCTTAGAATAATACTAACAAAATGCAGATTTTCTGGTCATATAATTTTAAATCCCCTTTTGAAAAAAAAGATATAAAGTTTTAGCAAGTCAGTAGTAGAAAATTGTTTAACTACGTACATCTTAAATTTTCTCTTCTACTTTTTGGAAATATTATAGTTGAAATTGTTGTTTTTACATATATAAAACATTAACACTCTTTGAGTTCGTTCAAACATAAATAAAAAGTACTTACCGGTGGTGGTTCAGAGGCCGAATACTCCGAAGGGGTGTACTCCGGCTTGATGGTAACCGTCGCCATGGATTCTGGTTGCGGCTCCTTTTCCATGACGCAAAACTTTTCGAAAGCACTCGGTATACTACTTAAAATATGTAAGAAAGAGTTGCGCAAAGCGGGTAAGTATTCCTCAGGTGTTTTTCACCGGTCGCTGTAACCGACTGGTAAGTAAAGTGATGGAGAGTTATCCTTGTAGCTGGTCCCCTACCATTCGTATATGACGAAATGGTAGCGGCAAAAGGATGGTAAAGGTTTTGAAAAAGAACAATTTCACAAATGGTTGCATCGAGAATGGGTGAACTATATAGTTTTGTTAAAATGTTATTTTATGCGGTAGTGTTTTAAATATATTATTATTAAATTTTCTACGGTAATTATCAAAAAAACTGACATAGTTTTTATTGTGCAATAAAAAATTATACAATGTATAAAAAGATACTGTTCAACAATTTATGTATAATAATGTTTCAAAGGAATATACAGGATGCGGCAAGATATAAAAAAAATTTTTAAAAAAGTTATAGGTTACTTTATAACTTTATATGAGTATTTCACTCCCTATTTTAAAATTAGAACAAAAACTGCAACTGTAGATACAAGCCCTTGAGATATTGAAAAAGGTTTAAAACTTAGTAGGTTAAAAACATATTATGGGGAATGTTCATTTAAAGATGGATTTAATACAAATAAAATAATAACTTCTTCTTCTTCTTCTTGATGTGCCTATCCGTTACGAATTCTTCTTCTTATGGTGCCTGTCCGTTCCGAACGTTGACGATCATTCTGTTATGGAGAGCATATCTGGATTCATTTCGCATTATATGTCCGAAGAATTGTAACTTTCGAAATTTTATGGTGATCAGTACCTCTCAGTTCATATTCATTCTTTTAAAGACATCCTTATTTGTGACTCGGTCAGTCCACGGGATCTTAAGTATTCTCCGATATAGAAACATCTCAAATGCTTCCACTTTTCGGCACATATCTTCGTTCAAGGTCCACGATTCAACACCATAAAAAAGGACAGAGTAGACCGAGTATCGCAGCATTCTTACTTTTGTATCAAGGGAGAGGTTGTGACTCTTGAAGAAAGCCCCCATCCGATTAAAGGTGGATCTAGCTTTTGCGATTTCTACTTTGACTGCACAATTTCTTCGCATCTTTCCCTTGTTTTTTTTTCTTTCGCTTCTCTGATTTTCGTTCTTATTAATATGTTTATGGTTTTATATTTGTCTGGGACATTTTTGGCTTCTCTTCTCTCGTCCATTAGCTTCAGGATCTCATCTGTCATCCATGATTTTTTGTTCATCAATCTATCAGTCTTTAAGTGTTTATCCTTTACATTTTGCACTATTTCTGTAATTTGTTGGATCGTTTCTTCTTCATTTGATTCGTCTCCAATTTCAGTCACTTGCTCCTTTAACGTGGCTTGGACTCTCATCTTCGTATCAAGGTCTTTCAGCATGCGCAGGTCGTATGATTGTGCCTTGTCTCCAAGTCTGCTCCAGGATATGTCTTGATAGATGTAAAGCTGTTTCGGAATCTTTTATTTACTAAAATGTGGTCTATTTGATTCCTAATAATTCTCCCGGGTCTATCTTGAGTTCCACGTGTACAGCTTGCGAGGTGGTAATTGGAAGAATGTATTAGTTACAACTAGTTCTGAGTCTTCTGCGAATTTTTCTAGGAGGTCTCCTATCTCTTTTCTGACTCCAAGTCCATATGCTCCAATGTACTGTGTTTTATCTCCAGCTCCAATCTTGGCATTAAAATCGCCCATAATGATGAGAACTTCCTGTCGAGGAATTTTCTGTATGAAATTGTTGATATTCTGATAGAACTCAATTGCTTCTTTCTCCTCTTTGTCTGCAGTGAAAGCATATACTAGGATGATGTTTATATTAATAGGGTTGGCTTCTACTAACATAACTCTCTCTCATATTGGTGTAAAGTTAGTAACGCATTTGGCAATCTTGAATGATACGATTATTCCGACTTCATATTCGTGTGATCCATCACTTTTTCCCGAGTAATATACCTTGTGATCTTTTATTTGTATTTCTCCAGAATCTGGCCATCTCATTTCTGCTATTCCCATGATTTAAATATTCATTCTCTTCATCTCCGTATTGCATTGTGGATTTTGCCTACTTTGTATAAAGTTTTGACATTCCATGTTCCTTGATATTCTTTCTACACTTCAATTTATTATCTTTTGGTAAACTCAAAACTATCCTTCCCGGAAACCCGATCGAAGGACTTACTCCGGAATTTATTTTAGTATTGAGCATTGCTATAATTGATTGACTAGGGCGTATCGCTTTGGATTTTTATTGGAGTGTTTGCCCTACGAGTGCTTCTCCATTCTTATGCCGTTGATTAAGTATTTGGTTCATCCGCCTTCGTGACCGATTTCACAACCTCAGAACAAAATTGTGCCCTACCACTTACCAACTCATCCGCACGAAGCCGTTGATCAGTAAGTGGGGGATTGCTTATACCGGCAATCGCTCGGTGAATGACTCGTCATACTGAATGACTCGTCACATTGTATAGTATGAGGTAGAAGGAAATATAGTGACCCATCTGCCCTCGGAAACCTAATAGCCATTCGGGGTCAGACGAAACAAGAGTTAGCCAAGAGAAGCTGATAGGGAAGATTAAAGACATTTCACTCAAGACAAGTTGAAAAAGAGTAATTTCATAAGCCTATGAGTATTAATGCACCTTGTGTTCTTGCTCATACCTCGGGGTATTGACTACAGACTGTATGGCTCGTCCAGCATGCATAGCATGGAGGATAGGTTGCACGTCATTTTTACAATGGAGACACCCCAACTCCATGGCGCCTGACGCCTACTAATAACTTAGGATGGTGATATTGTTACGATTTTAAATGTTATGGCGTATAGAACTGTAAATATTTTATGACTAATTCTTTTGTATTGATTCTCGTAATTTCTAGGTCAAAAATCTACCTGACATAATTTGGGTCCCCTTCGCTAAACAAACAACAATCGAATTTTCTGGGGACGAGCCGATAAAGAACATACCAGTTTTGAGACCGGTTGCCGCTGTGCCTACGTCGAGAACAGCATCGTATTTTCTACGAAATTCTGTTTATTGGCTGGATCCATATAAATAACGGGAGACTTTCATTGAGAAGTTAGTCATAAGAAGATCGGGAAACGCGATTTAAATGTAACGAAACGTAACATAAATTTGTAAAGTTATTTAATAAATTAGTAATTATTTATCGTGAGTTTTAATAAATTAGAATATAGACAATAAATTAGAATAAAGACAAATAAATCAGAACTATATAAATATACTACAATATTATTGTAAAAGCGAATGGTGTATTGTGTGACAGAAAGATTCCGATGAAACTGAAAGAAAAATTCTATAAAACTGCTATAAGACCAGCTATGATGTACTAAACTGAATTTTGGGCTCGTTTTTCATAATAGATTTGCTAGATTCACATTTTGGTGCTGTAGTTGCATCTGTTCGCTAAATAATCAGTAAATAATTTCTATTAATATTTGGTGCATTCTTCTTTTTTCCTGTTTTTCTTCTTCTTATGTACACATCACTCTGCTTGTTTTTCAATGTGCCTTCAGTAAGTTTGCCTTTCATCGTCTTCGTGGTCTTCCTACCTGATACAGGTCGTATTTCTACCGCGTATGTCATTATTGCTCTGATGACTGTTTTGTAAATTCTACCTTTTATTTCTTTCCCGATACTTTTATTTCTCCATAGTGTTTCATTTAGACTATTTGCGGCTCTGTTTGTCTTCTTCTTATCGTGCCCTATCAAGTCCCCTTGACGTTGGTGATTAACATGGCGAAACTGTCTCTGTCTCGAGCTATTCTAAAGAGTTGCTCGGCTTTCTTTACTCCTGTCCACTCTCTGATATTCTTCAACCAAGACGCCTGCTTTCTACCAATTCCTCTGCGTCCTTCGATTTTACCCATCATAATAAGTTGAAGAATATTATATCGGAATTTTTAGTATACGTCTGTACAGCCACATTTCAAAGGCCTCCAGACGATTAATGGTGAATATTTTTAATGTCCATGCTTCGACACCGTATAAGAGGACTGACCAAATGTAGCATTTAACCATGCGCTTTCGAAGTTGAAGTTGCAAGTTATCATTACAGAAGGATGACCTCATTTTTAAAAAAAGTCGTGAGGGCTTTCTCGATACTACATTTTATCTCTTGATCTGGATCTAGTTGTTCAGTAATATGGCAACCAAGATATTTAAAACTGAACACTCTTTGAATTATATGACCATCAACATATAATCGTGCATCTTGATGTGCTAAACGGCTAAACGCCATGTGTTTTATTTTTGAACAGTTTATGTTTAGGCCAAACTCTCTTCCCACTGTATCAATGGCATTTAAAAAGCATTGTAATCACTTAAAATAACTGTATCGTCTGCATATCTGATTGTATTTATCAGAATTCCATTAACTTTCACGCCCCATTCCAAATTATGCAGCGCTTCTTTAAATATTCTCATCATCATCATCATCACACAGCCAAATTTGTCCACTGTCGAACGTAGGCCTCCTCAAGATGTCTCCACTCTTCTCTGTCCTGTGCAGCTGCGATCCAGTTTGTCACTATTCTTTTAATGTCGTCCGTCTATCTGGTAGGTGGTCTTCCACGATTTCGCTTGTCTGCCCTTGGCCGCCATTCTAAAATCTTCTTTGTCCATCTGTTGTCTCTCTGTCTTGCGACGTGTCCTGACCATTTCCACTTCAACTTCGTAATCCGTTTTATGACGTCTTCCACTCCAGTTCTTCGCCGTTTCATTTCGTATTCGGTCTCTCAAAGTTACGCCAAGCATAGATCTTTCCATTTTTCGTTGTGCTACTTGTAACTTTTTTATTGATGCTTTAGTCAATGTCAGTGTTTCAGCTCCATAAGTAAGCACCGGAAGTACGCACTGGTTAAATGCTTTTCTCTTTAGCTTTATTGGGATGTTTTCCTTAAACATGTCTTTTAGCTTGCCATAGGCTGCCCATCCTAAAGCTATTCTTCTAGATAATTCGCATGTTTGGTTGTCTCTACTTATTTGTATTTCGTGGCCCAGATATATGTATTTGTCAATCGTTTCAATATGCCAGTTTTCTAGTTTCAATGGTCCACTAGGTACTAAGTTGGTCATCATTTTAGTTTTCGCAAAGTTTATTTCCAGCCCTACTTTTTGGGAGACTCGTTGTAAATCTTGTAGCATTTCGTTGGCCTCCTTTAGGTCGTCGGTTATTAGAACTATGTCATCTGCAAATCGTAGGTGGTTCAGCCTTTCGCCATCGACACTCAAACCTCTGTTTTCCCATTCTAACATCTAAAATGCATGCTGCATTACGGCATTGAATAGTTTTGGTGACATGTCGTCTCCTTGTCTTACTCCCCTTTTTAGTTTTATTTTTTGAGTAGGGGTGTGGAGGTTTATTGCTGTTGTGGCATTTGCATATATATGTTGAATAATGCTGGTACATCGGTAGTCGATTCTACAATCTCTCAAAGCTCTTAAGATAGCTACCATCTCGATAGTGTCAAAGGCTTGTTTATAGTCAACAAATACTAGAACTAGTGGCCGGTATTCTATCTGAATAGTACAAATCTATAGTACAATCTATATTACAAATATTCTATCTGAATATAAATTAAATAACAGTGGGGATAGTATACAACCCTGTCTGATACCTCCTTGTATTTAACATATTTCTATTGATTTTCCGTTTATGCAAGCTGTCGCTGTTTGAGGCCAGTATAACTTTTCTATGAATCGTATGTCTTGACTATCAACTCCTTTATCTTTTAATATTGTAAGTAATTTGTGATGCTGTACTCGATCAAAGGCCTTTTCATAGTCAATAAATACAGCAAAGACGTCTTTCCTTTGATGTCGACATTTCTGCAGTAATACGTTTAGTGCAAAGAGGGCGTCCCGAGTTCCCAGTCCATTTGTGAAGCCAAATTGTGTTTCATCCTGATCTTCACATTTATCTCTGATTCTGCTGTGGATAATGCATAGAAATATTTTCAAAGTGTGGCTCATAAGGCTTATCATTCTATAATCGCTACAATTTTTCGAACGTTGTTTTTTGGTAGTGTTAAGAATTCGGACTTTAACCAATCTTCAGGGATATCACCAGTCGAATAAACATCATTGAAAAGTTTGACCAGTATTCCAATGTTCTCCTCATTTATAAGCTTTAACATCTCTGTCGGTATGTTATCAGGGCCAACGGCTTTCTTGTTCTTTGCTAACTTTATAGCATGCAGTATTTCTGATTTTAGTATTTCTGGTCCTTCACCTTCAACTAAAGTCTCCAGTTCTTCGGGTCTATCTTCATTATATAGTTTACTTATATAATTACACCAGGTTGTTCGAATTTCGCCACCTTGGCCTTTCGGTAGCTAGATAATGTGATGCCTAGATATTTAAACTCCATCACGTGTTCTATTATCTGACCTTCCAGCTCGAATTTACATCTTAGTAAATTGGCTGTTATAACCATGCATTTTGTCTTTTTTGGGAAAATTAATGTTATAGTACAAGGTTATATTAAATTGGTGCAGCATACGTTGTAAATCATCTTCATTTTGAGAGAGTACTATTGCGTGGACTGCATGGCAGATTATTTTAAGTTATATTTCTCCCATTTGGTATCCTTTTTAGTTCTTACTTTTTTTATTATTTCATCCATAACCAGGTTGAACAATAGAGGACCCATTGCCAGTTTTAGTAGGGTCGGTTAGTTCTTCTTCTACTTTAACTTTTATTGTGTTTTTGTGGTAGATTTTTTCGATAGTTTTGATTATTCTTAAAGGTATCTCTCTCTTGCGTACAATAGGTTGATAGTTGATAATATCCTTGAATTTGACCCTGTCAAATGCCTTCTTAAGTTACACGAAACTTAGATATGACAGTTTGTTGTATTCTAATGATTTCTCTTGTGGAACCGGAAGTAGCAAATAGATAAAAATCTTTTCATTAAATAGGTCACTCTTCAAAACCCCTTCATTCCAATTTTCATGATTCAGTTACCTTTAGTTCTCGAGATATTTCTAATTGGCCGTTTATCTGCCGTACACTGTATACATAAAAAAAGATTTTATTTTTTAACCATGATACTTTAATATTATCAAACACATATTTATTTTCAAGTCATTTTGCGGTTTACCAATGTCTTCTTAATATAATTTTTATGGTCGTCAATTAACTATTAGTTATTTGTTATTGAGAAATACATTGAGACAAACTAGTAGGTACTTAGACTTATATACGAGTACATATAATGTTAGACTAACTAAATTTAAACAATTACACAATTACTAAGTGTTATAATGGTAAACTTTCTAACAATATGAACACTACTACAGGTTGATTATTTTCTAATTTGTCACACGAATAAATGAAATTAATTTTTTATTGTGCGGTTACCAAAAAGGTCAACGCACTCATTGAATGTTTTAAGTAACATAAAAATATTAATGAACAGTAGTATTGATGAACAATTGTTATCATAAGAATTCTTGCTTCATGTGATAATTTAAATAAAAGAGTATTAACAGCACGAAACCCAGTATTTATCAATTTAAACATTATATCATTGATTAAAACATATGTAAGCATAAACTAACATATGAAGAAATATTATTAATTTTGCCCAAATAGCTTTATTGCATGCTAGTATCTTGCAAAAGATCGAGAAAGACTGAAGTATTACAGTTGATTTTCAGGTAGAGGAGAAATGCAGTTACGCACACTTGATAGACCGTACCACAGTCCACCGGCCTGTGATAACCAAAATCTCCCCTTTTTCTTCATGTATTAGGCATTTTGAAATATCATTTCTGACATAACTGCAGTTATACCTTTGGTTGCTCTATGTTTCTCTATCAGTTAGCTAACTAGTGTTGCTTTATTAAATTGAGTGCGCACTTTCTTGTACAAGTCTCGGAAATTGGGGACTTATTTGTATCAGATTTGTGGTTTCTTTGTTTACATACGTTACAGAAGGGATTTGCTTTACAACTCATTGCCCTGTGTCCTTTTTCGCCACAGTTCAGGCATTTGTAACTTCTGTTCAGGCCCTTATAGTCTTGTATCGTATATCCATAATCAAGGCAGCGATTGCATCTTATTAGCTTTATTCGGACTCTAATTCTATAGTTGCTCTCCATCCAATTTTAATTCTGTAATGTACAGATGCAATATTCTTTATAAAGCAAATTACTGAAAAATCACTAGAGTATAATAGACCAGCATTTCCGTGTCTAAATAGTCGGAATAGATGGACAACTTACAGACACTATAGAAATAGGCAGCTAAATAATACAAGGGGATTCATTGAGCCCCACGCTCTTCAATTTGATCATCGATGAAATCATTAAAAGCTTTAACAAAGGAAGAGGATACAGCATTGTAAACAAAAATAAAAATACTCTGTTACGCAGACGACGCAAAATTGATAGCCCAAGATGAAGATAGAGACTTGATATGGATATGGACTAGATATGGAGACTTGGACAAAGGAGTGAGAGATCAAATACAAAAAGCAAATAGACTGACAGGATGCCTTAATAACACTATATGATGAAACAGACAAATTAACGCTGAGATGAAGTCAATAATTTAGAAAACTAGTGTAAGACCAATAATGACATATGCCTCAGAAACAAGGTCCAACACAGCCACAACGCGAAGGCTATTGAAAACGGCAGAGATGAGAGTACTGAGAAGAATTACAGGAAATACACTAAGAGATCAAAAAGGAAGTGAAGGCAGAAGAAGTATCGGACGACTGCGCAAAAGATAGAGTGGCAACCTTCCATATAGGTATTAATCCACCAATGAACAAGCAGAATTGCTTATAAAAAGGAAGAAGAAGAAGACAAAGAATTTTAATTCTACCCATTCTAATCAGGTCTATGGCAATATTTTTAGCAATATATTTAGATACAATCGTAGCCATTTGATTACCATTTCTATTTAGCATTAATTAGCGTATGGTAAGCTGATCCTCAGATATACTTGGATAATTTTTGATAATATGTCGTTTCGCTTTCTACACGCTGAAGTCCACATTTATGTCATTTACATGTAACACCATCTCTTAATTTTTAATGTAGACGTCCATGTAAGGTGCTTTGTATTTTATGGCCTTAAGTTTTGTAAGTAATGTGATACATCTCTGCCAAGTGTTTTTATCGCGAGATTGGTTGACCTTTTGACTTTAATTGCTTTATAGTTTCAAACAACTTTAGGCTGTCGTTTACTGCACCGTCTTCTTATTTATAAAGCATGAAAAAACACGGTTTACTTTGTTCAATCCCTTCACTTTTAGTTTGTACCTTCCTAGCAAAGCTAGAGGCGCAGTCTATCTGCGCTTCTGTTGGACCTTTTTTGGCAATGCTGTACAAACCGTGGTTATTTTGTAAAGTTTTTAATGTCATCTCATTTTATGAGCCCACAATTAATAACAATTAATTTTATATTACTGATGTCACATTCCCAAAGCTTAACGTACTTGTATTATACGAGTTCTTTGACTATTCAAGGTCAATTATCTCAGAGAGTGTGCCAAAATGTCGTTTTCCTAAATCTAGGATCAACAAAATTTGTTTATTTTTTCTTCTTTGCTCAGGTGATTAAAAGTTTAATTTTTTTGTTTTCTTTTGCCTATCTTTATCGTCACCTGTTAGTGACGATGGTTTGATATGTTATTACATTCACGGACAGTGCAATATCATTTTAATTGTTGTTGGTAGTCCTTCAGGAATTATGAAAGAATGCTTCACTGTTTGGGCTACAAGCATACGTGGTCTGTTGACTTAATGATTTTATTGTATCCGCCATCTGTTCTTGTTTTCATTTCATCTCCATCATCTTGGGAGTAGCGACTCTCTTTCTTTTACTTCTTGGTTTGGAGCTTTCTTCTGGAGGAAAATGTATCTTCTTGAGTTAACACATTCTTTTTGGGAGTACCTTTTTACACCACCTACTCCTAGCTCGTAAGGTGATTTTATCATAATACTATTCCTCCAAAACCCTTCACCTCGTTCCCGGCTGTATTTCTTTTTGAAATTCCTTCTTATTGGTTATACTGCTAGCCTTTTGTGTCTTCTGGGCTCATTTTTAGTTATTTGATTTAGAAAAGTCTGTTATTTTTTTTCTATTTTTTTTTTCTTTTTCTTTGACGCTCAGCTTAGTCCCACAAATAACTATATAACAGTATTTCCACTCTCACAAAGCTGCGAATGCAAAAGCAAGCCCTTCCTGGTCTTCCGTGGGATTTCGCCTGGTATTCCATACAGATATGGTACCTTGGTAGAATAATTATCATTGTTTCATTGGACATTTTTATGCATTTTTAATTTTTTAAATATCTTCATCCCTACGCATTATTCTACCACTTGTTCATCTAATGGTGTTCTCCTTTTTTAATGATGATCCATTATTTCAGTATATTTTGTTTATTTTTTAGAGATCTTTCAAGATTTTGACAAAATAGCTAGTACCAATTAAATTAAATTAATTATATCTTGTTTAAATATTGATGCTTAAATGTTTCTGTATAGACTGTATAATATATTTTCTATAGTATCGATACTATAAGCTCTGCCTTTTCAGCTAGAGCATTATTGCTCGTATTTTTACTAAAAAAGGGAGAAACTCTGTTCCATTTTGATACAAGTTTGCCTGAATCTTTTATAACACATTTTACTATACATTATATTTGCATAACGTTTTATTTATTTATTTATATTTAAAATATCTCATCCATTTCTTGAATACTTTATACAACAAAAATGTTTTACAGTGTACCTCCGTATGTATGAAACTTTACGACGTAAATAGAATTTTTGTTTGTAATCTTTGGAAAGCAATGAATCTATTGTCCTAAAATTAATTATTTTGTTGTGGGTAGTTAAATTATTGAGCGCCGAAATTCCATTAATACAAAAGTAAACTGTATCCTGCACTTCCTGCCATATCATGCGCATGTATATGCGCAAAACTTCAACTCCACATCAGACATTGGGAAATGGCTATGTTTACGGTGGGTGTGTCATATTGGATCAAATGTTACATAAAAATGCATTATTGATGTTTAACTATAAATATTTGTTTAATTAACATATTGGACACCAGCCTCATTTTACGCTTTTATTACCAGATACAAGATTGATACAAGTGTCGACAATTTTTTTTCGGCCTATGTTCCTGTGATCTCCATGAGGGTAACGCGGTACCACAACTTAAATTTGAATTGATGTACCGCGTGACCCTCATAGAGATCACAGATATTTTCAGCTGAAATGAGTATGTACTGTCGCTTTTGGTATCATTATGTTTCTTTTGTTTCAGAGAGTGATCACAGGAAACAATTCGTTAATCTAAATAAAGCAATAAACATTTAAGGTTATCTAATATCTAAACATAAGTCCGTAAAATGTCTAGAAAATCTAACAGATCAGAACCGTTGACCACCACACTTTGAATTCACTACTTGAGAAAATGTTGGATTCAAAAATGATGTATTGTTGGAACTTTAAGATCGGTACCCAGCTGCATACTTTCTATACTTTATTTCCAACGTCGATCCGGATATTATTGTAACAGAGACCAATAAATATGCTGAAAAAGTATTGGAAGTTAATCCAAATAGTACCTCTAGACTAAATGCATGGAAAAACACAACTGTGAGTGAAATGAAAAGACTACTTGGACTTCTGATATGGATATGACTTTGTAAGTACAGTAAAATCAATTGGTACTGGTCAACAAACCGACTTTTCCAGAATCAAGTTTGCAAGGTTATGTCGAGAAATAGATTCGAAATTTTGATGAGAATGCTAAATTTCGCGGATAACAATGACCGGCAGCCAATGATCGTTTACATAAAATCTCATATATTCTCAGTATTATAAATAATTCCTTCCAAAACATGTCTGCATTGATGAGAGTAATATACCGTTAAGAGACCGGCTTTATGTTCGCCAGTAAATCCCAAATAAACGACATTGCTATGGGATCATAGTGTTTAAACTTTGTGCGGCTGGTAGATACACATACAGGTACACATACACATATACACATACAAAGGACAGGAAACGTATCTGATAGTGTTGTTTTTGATTTGATGGCCCCTTTGCTTGATTCTGGAAGGTATTTGACAACTGATAATTGGTATACCAGTGTCAATCTGGCAGCCAGACTGCTCATGAGACAAAAAATTGTCCGTCTCTTGGAATATTCGACAGCATCAGGGTTCGATTACTGCAATACGAAGTTTGTTATTTTCCTACTCCACGGTCGATTCTTCACCCCTTGGCTGCTATGACTTTTCATTTGTCGTTTAAAAATCCACTTCCTTGCATTGTTTTGTTATGATTTTGTATAGAAGAATTCCAGGAATTTTATATACACACAAGTATACGGTGTACTCTATAGCTATTGTTATATTCACTTTTATTTATCTGTTATTTAAATTCAATGTGCTGTGCGTCAATCTTCAAGCCTGGCATCATGTTTCGATACTGGTAAGGTAAATTACCCTGATAAAATAACTTTTTCCAAAACTAATTGTTAAATAATATCTTAGTTTAAATAATTCACAGAACAATTTATTTATACCAGACTTTTTTTAATAATTATACAGAGTGATTGATTTAAATGGATTCAAATATTATGGTGTTCTCAAAAATATTTTATTTTTTAATAATAACGAATCTAAGATAGCTAAAATTCAACTGTAAATAATGTACATATCCTTGTGTTTGTCAACAAAAATCGTTCTAAAAATATCGTTAAAAAAATTTATCGATACAGTTTACGTGGTTAATTTAACATGAAATTATTAAGTAATAATTAAAAAGGCATATTCGTAATATACGCAAAGAGTACATACATGATCACCCTTCTGGCTTTACAACCCTGCGTGGTTCCTAGCCTCTTCAAGAATTTCTCTCCAGTTGTCCCTCGATTTGTGCGACGATTTACATGGCCTGACAAATGAAAATGTGCTTCGTCTGAAAACCATACATTTTTCAAAAATTCAGGATTTTCATACTGTAATGCAAGAATTCTGGCACAATATTCCACCCTACTGTGATAATCCCTGGGATATAATTGTTGATGTACCTGAATCCCATACGAAAATGCACCGAGCTCCTTCAGGATTCTTTGAAAGGAAGTTCGTTTTCAGGAAAGATGCAACGCTGTTCTTGTCTGGCTGGTTTTTGATTCGCTCAAAATCACGTTCGTTGTTATTATTGTTGTTAACTGTACCGGGACGACTTGAGTTTTCTTTTTGTTAGCACAATAGATTACCCGTATTTCTGCACTTTTTCATCTTCTTCTTCAAGTGCCCTGTCCGTTGCGAACGTTGGCTATTAACATGGCAAATTTGATCTTGTTTGCGGCGCTTCTGAATAGTTCGACCGATGTGAGCCCGAACCACTTCCGCAGATTTTGGACCCACGAGTGTCTTCTCCTGCCTGGCCCTCGCTTACTGTCTATTTTCCCTGGACAATCAATTGTAGCAGACGGTACTTATCGTGTCTCAATATGTGGCCTAGATATTCAAGCTTTCTTTGTTTAATTGTATTCACGATTTCTTTCTCATTTCCGATTCTTTGGAGTACCTCTATGTTGGTGACATGTTCGGTCCAGGATATACGAAGAATGCGTCGGTACACCCACATTTCGAATGCTTCTAGTTTTCTCGTTAGCGTCTCCGTCAGCGTCCAGGCCTCCACGCCATACAGCAAGATCGGGAAAATGTAGCATTTAACTATACGTAGTTTTAGGGGAAGAGACAAATCCTTGCTTATGAGGAGCTTTTTCATATTGCTAAATGCTGCTCTAGCTCGTTTTATTCTTGCCTTAATTTCTATGGTCTGTTCCCATTTTGCATTTAGTTGGTGCCACGGTACACATAAGATTCTTGTTTTTCATAACCTTTTTTATAACCTTTAAAATTACAGCATTACTTGGAGAACGTTTATTAAACCCTTGGGTGAATTGATCACACACATATTGCAGACTTGCACTATTACGTCGACCGATTCCGTATGAGCTATAATACCTCTCTCTCTCTCTCCTCTGTACTTAACAGAATTTTTAACAATTAGGACTTAATAAATAATTGTTTAAGGATTACTAGGCAGGTCTATACTAGTACTTTTGAATATGACAGCGCGCACAAAGAGACAACTATGTTTCAGTTTCAGTACTATTTATTTTGGACAATACTGTATTATTAAAGTATTGAATCGACTAACGTCATTTTATCTTTCGGTGACATAGCTTATAACAGTTTTATATAGCCATATTTTTTATCACACTAAATTTTCATTAACGCTCTAAATTTACTTTTTTGTTTTATTATTTTTGATTCCGGTTCGCCAGTCTTTTGTAAAACGTGTTATCTTTTCAAATGTACATCCATGTCTACATTGCCATTGTTTAAGAATGTCAGATGTTTTTTTCATTTTGTATTTCATTGGGATCTAAAATTTTTATTTTATCAATAGTTCTTTTCGTTATTCCAACTGCACGATGGCCAAAGTTTTGATCTCTAAAAATGATAGAAATGTACTAGATTTTGTAGTTTTTATATTTTTGCCTTTCTACGCAGTTAAAAGATAGTTATTTTAAAAATATGTTTTATTACCTTTTGTCCACAAATATTTAAACTTGAAAATATAGTTGTCAATTGAATATCGTTTTCTTCTACAAAATTATTACTTCTTAGTTTACCAAAATCTACATGTATCAAGGAATACTGATAACCAACTTTTTTGTTCTAGTGTCATCTTTACGAGAGTGGTCTTGCAGTAGGATCCTTGTGTGCTCCACTATGCGTCACAAAAGATATCCATTCTCTAACCTGTCACTCCTTCGAAGCTACGAAAGAAGCAGTCTTCAGTGCAGAGTGGCATGACACACGTCTAGGTAAATATTTGAACTTTACATAAATATAATAATAGTAAAATAAAAATACTAAAAGTTAAAGTAGATATGAATAATATAACTCTTAAAGTCACCCTAATTTATGCTATAAATACTATGATAGGTTCAAAGTGAGGTTCTTTGAAGAAAATTTTGTTTAAAATCCTTTATAAAAGGTATATAAAAATGCCTCAAACAGGCTATCACAAACGCATTGCAAAACGTTTTCGGTTTAATCCGAAAACGTTTTGCAATGTGTTTGTGATAGCCTGTTTGAGGCATTTTTATATACCTTTTATAAAGGATTTTAAACAAAATTTTTTTGTGATATATGGTATACAGCCAGCTACAGGAACTTAGTTTCCTCGTGGAGTTCTTTGAAGGTTCTTTTTGACTGACTATGATATTGCTTATTAGACATTTGCAGTTTGCCTACTGATACTGCTGCCACCCCGTTAACAAGCTTGCTTTGACATTCAGTCGCTTCTTGACTTTCGTTCCTTGAGTTCCTTTATTCACAACACCAGGCTTGACATGCATGCTACCTGTACAGCTTTCGAAAGAGGTGACCCCGTATGATTTTACGATACCACACGTAAGAAAGGACATTGTCCAAAACTTCAACGAAACTAGGAAGGCCCATACACCGTCCTACAGAAAATAAACGATCTAGGCTCCCGCATCCAGGTTTCAGCTATAAGTAAACCCAAGGTAGTTCAAATCGAGAGACTCGCTCCATACCATAGAACTGATAATGTTGGGTTCAATCGATCCCTGATAGTCCAATTATTCGAGGTGAATAACTATAAAGGAGGGAACAGTTTTATGAAAATTCCATAAGATCTATCGCATATAGAAATTCCCTTGCCGAAAAAGAAGAAGTAGTTCGAGAACATTTAAGATGAGATCGAAAATTCATGAAACGTCTAGTGAAGTTTGGGACGTCAGAAAATATAAGTAACAGTAGAGGAGAGCAACAGTAGTATTTTGAGTTTTCTTCTTCTTCTAGTTCCATGACCGTTATCGATCGTTGGATATCATGTTGGCTACCATATTCGCTATCGTGACTTTCTGACAGCAGCTCTAAATAACGATGTAGTTGATTTTCCATACCATTGCCTTAGATTTTTCAGCCATGATGTTCTTCGTCCACCAGGACCACGATTACCTTGGATCTTTCCCTGAATGATCAGATCTAAAAGATCATATTTTTTAGGGTGTCGCATAATGTGACCGAAGTATTCCAGCTTGCGTTTCTTTATTATATTGACCAGTTGTGTTGTTTGGCTCAGCCGTCTAAGTACCTCCTCATTTCTAACTCTGTTGACCCAGCTTATTTTCAGTAGTCGTCTGTATACCCACATCTCAAAGGCTGTCAAGCGTTTAAGCATAGCCTCAGTTAGAGTCCACGCTTCCACTTCATACAGCAGGACCGGAAAGATGTAGCAAGATGTCATACGAACTCTAAGGTCAATGCTAAGATCGTGACTGCAAAGTACGTTTCTCATTTTTACAAAGGCAGCTCGCGCTTGTTCTATTCGGCTTTTAATTTCTGCAGTTGGATCCCAGCTCTCATTGATATTACTGACGAGATACACGAGTTTCTCTACTCTGTCCAGTGTGGCTCCGACTTTTATACCGTCGTCCTGTATATAATTTTGTTTGCTAACTATCATATTTAGTTTTCTTAACGTTGAGTTTTAATCCATACTGATCACAAGTCTGTTTTATTTTGTTCATTAGATTTTGAAGGTCTTCTCCGCAATTGGCAAGGACTAACGTATCGTCGGCATATCTAATTTTGTTGACGGTTACTCCATTCACAACAATACCTTCGGTTGTCTCCATTAAGGCTTCCTTAAATATTTCCTCCGAATATAAGTTAAAAAGTAAAGGCGACAATATACAGCCTTGTCTTACTCCTCTTTTTATATTTATTTCATCCGACAATTCTTGTTCAACCTTTACTCTTGCCACTTGATGCCAGTATAGATTTGTAATTATTTGCAAATCTTTATCGTCCTATCCAGCTGTTTCCAATATTTCTAGCATTTTGTTATGTCGGGCTTTTTCAAAATCGATTGCACAAAAATGTACACATTTTGATTTATATCTCTGCATATCTGTACTAGCACCTGTATACTAAACAAGGCTTCTCTTGTACCCAAGCCACTCCTAAACCCAAATTGTGTATTGCTAATTCTGTCCTCTAACAGCGTGTAAATTCTGCTGTGTATTACTCGCAGGAAGATCTTCAAAACGTGACTCATCAGACTTATTGTCCGATAATCACCGCATGTCTTTGGACGATGTTTCTTAGGTATTGTGACAAATGTCGACTTTAACCAATCAGTTGGTAATATCTCAGTGTCATAAATTCTGTTAAAGAGATTACACAGAGCTTTAATTCCAAAATTTTCTTCCAAAAACTTTAGTATTTCAGCACTTACTTCATCGGGACCAAGTGCTTTTCCATTTTTTGCCGTTTGTATTGAACGTCTTACCTCACTTTCTGTTATAGATGGACCTGATATAGCAATCGGTGTATAGTGTTCTACTCTCTCATCTTCAAATAATTCAGAAATGTAGTTTTCCCATTCTTTTAACTTTTCATTGATGTCTAATATTCTGTGTCCGTTTCTGTCTTCTAAACTTTGGGATACTTGTTTCGGTTTGTCTCCAGCGACCTCTTTTAATTTCTTGTGCAGATGAAATGTATCGTGTTTCTTTTCATATTGTTCAATTTCATTACATTCTTTACTATGAAATTGTGTTTTCGCGTGTCTTATCTTCTGCCTGATTATTGCGTGGATCCTTTTGTATTCGTTTTTATCTTTATTTCTGACTTCTCTTATTTGATCCGTAAGTCTCAGTATTTCTTCTGTCATCCATCTTTGTTTTTTTCTTGCTTTTAGCGCACTCAATTTTGTTTCTTGAACAGTCTTTAACATGTCTTTAATTCTCGTCCAGTTTTCCTCAGTACTTTCTTCTTTGCTTGATGTTAACTTCATTTTTGGTTCTAATATACTAGTTATTTCTTGTTTTACAGTATCATTTAGCATCGTTTCTCTATCAATAGTAACTGTTTGCTTATTCGTCCTTGCAACTCTTTTTAATCTCAGTCTTATTTTTCCTACTAAAATATTGTGATATGTTGGTACATCTGCGCCTGGATATGTTTTACTGCTAATATTGAGTTTCTGTATCTCTTATTTATACATATGAAGTCTATTTGGTTACGAACAACTCGTTCAGGTGTATCTGCTGGTGATTTCTAGGTGTAAAGACGACGTTTTGGAAGTTTGAAAATTGTGTTCGTTATTCCTAATTGCTTTTCTACGCAAAAAGATGCCAACATATCTCCTCTTTCATTTCGTATTCCCAGATCATATTTCCCTATGATATCTTCCTGTTCACCTTCACCAATCTTTGCATTAAAATCTCCCATGATAATATTGAGATCGTGCTTCTTTGTAGGTGCTAATACTTTTTCTAAATCATGATAGAATTTTTCAATTTCTCCTTGTTCATAGTCTTGTGTGGGTGCATATACTTGTAATATGTTCACATTGATTGTTGTTGATTGTATTTGTACCATCAGTATCCTGTCTGAGAATAGGACGACGTTTTTTACAGCTTCATCTGTTTCCTTCGATACAATTATTGCTACACCATTTTTGTGTTTTAAGCTGTCTTCTCCTGTCCTATCCTGTCTCCTGTCCATTTTGAGTTTTAAAGTTTATATTTTTCAGTTTGTTAGTGTAACAATATTAAAGGACTACGCTCCAAATACTACAATTAAGTATACCTACCCTTAATTCCTAATAATGTTAAACTGTTTTAGTGTTTAAATCAGTACCAAAAGACATCCAAGCCATTCACTGGTTCGACAATGGAATTGTAAAATATCCGTCAGAAAAAGAGTTCCTACAAACAATAAGAGCCGTAGTAAAAAATAAGTTTAATCTAACATTGGCTTATGATACAGCTATTCGATTATCAAGACTTAAACCCACATACGAAGAAAAGAATAGATTGAAGAGGAGGAAGGAAATAGACAACCTATGGTTATTGCTACAGGATAACGAATATCTTCTGTCGGCTTTATTTACAGATAAGGATGTGTTTCCCCAACTTCTAGGTAATTTTTTGTTATTATTTGTTAAACAATATTTGTTTGACATTTGAAATTATATAGCAATAAAAAATTTGAAATGGTTGATACTATGTTCAACTTTTTTTGTTACAGAGTTGATTTATTCTTCACATATTCTTGTACTTAATATAAATGTCGAACATATCTACAAGGCATCCGTGATTCACTTTATCCGTGATTTACAGTGATTTATCAAACTTTTTATTTCTTCTAAACTTTACTCTCAGTTCATTTATTCTAGTTTCAAAGTTTTCACTTCACAGTCTGTCTTTTTTAGCTTCTACCATGTTCTTTATTAACTTATTTTCAGCGATCGTTGCGATATAGCTCTACTTTCTTGTTCAGTCATTCTACTATTTACATTTTTTTCTATGTAGCATATCGTTATTCTTTTCACCAACCCGGCTTTTAAAATCACCCAATAGAATTTTCTCTCGATTATGTCAAATTTTGTCGATTACTCTTCTCACTTCATCAATAAAGTCTTCTCTTGTTTAAACGGATTGGTCATCTGTTACACCATATTTGAATTTTTGTTCACAAATGCAAGTTTTCACATAATCTTTTGTTACTCCACTTTGGACTAGTATGTATTCACCTAATTTTTCCTTTCTTTTTTGTTTCTTGTAGAGCGCAAATGTCTATTTGTTTCTATTTCATCAGTTGGGTTATTGCTTGGTCCCTTGAGTTGACGACCTGATTAATAGGCTCTACCAAGGTTCGATAGATTGTCAATTTCGTTTCTTTTCTAATATCTTTAGACCATTGTACAGAGTTTAGAATGTTAACCGTTTTTGTCCTTGCTGCGTTCTGTTTTCGATGTCTCTTTTGGTGGTGCCTTCTTTAGATATTATAGATCTGAGGTAATTATATTCGTTGCATGTTTTTGTGTTTCTAATTTCTAACTCTGTATCTTCTTCATCATCTCTTATTTTAAAATACTTTGACATATTCATATTGAGGCCCCATGTTTCATATATTGCTTTAGTTTTCTAAACATGTAATCCATGTCTTCCTCCTCATTCGCTACGACTACCTGATCATCTGCGAACAATAAAGTTGTTGCTCTTCAATGTCTTCGTATTCTGATTCTATATTTTCTTTTATTATTCGACCGTACAACCTCCCCACTGAGCTGATAACATTTATTCCCCTATAATTAGAGCATTTGCGTTTATCCCCTTTCTTGAATATTGAGCTGATGTCCAAGGTCCATACTTTACCAACTCAATTGTGATGTCTCCAGGTCCTGCTGCTTTACCGTTTTTCGATCTTTTGAGGCCATCGTTTAACTCTTCGGTTGTTATCTCAATTTTTTTTGTGTGTGTTCGGATATTTCTTCCGTTTCGATCTCTTGGAATTTACATCTATCATCTGTCAGTAAGACCTCATAATGGTGTTTCCACTGTTTCAGATCTATTACCTGTAAGTTAGATTTTTCCTTTCCTTCCATCCTATCAATCCTGTTCCCAGACTGTACATTATTTCTTTGAGTAATATTCGTTTTTACGATGGGTAGGTTGTTAACCTTGTCAATCACCCTCCGCACAGCTACTCAATCTACCCCGCAATTACCATAGGCAGTGGTATATATTCTGCTATGTTCAAATTTCTCTTGTTTTTTTTTGTTTTCTGTTGGAGAATGTCGATGGTTAATTTTTGAGCTTCTTTAGCAGTTTCTTCTAATGTTGCTATCAATTATAATTCATTTCGAAAAAACATATTTTTATGAGATATGGTATTGGTCTGTTGTTGCAACCTCCAACCTGGAAACCAGTGAAATTTTGTATCGAGCTCATCTTTCTCTAGATCAATTGTCTGCCATGACTTAAGAGATCAGCCTTCCCTGACTGGTTGTTCTATTTTTTACGTTTTGTTTTCCGTTTTTTGACATTGTGTTCCGTCGTTGACCATTTTTCACTTATATCCTAGGCAGGAGCCTTCCCTGAGTGCTATCCACGTGGTCAGATAAACACCGTTTTTTCGAGAGGTGTTGCTCACCTATACCTCCTCTCTTTCTAGGCTTAAGACCGACTGCAACGAATGTAGATCTACTCAGTTCACCCCACAACCAAATAGGCAAAATAGTAGTTTATGAATTTTGATACTGTGTAACGTCCTAACTTCTAAACACGTACTTTTGCCCATAAAGTATATTTTTCATGTTACCTTTAAGAAAAGACTTTGTTTACGATTGGAAATTTGTTAGAATATGTATAAAAGTAAAAATTTGATTTTTTTTGTATATCAATACGATTTTAGGTACATGTGGTCCCTACTTCGCCGTAGAATACCTAGAACCCATTCCATCCATGTCGTCGTTGTTAACAGCCAGCGACAGTATGGAAAATTGGGGAAAACGTTTAAAACTAGCGGTTCAAATACTAGATCTATTAGAAAAACTAGAAACCAAATTTAGGGAACCCTTTCACCTTTGTGACCTTAAACTGGAGCATTTTGGAATAGTGAAAAACCAGAACACTCTCAAATTTATCGATTTGGATGGAGTGCTACCAAAATCTGTTGTTAATTCGATTATAAAAGAAGTTGAGTATTGTAAAAGTGATAATGACTGTGATTTCATTGATTGTCGTTCAAGATGCGAACATGGAAACAAATGTAGCAGTTATGTAGCAAACAACAATTTGCAAATTGTTTGCGAAAAAATATTTCTAGGTAAGTTAACCAAAACATTTAGTCAACATACTTTATGAGAAAGAATAACAAGAATTTTGTACAAAGGTAAGTGATTAATTTAGGTGTTAAAAATAGTAATAAAGTTCTTTAAACAAGTAAAAAAGTATAAAATGTTACTTAAATTTTCCGATAAGCCTGTTAATTAATTTGAGCTTGCTCTCTATAGTGTTACCTTTTTCTTTATAATGCTGTGATTAGTGCTACTGATGGATCCTTCGTTTTTTTATTGTTTGTATGTTTGTTTGTATGTATGTTTCGTTATATGTTTGTATCTTTGGTCAATATGTTACTTTTGGTATAGTTATCAGCAAATATCTCAGTTTCTCGCATTGGGATGCGAAAAGATGCAATGTTTTACGTACATATTTTCACATCAGGCATTAAGATGCTCGTCCATTACACTTTAGTGTTTTTAACTTCCATTCTAATTTAACAGTTCTTTACGTCCTGTAGTAGGTGGCCAATTCGGTTGTCATATATCTTCTTCTATCTCTTGCTAGGAGGTGAATGGGAGATGTATCTTATATCTGATATTACCTGCAGTGCTATCGTCGATAGCCCCTCAGGCTAACGAGGCTATTATGAACTGACTACTTTGAATAGAGACAACCTTTTGTGAGTAACCCCCTCTGTGGCTCAGTGGTAAGAGCGCCTACCTTTAAACCCAAAGGTCGTGAGTTCGAATCCCATCTGGGTAGAGAAATTTTTGTTTATTAAAAATTAATGAATGAAAATAATTTCTATCCAAATCATGAATATGTTGCTTGTGTGAGTCCATTTCAAATAGGTAAAGAAATAATAAATAAGACTTACTCACAATCAATTTAATTTAACTATCTGACGGCCGGTTTCGCTTTCTACAATATGCAAAGCATCCTCAGGTCTCGATACAAAGTTAAACAAATGCTGAAATAATAAAACCCATATTAGGGTGTTGTCCAATAACGATAAACAAAGTAGATGTTGTAAATTACAATAATTATGCCAATATTACATGTCTGTGGTTTTATTTAAATGAGTAAGTTGAATAAAAGGTATAAAAATTTTAAAAGTTTAAACAGACAAGGTAAGGCCCACAAATTGTTATAAAATAGTCTCTTCGATTGTAATAAATTAACAAATGAGCAAATAAATAAATAAAATAAACATTACTTATATGCCGGTACTCTATTAATTGATGGATGATAGAACATGGTTGAAACTACTATATATTGTTGAATGGAGAACTCAATTCTATTATTGCAGTTGTTTGACAGTAAACGGGAAGTTCTTGAGGAGATAGATTTGATCCAATGAAGAAGAGATATGTGTGTGATTGTTTGTTAAATGAAAGTAATGTAATATATCATTGTGTTATTAAAAGCTATTTATACTTATTCGAGAGATATATTTTTGAAATATGTGTTATTTATTGAGTAATTGTTTTAAGAAGGTGACAGTTTTATGACAATGAATATGTTTAGATGTAAAATTGTGTGGGTGTGCAATTATTTTCCAACCTGTAGTTATCAAATTACTTTGATAAAGTTCTATTGGCAATTAGTAAATTATTGGAAAGTCAATACGATAAGCCAGAACGATATGGAGTCCTTCATCTTATGATCCTGGGCAAAATATGTGGAAAGGGGGGTCACGGTCAACGAACATCATAACTTCGTAACCTACGTGATTGGTTTGACCAGTCTTTGTCGTCTCTCTTCAGAGCTACGGTGAATTAAAATTCTGGTAGCCAATATGATAACCAATGTTTAGTTATTGACATGGTATGAAGAGAAGAAGAGACGTTTACTTTAATAGAGATAAAGATCTTTAAACCCTGTTTGGTTTTTTGAACAACATTACCTATATATTTCTTATAATAAATACTTGCCTCCAAATACATGCCCCGGCCTTTCGCACAGTAGTTCCAGTGTACTGTTAACATGGTAAAAAATTGTGTTACTCTTATCTCTTTTACTTTTTAGTACAATTACTTGAATTTATCTCTTGACTAGTTGTAACCGTATAGCATCGTTCTTTTCTGCAGCATTTTAGAGATATTTGACTGCAATATTTAACTGGAGTCACGTTATATGGAATGATTCCTAAACCAATCCGGATCCCTGTGACAGCCCGGCAGTTAATATCATCTCCTTTTTCGTCACAATCAAGATCATATTATCTTTTAACTTTTAGTTAACTCCTATTCTCCTGATTAAATTTACTAAATATTATGACACATTTTTCTAGTCTCGTTATACTATATAACTAGTTAACCGATTTCTTAATAACGAAAATAACCCAAGTCTTCTTGTATTTTTTGGTTGTGTTGGAAATTAGCTTGACCGAATCTTTCATCAATATATTCTTCCGGAATCCGAATTGATAATACCCAATGATTTGTAGTTGTTGCAGCTCATCTTGTTGGCAATTCTTTTAAAATGTTTTATAGAATTTTTCTAAGCAATCTAACAGACAGGTTGGTCTGGTTTCATCCTGTGGCTTTCCGAGTTTCAAAAACGTGTCAGTTTTCCTTTGCTTCTAGTTTTTATCTAATATCTTGATCGCCTCAGTCGGTACACCATCCGGACCCGTAGATTTATCTATCTTGATTCCTTCGGTAACCATTTTTTTCAGTGGTGAAATGTTCAAGACGTATGTTTAGCATGCTGATGGTCGTAGTAATATCGTGCTTACTAGGAAAGAGGGTATCTATCCTCTGTTTTTTATCGGCGCTGCTGCTATATTAAGTTTTATGACTATTTTCTAGGTTTCTCCCTATATGTTCTCTGAGCATAATTTCTAGGCTTTTAAATATTTTGTTCTCTCTTTTTTTAATTTCTTTATTCCATCAATATTTTATCCTTTAATGACATATTTTTTTGTGGCTGCTTTTTTATGCATGTTTGAATTTCTGACCCATATCGTTGAAGATGGTTCGTTAATAATTTCTCTGATTTTTTTTTGTGTTTTTTGTGTTAAATGTAATATTCTGTCATATTTCGTGACCTGTATGTGTCCTGCATGTATCTTCTTCTTCTTCTTCTTAGCCTTCTGTCGTCCATGTTTGGACATAGGCCTCTCCCAACTCCTTCCATCAGTCTCTATCCTGAGCAACATATTTCCAATTTGTTCCGGCTATTCTTCTGTCATTAACCCATCTCATCTGTGGTCCTCCTCTTGGTCGCTTACTTTCGTAAGGTCTCCAATGTTGTATTGTAGTATTCCAACGTTGGTCTTTCTGTCTAGCAGTGTGGCCCGCGAAGCTCCATTTAAGCTTTGCAATTTTTATTGTTATGTTCTCGACTTTTGTTTTGGATCTTACCCAATCGTTCTTATTTTTATCTGACAGTCGTATACCTAACATTGCTCTTTCCATTGTTTTTTCTGTTGTGGCTAGTTTATTCATGTTTGCCTTGGTTCGGGTCCAGGTTTGACATCCATATGTCATAATAGGAAGGATGCATTGGTTGAACACTTTGCTCCTCAAGTATTGGGGTATTTTGCGGTTCTTAAGTATCCAACTAAGTTTTCCAAATCCTGCCCATGATAGTCTTGCTTTTCTAGTAATTTCCGGACTTTTTAGGCCGACGTATTGGGAGCTGGCTGCTAGTTCCCCCAATATAATTTGCAGTTCCTCAAATGTGCTCGCTATAATCACTATGTCGTCAGCGAATCTGAGGTGGTTTAACTTGTTGCCATTAACGTTAATGCCATAGGTTGACCAATTTGTAGTTTTGAAGACGTCTTCTAGGGCTAGGTTGAAAAGGCGATATTACGTCTCCTTGTCTCACTTCTCTGTTAATGGGGATGGGATTTGTATTTTCGTCTAGTTATACTATCATAGTTGCATTTTCATATATATATTATGTATTAGTTGCCTATATCTCGAGTCTATTCTACAATTATTAATAGCTTGTTCTATGGCCCACATCTCGATACTATCAAACGCCTTTTCATAGTCGACAAAGGCAAGAAATACGGGTAGTTGGTATTCATTTGCCTTCTCTATCAATGTTTTCATTGTCAGCAGATGGTCTGATGTACTATATCCTTTGCGGAAGCCAGCCTATTCAACCGGTTGGTAATTATCCATTTTGTAAGTTAACCGGTTATTAATAATTCTCATAAATAGTTTGTATACTTGACTGAGCAACGATATAGGTCTATAATTCTGTAGATCACATTTGTCCCCTTTTTTGTGTAAGAGTATTACTAGACTCTCGTTCCAGTCTTTAGGGATCTGGCTATTATGGAGACATCTATTAAATAGCTCTGTTAGTACAGGGATTGTTAATGTCTTGCTTGTTTTTAAGAGCTCGGCAATGATACCGTCGTGTCCTGGAGCTTTATTATTTTTTTAGTTCTTTTAAAGCTCTCTCTACTTCGTATCCCTTTATATTTGGTAGTACTTTGATTATAAACGTGGGATCAGTACTTAGTACTGATCCCACGTTTTTTATTTTCTTTTGACGTTCTCCTTTGTTGTTTCATTAGACTGGTCTTGCGAGCTGTACAAGGATGTGTAGAAGTCTTCGACAATATTTGTTATTTTATATTTGTCCTTCTCTACCTTATTGTTAGCGTCTTTAATTTTGATGATTTTTTGAACTCCCAGTGCGGGTCTTAGACATTTTAAGCCTCTGTTGCTTTCAATGACTCGCTCTATTAAGTTCTCGTTCCATTTCTGTATGTCGCGTTTTAGTTCTTTTCTAATTGTTTTATTAAGTTCTCTATATTCTTGAGTATGGCGTTTGTTTTGCGCTAGTAGTTGTCTTCTTTCCGTCATTAGCTGTTTAGTTTCATTGTTTATTTTGTCTTCTTTAGTCCTTGTTTTCTTTGCGACCTGTAGTCCTGCTGCGAGAAGGTTTTTATTTAGGTTTTTATTAATCTCGTCAATTTGATCTTGATTATGTGAAGGATCAGATTCGAACTTATCCGCTAAGACCTCTCGGAATTGGTCTTCATTTGTTCTTAGTTTAAAGGCATCTATCCTCGTTGTTTTTTTTTAAATCCTTTTTCTCTCTTCTTTCATGTTAATATTTATTTTTGATCTGACTATACGATGGTCACTGCCCGTTGTTACGTTGTTTATTGTTGTGACGTCTTCAAATATTCCATTGTTGTTTGAGAGAAAATAGTCTATTTCATTTTTGGTAGTTCCGTTAGGTGCGACCTTCTGTTAGGTTTCTTTTTGTAGAAGGTATTGATAACATACATGTTTTCTTGTTCCAGGAATTCCATCCTGGAGTTTTTCTCTTCTTGTGTTTCTTGTGCCGAATCCAAAGTTTCCAATCTTGCTTTCAGAGTCTTCAATCTTACTTCCAATTTTGGCGTTAAAGGCTCCCATTATTATTATATGTATAGTACATAATATTTTTTCTATCGAGCGTGCATTTATGAAGTGTTTTGGAACAAAAATCATTGAACAATGACTACTCGTATTAATAATATGAATCCCTAGATAATAGGCAACCAAATATACATATGCAGTAGAGAATATTTGACTGTAACCAGTTTCGTTGTGACAGAAACTGCAAGTGAATTAGTAATAAGTTTATTGGGCGAAAAAATTATAGCGTTATAAAGGTCAATTCAGACACATCAGTCACGTCTCGTCACAGTGATTGCGCCGAATCGGCCAATCCGTCATACAAAATATTCTTTAAAGGTCGATTCAGACACATCAGTCACGTCTCGTCACCATCTCGTCACAGTGATTGCGCCGAATCGAACAATCCGTCATACAAAATATTCTTTAATACAAATATGGCGCCGGCATTCACACTCATCAGTTGACGAACAGTTTGCCAGCTGTCAGATAGTTGATAGTTCTGTGACCAAACAGGACCGGTTCGGTAACGTGACTGTGACGTGACTGATGTGTGTGAATCGAACTTAATACAAATATGTTGCCGGCATTCACACTCATCAGTTGACAAACAGTTTCCCAGCTGTCAGATAGTTGATAGTTCTGTGACCAAATAGGACCGGTTCGGTACCGTGACTGTGACGTGACTGATGTGTCTGAATCGACCTTAAGAAAGAACTGTTGACTTACAGATTTCCGGAAGGTCTTTTGGTTTCGTAAATGATTTTTTTTTTCTGGGAGTACCTATCCTTTTTTACACCGGTCGTTCTGGAGGCAATTCGATTATAATGGAGCCAATTCGAATATATTATGTATTTCATTTTAATAAAAGTGCTTACGACATTAAAAATATTTTTTCTATTCACAGATCAACGTTAAAAACAGTGCCGCGTAATTTAGTCAACATTTTTAAAGGTTATACCAAAGAATATAGACGCTTAAGCGTCTATATTCTTTGGTTATACCATGCATACTTTGACCATTTCTATTCACGCAAGCTTTTCCAGAATATCTATATGCAGCAATTACTGCTGGTTTTCTTTTTAAATGTCTACCTTTAATTTCAGCTACCGTATTTGGAATATCTCCATTTCGACTTCGTTATTCTTAATTTCAACTTTTATCATTCTTAGCAAGGTCTGAACAATCTAAAAAAAATTGCAAAGGTCAAATGTAAGTTAAACAGATTTTGATTTTGTCAGCACTGTTCTAAGACATTTTAACAAATTTCTCTATATTTTAGTAATTCTATAGAATTATAATTAGGTACTTCATCTATGAAAAATGTCTAAGCTAAAAAAGAAGCATTTTCGTCAAGATGTTAAATTCTTTTAGAGGATAAAAAATCACTTACCACAATTTTCGTCCGAATCAACTGGATTTTCCCTATTTTCTATGGCATAATATATGGCATAATAATAATTATGCTTATTTTCATTATTTTCTACAAGTACAAATTCACTCATAGTAAGGTAAAAATACAGTTTTTAACAAGCAACTAATTTATTACGACGTTAAAATGACTTGAATTAATTCACATCTAATTTTTTTTTATTTTATTGGTCATAATAGGTACCGCCATCTACTGCTGATATTTACAAGCAGTGACTTAAACAATTTATAAAACGTAAGAACTCCACTGATTGATTTCTGAACCCTCCAGTATAAATAAAACTGTTCCAATAAAAATAATTAAACACTATGATTTTTTTAATATATCTATTCTACATATGTTTTTTGAACGGTTACTAAAAATATTATAGTTAATATAAAATATATTATTATAAAATATTTATTTCAAATACTTTTTATTTACTTTTTTTTGCTTTTTGTATATTTTAAATACTTTAGGTTCAAATAAACCAAATATTTTGTTCTTATTAAAATAAAATCATAATATTGATTTTCCGTTGCTCTACTTGGCTATCTTTTAGTAGATGTCGCTAGTAGCGTACTGTGAAGATTATTGTCGCTGCGTCTCAGTTATACCTCGGAATAAGCAACAAAAAGCATACTTACCTGGCGTAGGGGTTACCGTGATCAATAAGGCGGTTCCCCCAGGGTGAGGCCTTTCCATTGCACTTCGGTTAGGCTGACCCCTGCGATTATCCCTAATGCGGATAACTCGGGCGCGTAATTTTTGGTAGTCGGGACTGCGTACGCGCTGTCCCGGTGTTAAATAATCTAAACATAAATTTTTTGTATGACTTTATAAAAAGGTGTGAAATACCAAACATTACAGAATACATCAATCGACCCAACATCAACATCCCAACAACAAAAGAGGCAAAACCAGAGAACTACGAATACAAAACGAAGGGCTTTTTCGCAATCAAAATTTCTTTGCGCATGTGCGAATCTAATTAGCGTGCACACACTATCACTATAGGGGAGAGTAGGGTAAAGTGAAATACTAAACTTTGAAATTTAATAAATTTTACATTTTTCGAAATAAGATTTTGTTAAAATCATCTTATAACCGCAACGTTTATGATCATTATCTCGAAATATAAATTAAATTAGGTCTGTAAATTTTTTGTTATGCGAGGGTTTGTCAGGCATTGAGTTCTTTTCACTTTGCCCCTCACGGTTGGGTAAAGTGAAATAGTTGGTAGTGTAATGTGAGATATAACTAGCATATAATATATAAAAAGTCTTTAAAATGAAAATTTAATGAAGAAAAATAACACAAAAGTACCTACTCTAATATTTGTTTTAATTTATAATTTAAAAATAATAAAAACATTTATAAAAATTTTAAAATTCCATGGCAAGTGAAGAAAAATTGCTGAGAATGCCGACAATTTCACTTTTTAAAATAACACTGTCGTCAGGTATATCTGGAAACACAAATGAGTCCTTTTTTTCTTATCTCTGTTAAAATTACCCCGACATAATCATCTTTTTCAATATTCTTCTGTATTAAAGTAAACTCATTATCTTTTCGACGAAGTAACTCTGTTGTTTCGAGTTCATCATCTAGTGAAATAAGTTCTTCTGAATCAGAATCCTGGCATATATTTGTGGACTATTCTGTTTTCCGGGACTTCATTTTTTTAGCTTTACTTTTAATATGTTCTAGTCTCAAATTTCGTTTAACATTTTTTACGGTTTTTGTATTTGGTTTTTCGAAACTCTGCTTTAGCTCTAAGAAATACGGGGAAGATGTTATAATAGCAGTTTTACCATGCCTACGTTTTCCACCCTTTTTTTTCAGTTTTGATGTTGCTGATTTAAAAATTTTAATAGGCTTTCTAGATCATTTGTGTAAGTTTTTATTAATCTTACTGGGTCAGGGATAGTATGAGCATTTTCCAATATATCAACAAATGTTTTATAAGATATTGAATGGATTAGTGAAATATCTTCATATATTCGTCTAGTTGAATTTTTTTATATCGACAGTTACTTTGATGGTTCCTATGTCTGGGATTAAAGACTTTGACTTTTTTAATTTTGAGTCTGGAAAGAGGTTATTTACTGGGGTATCATTTGGCGGAAGAATTATAATTTCAGAATGATTTCGTTTGTTTGAAGATCGTGTTACATTTGTTGGTAATCAGTGTTTCTGTAATGTGAGTAGATGGTAAAATGTGGATATCCGGTTTAGTTGATAGTGTAGGAGCAGAGGAAGATATGATTTGCGTTAGGGGAATAAATTCATTGTTTATTGGATCAATTAAAGTAGTTGTAGCAGCATTTCGTGTTTGAGTTGAGTTTTTGAAGTAGTTGGGCAATTTTCAGCAGAATATCCCACTTGCCTACAATTAGTACATAGATCCTTGTCCATTGCAAGAAATATACGATATGATGTCATTGCATAATTTAGTATTATTGAGTCAGGTACGGATGAAACTGGGGGAGAAATAAAAGTATGTTTTCTGAAATGGAAAATGTGTTTGTAATTAGGATTTGATGTACTAATTTATTTTAATCCCAAATTAGAAAGTGCATTTTCAATAATAAAATGTGGGATTGAAGAACAAACATTTAATATCAATGATCTTTCATTTGATGACATTCATTTACGAGCCTGAATTTTTTGGTGGTATACAGTTATTATCCCTTTGTTAATTTGTAGAAAATTGTTAACTAAAGTTTCGCTTGTAAATGCAAATTCGACCATTTGACATTCTAGAGTAGAAAAGAATATTTTTGGGATGCATTAAATCAACAATTGCAAACAAATAATATTCTTCCAACTTTGTATTTTCAAACACAGGAAAAACTTATGCTTGTGATTTGGATGTAAATTTAGGTACATTTTAATTTGTGATAGTTGCGAAAGATTGTTTCATATTTGGATTTGGTGAATGTTGCTCTAGTTCTTGTTCAGGGGCCCCAAGAAGCAGAATATTGTCCATTTTTAATTATTATCATCGATAAATTTTAAAAACTTAGTCCGGTCTTGTCCCTTTGATACCGGAACTGATAAATGGTAGCAGTAACAAGATAACAGGTAGGAGTAAGATCGATGCCTTCGAAATGTGGGTATATAGAAGAATTCTACGCGTGTCCTGGACAGAACATAGAACCAACCTGTCAATTCTGGAAGAGCTTCATATAAAAGACAGGCTACTAAAAAAGTAAACCAAGCATACCTAACTTACTTCGGCCACATAGCTAGAAGAACAGGCACCATGGAACTATTGGTAGTAGAAGGAAAGGTAGACGGCCGAAGACCAAGAGGAAGATCTCCAATACGATGGGTAGACCAAATGAAGAGTTTGGTGGAAAAATCCCTACATGAAGCCGTCCATATGGCACAAGATCGCAGTCAATGGAGACAGCAGACTAACAATATTTAAGGTGTCACTACGCCCTGACAAGGGCTAAAGGATTGAGGAGGAGGAGCAGTAACAAGTTGTTACTTTATAAAAAAAAATTATTATTGTTTACGTGGATTTAACTTAAATGTTGATTATTTGCATTAAATAAATATTTTTGAACTCACATATTTTATACTTGCAGTGAGGAAAATCACTTCACTTTAAAAGTTAAACTGTATTGTTTTGTTGCTTTTTAACACCTAAAACTGGTTTTATGTGGAACTTGTTTTAAAACCTACAACTCGTTCTTTCGCTCGATGTTAAAGTCGTCCAAACTCTTACTTATATTGATGAAGAACTCTTGAAAGTGTAATTTTCAAAATAGATAAACAACAAAACAAACTAATTATATCTGCTTTAGGTAATATTAGGAGTTAATAACTTGGACAAGGCTTGAAACGGTGTTAATATTTTTGAAATACGTTTCTGTTTCTGTGATGACTTTATTAACGCATGTTTCCTTTGATTACATAAAATACACTTTTACCCCCGATCATATTATTGGTATTATTCATTCGATTGTATTTAATTTACGCCAATGAAAATCTGTTTTCTCGAATGAGTCAAATTAGGTAAAAACTTAATATGTCGATGTAACAAGTTTATAACATTTTAGATATTAAAATCAAATTACATTATTGATTTTTCGTTGCTCTGTTTAATCTATTCATAAGTAGATGTCGCAAGTAGCGTACTCTGGGGATTATTGTCGCTATGATTCAGTTACACCTCGGAGTGAGCAACTAAAAGCATACTTACCTGGCGTAGGGGTTACCGTGATCAACAAGGTGGTTCCCCCAGGGTGAGGCCCTCCCATTGCACATCGGTTGGGTTGACCCCTGCGATTATCCCTAATGCGGATAACTCGGGCGTGTAATTTTTGGTAGTCGGGACTGCGTACGCGCTGTCCCGATGTTAAATAATCTAAACAAAATAGTACAAACAAGGTGCTCTGCAAGATCAGATCAGTACGTAGTAGTTAGTACCTAGTATATGGTCACTCCTCGACAGGCGGGAAAAAGTACGCACATCATTTAGCACAGGCCCATATCGCTATATTGAAAACAGTCCGAACGCTAGTGACATCCGACTGTCATCTGTCGTGTTTTTTTTTATTTCTCTGTCATCAAGTTTATATCGACTATTATTTGAGTTTATTTCGAGTTTATATCGACTATTATTTATTTAATTACTACAAGAAGAAAATCTCTAGGCAAACAGTATTTACTTTTTTCCTAGGTAAATAATGAAAAATAAGTGTTAGTACAGCAAGTACAGTGCCATGAAGTTGTTTTGATTTGTTGATTTACTTACTTAAAATTTAATTTATGTAATTTAATAATTGTTTAACAATATTTAATAATTATTTAATATTTAGTTTCAGTGTTAAGGTTATATTTGATGTTGTTAATTGTTTTGTAAAAAATAGGGACATCCCGTTAATAAATAAATAAATAACAATTCTGGTTTTATTCGCAAAAAAATAAAGGAATTGATATTTCTAGTTAGGAAAATGGTAACCTTTACAACTGAACATAAAATTCAAATTATTAAATGATATTATTCTGGAAGTAGTGCCAACGATATAATCGGTACGCTTTCATTTTCATTCGAAGGCCCTGCACCATCAAAATCTGCAATTCACAACATTATTTTGAAAACTGATTGTGTCAAGAATTGTAGAAAATTCACGGATAGTAATAGAGATAAATTAACCAGGTCGTCCAATTAATGAAGAACAGGAATAGCCTGAAACTACCGTAAGTAGTCTAACTGAAATCAATTTTCCTTGTAACAGCACCCTAATTTCAAAAGAAGCTGGTATTACTGCTAGAACTGTACGAAATACTTAAAAAAAACAAGTACCATTGCTACTAAAAAAATCTTAAATTCACAACTACTCTACCAGAAACTGTAGTGAATGCAATTTAAAAAGGCAGGTAAAAAGTTTATAATAAAAAAGATAGCCTCTGGATGTCTTTTATGTAATTTCAGATATAACAAGAAAAAATGCATGTGTTCTTTATAAAAGCGCAAATAGTCAATGTTCTTTGTCTCAAAAACATTTCACCATATAACTCGGTAAAAGTCTTTTGAATGAACATCTGAAAAGATGAACAAATATGAAACAGCTCTCTAATGATTTAAAAACCACAATTATAAAAATTCTTGGAACAGATCAAGACAAGAGTTCAAGAAACCCAACTGAGGAATTTCCAAATCGACAACCTGCTAAGGATGTCATTTTTCCGATATCATTTTTACTTGTTAAAATTTTTTGTAAGTTTAATTTTGTTAAATTATTGTTGTAGAAGTTAACAGTAAGTCTATTTAAGTGAGTTTATACGTAAAATTGTCTCCCGAAATAATTGTAAAAGCTGTTTTTACTTTAGTAGGAATAGAAGTTTTTCAGTTTCTTATTTGGTTATGGTAGAATAGTTTTATTTTTATAAAAAATAAATAAAACATTTTTAATACTAATATTTAACTTTTGTATTTTTTAGTTATTAATAAATATTGTTTTAGTGGTGTGTTCTTTTTTTCAATGCAGATATAATTGCTGGTCACTTAAATTTTGGGGTATTTACGAACCCCACGATACCAGTTGAGTGTTTATAAAATAACGATACCAGCTGAGTATTAAAATTAAAACAATATATTGTCGATTGTAATTAATTCAAATTAACTTGTTCACTAAATTTGAAATAATATAAACACGTCTCTGTTCTAACCACTTGTGCCAGTCCGTAACTGATCTAGACTGTTTTCAATATGGCGTCTAGATACTTTTATACTTCAAAGGCGCCGACTTCGAGTGTCCTAACTGTTTGTAGTTAAACTGTGGTAGTACCATAGTACGTTCAGAATTATCATTACTATTTTTTACTACATGCATCTAAAATTAGAACAAAGCCACAGGTGAAATAAACAGGTAGTCAAAAAGTGGAGGCAAATATTTTTAACACATTCGCTGCATATCTGGAAATGGATACGTCACTACCGAACTGAAGTATATTTTAACTGTTTTTAATGTTAAATTAAGAGAATAAATAAACAATTAGTAAAAAATATATCTTAAGATTTACCTGTCAATATTGACATGTTGCTCATCGGCGACATCAGCACTGTTCGACAAAGTTACATCTGCCGTGCTAATTTGCTAACTTACATTTCAGTAGTAAAACGATGAAACATCGTAGATGAAACATCTTCTACTCTTTCACCGTGACTTACATTTTAGCCAAAAAAAATTTTGGAACATTTTAAAATTATTTATTTGTATTACAAAATAAACAAAACATATACAGATTGAACGAAATAAATTCGGAACATAGGAATATAATGTATTTCGGCTCAATTCTGCTGTAGCTGGTTGGCCAACAAAAGATTGTCAAATAATTATATTATAAAAAATCCCATACTTCAGCGGGCTGCTGGATTCTGAACTCATAAAAATTAAAAGCTACACATAAATTTACGATTTTATTATGCTGTCAAACCAGTTATAGTCCAGGAAATGTTACATTTCACCTCGCAATTTTTTCGTGCGGCGTGGATTGACTTCAAATTTAACAGAAGGTAGGTAATAGCCTAAGAATCAAAATCTATAGCGAACCAAAGTGCGCCAAAGCCTAGGGGGTGGTTGCCACCCCATCTCCGAGGTGAAATTTTTTTTACGTTTGAACTACAGGTTTCGATTAGAAAAATGATTCTAAACAAAAAATGTGCTATACATTTTTTTATAAAATGATATTTTTCAAGTTATTCGCGATTGAAAGTAACAACTTTTAGACGAAAAAATCCACGTTTTTAATCGATTTTTCGCGAATAACTCGAAAATGGTGCATTTTATCAAAAAAATTGTAGAGAACAAATTTGTAGCTTTTACAAAGACAAATACAATTACAAATACAATGTCAATGTTCAGCGGTTTCCTTCAAATGCCAAATTTGAAAGATTTAAAGTCAAATATCGGGAAAATGATGTATTTTTGGAAGAAAACTCACAAAACCTTTTTTAAAGAGCATAAATAGACCTATCATAAAAAAATTAGGTCAATACCTCATTTTTTACGAAAAAATCGAGGAAAACAACACCCTAACCACCCCCATAATTAAAATCGATCTTCACCCTTCTGCAATTCCCTTTGTAGATGTATTGTTATTACGTCCAAAAAGTTTGACCCATTTAAAATGCTTAGTTTTAGAAAAAGTACAGCTTAAAGCGAGAAACGATTTACAATTTCATATTTTTTACCCTTCTTTTTTTAAATATGCCCGAAAATACTGAATATATGAAAAAAATAAAAATTACCAAATTGTAGCTTTTTTAATGACTAAAATTATCCTTTATTTAGATTTGTTGTACAATGAATATTTGGCGAGATATAGCCGTTTAAAGCATCGATTTACGATCAGCACCATCTTTTTCGAGCCCTTTAAACTCACCCCATTTAAAAACCAAGGGTTCCAAAAAGATTTAATTCACAGATCCTTGTAGCTATTAAAAATCTCTACAAATCGTTTTTGAAGAAACACTCTATCGTTAAAAATTAAAGGAAATACGTTAAAAAATCAGTTAATTTTTTTCCGGAAAATTCCATTAGTATAGTACAGTACATTTCGGAGCATAATAATCTACAAAACCGGTATATTAGCTAGTGGGGCGTTATACATTCGAAATTTTAAGCGTTCTTATTTTGAAATCCCATATAACAGAATAAAACATCTGCTCATATGTCTATGGCTTGGCAATGAAAATATCAGAGCAACAGATTGGTATTCCAAAGATGGTTTGTTATTACCCGTACGCATGAACAAACAACCTGCACCCGATAAATTTTTGAAAATTATTTTTTGCCAATGCAAAAAAGGATGCGGCGTTTCAAATGGGTGCAGAAAAGTTGGTTTATACTGTAACTCTACTTGTTCTGGGTGCTCAGGTGAAGGGTGCAATAACAGTCCACCAATAATTGAAGAAGATGAGGATGACATATATCACGATGAAGATATAATTGATGACGAATAAAATTAATATTATAATTGTTTTACCTATAAATGTAAATATTTTCAACTATTTATGTAAATGTATAAGAATATGGTGCCTTTTTATGTTGATAATTTTTTTTGTATTTAATTCTACTTTTTTCAATTTATATCTTATAAATTAGTTTATAAAAACTGCAATGTTGTAAAGGGTGATTTTCAACAGTTGAAAAGTTGCAAAATTTTGGCAAAAAATTGTTTTCACCTATAGCACTCATAACAATTGATTTTTAAGGGTTAAAAATGTATGAATTTGTATTTTAAAGTATAAAAAACTCACTATTTAACTAATCCAAACCAAATATCACTCATCTTAAGATTTGTAATATTATTTTACAATTTTTGAAAATTAGGGGTAGTTTTCACCCCTAAGAACAGTCAGGGTTCATCGGCATGACATAAACTATAAAGCAGAGGGTGAGTTGAGCTTAATTCCAAATTTTTATGCAAATCGTTCCAAGGTGAAATCATTTTCTTCGCATTACTAATTTTTTTATATTAATCTCTAATAAGGGTCGCTTTTTAAGGGTTGAAATATGATGGAACTTTTTTCAAAAGCACGAAACTATCATTATTTAATTAATTCAAACCAAATTTTACCCATATTCAGGTTTAATATGTCATTTTATAATTTTTGACAATTAGGGGTAGTTTTCACCCCTAAGAACAATCAGGGTTCGTCGACATGACATAAACTATAAAGCAGCGGGTGAATTGAGCTTAAATCCAAATTTTTATCCAAATCGATCCAAGGCGAAATCATTTTTTTAGAATAAGTAATTTTTTTACATTAATCTCTAACAAGGGTTGCTTTTTAAGGGTTGAAATATGATGGAACTCTATTCAAAAGTATAAAATAATCATTATTTAACTAATTCAAACCAAATCTTACCCATATTCACGTTTAATATGTTATTTTATAATTTTTGACAATTAGGGGTAGTTTTCACCCCTAAAACCCTTCAGCGCACTTCGGTTCGATATGGATTTTGATCCTTGGGCTATTACCTACCTTCTGCTAAAATTTCAACTGGATACATGCAGGACGAAAAAATTGCGAGGTTTTAACTTTTTTCGAACTTCATTTCCTGAACTATTATCGCCTTCTTAGACAAACCCGTCTTACGCAAACAACTTTGTTGCGAGACAGATAGTTGAACGATATTTTATACAATGTCTATACCCAGGTATGGATTTATTTTTGTCCAAGTTTTATATTGGTCCACTATTTCAAATGCAGTTCAAACAGACATGTATTAAATTGTATGTTCCGTTTTAATTTGGTTCAATCTGTATTATTAATATTGTAAATTAAACTACAGTCATAAAATAACTCGAACAAACAAAAATAACTAACAAAGAACCAAAAAATATAATCTTTGTATTACACAAAAATTAAAAGTCGGTACTTTACAAAATTCTTAAAACAACTTGGAAAAATAAAAATATATGAAACAGAACAAAATATATATATATATATATATATATATATATATATATATAATATATATATATATATATATATATATCTTAGTATTGCACAAAAATAAAACGTTCTCTTTACAAATTTTTGTGGTACTTAACAAAGCAATCAGATATACACAACCCAGGTTTGTCAATACACGTTTCACAATGAAAAAGTGTTTCTTTTCTAACTTTATTTTTGTGACAATTTTTGCATCTTTTTCTAATAATTCTACCCGAGGCATTGGTTGCGGATAATTTTGTGAGAAAATGTTCCGTTATTTTAGATTTAGAGCGCAGAATTGGTTCTGACGTCTCCGGGAGCAATGCTGCTATAATATGTAGTATACAGTTATAAAAATCTAACTTATTTCCAGAAATTTTATTGAAGAGTAAAAAAGCATTTAGCAGAATAATCTGAAAAATATGAATGGCCAATTTTTTATACCACCTTATTGTTTTATGAGTAGTTGGGTAATAGGCCCTCATTTGATCTTGAAGATCGATGCCACTCATAAACTTGTTGTACTATAGAATTGGACGAGGCTTTAATATTTCTTCTCCCCTTTTAGTTTTAATTTTTTCTAAGCAGTTTTCATGTACTGTAGATATGTAAGCCACATCTCTTCTATCCCTCCATTTTGCAATCATTACGTCGTCTGCATATCTTGCAATAGTGTCTCCTTTAGAAAGTTTAGCTGTTTTTACATCTTCAGGGTTATTTTTTTCTATCCAATCGGAGCGTCCCGATTGGAATATGCTAATAAATAACTATTATAGAAATTATTCATATAGACTGAATGTCCATTATTCCATTTTTCTTTTAGCAGGTGTAACACCACTTTTTCTGTGTGTCCTTTTCCTCCCAAATCATCCAACTGGCCGGTATAAACAAGAAATTTAAGAACTATCTCGTGTGGCTCCGTTAGCATGTAAAGTTTTATGCCGTACTTGTGTCTTTTGTTCTTAATATATTGGCGGAAAACTAGCCGCCCTCGCCAAAGGACCATAGATTCGTCTAGGGAAAGTTCTTTACTAGGGTAATATACTAATTACTATTAAACTGGGAATAAGCCACAATTAAAGATAAAAATACGTTAAACGATTTCCGAAGTGGAAATTGAAACGTCAATAAACGTATTTTTATCTTTAATTGTGGCTTATTCCCAGTTTAATAGTAATTAATTCACAATGCCACAAGAAAATAGCTTCAGAACAATATTAGGGTAATATACGTCGCACATTTTTTTGTTAAACTAATCTATTAGACCGCGTATTTTGTACAAACGATCTTTAGGTTTTGGTTCAGAAGAGTCTGGATTTTTTACGAAGTGTAAACAACGCAAAATAAGTAGAAACCGATCTCTACTTGTATGGCTTGAAAAGCAGCATAGATTAAAAAGCCTATCTTTTTTCCAATAATCTTGGTATCTATTAAGTTTTATAGTTCCAGTATATAGAATTAACCCAATAAACTTAAGACATTCTGGCACCGTTACATCTTTCCATCGCGAAATTCGAGACGATTCAGTTTCAGCTTTTGCAAAAAATACTTCTAGTGCGTACTCATTTGTAAAATTAACTATATCATTTAAAATATTTTCGTCTAATAAAAATAAAAAATAATCAATCGGTTCATTTCCTGGGACACTGTGTAACAACTCACAAAGTTTTGAAAATAATATATTTTTAAATCCCGCAAAAACGCTTTGCCATGTAGGGGTTGCTGATGTAGGCGGAGCCATCGTCGTCTTTTTATCTCTTGCGTGTAAGTCTGTCATAACTAACTCTCTATTTTTACCTGTTTCTGCACTATTGTCTTCGTTAATATCCACTCCGTCAGTAAATTCATCACTCCAGTCGCTACCACTATCCTCAAAGGGATCAATTTCATCTTCGCTAAGGTCCGCCAATATTTTCATTTCGTCCTCAGTTAATTTGTAGGCTGAAATCTCGGCGTTTTTACACTCGAAGTGTCGGCTTCAATGTCCATAATTAGTCTTATTTTATACTATTGTAGTATGCAAAAAAAAACACAAAACGGCAAACGAACACAAAAAAACTTTTTTCGTCCTTTAAATTTACGATCGCAAAAACACACGTCTACACACTAACAATGCTAGAGAATACTAACAAAGCCCCCCACAAGTCACACTTTTCCTATTTATTTTCGAGCAGTGTATTAAAAATTATATTGAGCAGTGTAACAAAAACTGGAATTTATCTGCGCGTGAAAAAAATGGAACATCAACAGAGAACTACGAACGCAGAGAAGCGACACTCCTTTGATCTTGCGTGGGCAAGCCGCCAACGAGTGAAAATGACAGAAAAGCACCTTATTTACTAATAGTCAGTGGGCATATTACACAATATAAATTCTTAAATAAAATTGAGCATTTATGTTGACTTTCAATAAATATGAAATATTGCACTGAAAAAATAATTACATGCAGGGCCGGTTTTTGTTGACATTCTAAATGGTGTAATTATTTTTGATTTACAAAAGGTTGCAAATACATCGCACAACGCAAAGTAATGGTGAAAATCGTATTGATGGAACCATAGATGAAAATACTTTTTTGTTTATTCTGATGTTGACATTGATAATACAATAATACACCGATTCTTTTTGGCTTGTGTTGATACAAGATATAATTTGTTCGTCGTGGAATTTCCTAATAAATTATCTTTCGTAATATAATCGAAAAATAACAAAGCCATTGTAACTGCCACGGAAATTTCACAAACTCTAAAAATTCCAATTCTCTTTGGGTGAGACTGAGAAACAAGAAACTTTATATTGATATCGATTGTTAATGTCTTGGAAACCTATTAAAATTACATTTTTCCTTTAAAGTCGAATATTGGAGTAAACGATATTCGACTAAAACGAATAAAAAATCAAGAAGTAACTATTGTACGAGTATATTTCTATAAATATAAAAATGTAATAACCTAAAAAATAATCAAAAAAGTATTACGAATCATTACAAGAGAGCATTAGGAAGATAAAACGAATTTATATTATTGTCATTACACATGATTCGGATATACATAGTAAATCCAGATTTTCAGTTTAAACTAATATTTCGATACAATTTATTTTGTTTACAATAGATTCAGAGTTAATACATACGATTTTTAGTTGATTGGTATTGCCTTTAAAATTGTGTTTATCGTATTATATTGAAATTTGGAAGGTACTGAGTTAAGCACCAATCTTTTTCTTTTATTGTTTTTGACAATAAGATTATCTTCAAAATGTAGTTCACAAATCCTATAACTAGTAAGTATATCCATTTTTAACAATAAATCTTCTCGTCTACAAGCTTCTATCCACCTTTTATCACTACAAATTTTTAACAGAACAAATTTTAAACAAAGAACTTTTTGTATTTATAAATAATACTTTATTACTTACAACTATAAGAGTATTAGTATATTCTAAGTGTATTGTAAATAATGAAGTATTTAACTTTTGTCAATATCTCATCTTAATAAATTTACAGTTTTCTCCTGATTAAGTCACAAAATGGTCACTAAATATTGAGATATACAACAAATAAAGTTTTAATATTTTTTATTTGTAATTCCCACTTAAATATTCATTCCCGAAATATGTTGTGTACTCCGATCCATATATTTGATCTTTGTTATTTATATTTAACGAATTAAACATTGACAGACAACTTTTGTATATAGCAAAAAGTAGATGAGCATTTAGTTTTTTCATAATTTATTGTAAGTTTGTTTGGTGAAAAAGACAGCAAATATTTGAAGTTATGTTAATGTCAGTTTGTTTATTTGCAATCATGTTTTTATTTTGAAGTCTTGTTCTGTTGTAATTTTAAGATTTTCTCAATTTTCAATCTAATTATGTTTCCAACAATTTTTAGTTTGAGCATTTTAGGAATTTCTTTGTTTCGTTTAAATCAAATATTCTCGTGTATAAAACCCTCTATATATTTTTATTTCCTAAAAATACTATATTCGTATTATTGTCTGCGAGCGCTTTCACACCAGTAGGCCAACATCTTGTTGGCCTACTGGTGTGTTGATTTTTTGACCTGAGCCTTCGGAGACAATAAATTTAATGTGTGTTCGTAGTTCTCTGGTTTTTATTCTGAACTATCCCTTGGCAAACCAAAATTTATTTTTTTTTTATACTCAAAGTCAAATTAATACTATTATATAATAACTAATAATAATTACAAAGCAATAGTAATTACCTGTTATTATTCTTAGGAAATCTAAATAAACTTATTCCTTTTCCTGTCACAGATGAACATCAGCGAAACGCACAACAATAACCAGAAGACATTTTAAATACTTATAAATTAAACTTTTAACTATAAACTATAACTATAAACTTATATATTTAACTTATAATATATTTTAACTATAACTATAAACTTTTAACTACTAAATAATTAGATAAATGGTCAAATGCACTTGTATAGTCGAGAGTTTACCACAGATGCCTACGGACTATCGTAAGCAACTTAAAGTTGAAGAAAACGCACGTGTTTTTGACAGTAAAGCACCTTATTTGGGTCATGCGTATACAGAAAAGATACACGAATTTCGGGCCTCGTGTCGCTTCTCTGTGTTCGTAGTTCTCTGACATCAAGAACAAAGAACTGGCGGCAGAGTAAACCTACTTATTCTTTTTAAGCAATATACACTGTCTGTAATTCTGTGTTCGTTAATTATATGGTTTTGTTCTGATCGTGCTGACTTACTGAGCTCTGATTATGCGCTGCGTGATCTTGTAGTATAAATTTATATTTTGTTTAGATTAATTAACACCGGGACAGCGCGTACGCAGTCCCGACTACCAAAAATTACGCGCCCGAGTTATCCGCATTAGGGATAATCGCAGGGGTCAACCCAACCGAAGTGCAATGGGAGGGCCTCACCCTGGGGGAACCGCCTTGTTGATCACGGTAACCCCTACGCCAGGTAAGTATGCTTTTTATTGCTCATTCCGAAGTACAACTGAACCATAGTGACAATAATCTACAGAGTACGCTACTTGCGACATCTACCTACGAGTAGATTAAGCAGAGCAACGAAAAATCAATAATGTAATTTGATTTTTAATATCTAAAATGTTATAATCTTGTTACATCGACATATTAGTAAGTTTTTACCTAATTTGACTCATTCGTGAAAAGAGATTTCCATTGCCGTAAGTTGGATACAATCGAATGAACGCAATTAATAAATACCAATAATATGATCGGGGGTAAAAGTCAATTTCATGTACTTAATTAAAGGAAATATGCGTAAATAAAGTCATCACAGAAACGTGTCTCTAAATATCAACACCGTTTTCAAGCCTTGTCCAAGTCATAACACCTAATATTAGCCAAATAAAAGCAGATACAATTAGTTTGTTTTGTTGTTTATATATTTTGAAAATTATATTTTTAAGAGTTCTACGCCAAGAAGTAAGAGTTTGCACGACTTTACATCAAGTTAAAAACCGAGTTGTAGGTTTTAAAACTCACCTAAACAAATAGTAAAGAAAATCAACTTGAAATAATTCTGAAAACACTTCTTGGTAGGGACAAAATAATTGTAATGAACACGTGCTCTTCCTTGTGTATTCTAACGATAACTAAATTCTAAATTACATGGGATGGGATCTACTGCCATACTAACAGCTACGCCACAGTATAGTGCTTAAAAATTAAGCACTATACTGTGGCTACGCTATGTTGCTCGTTTTATAATTGTAAGCTGCTTATTTACTGAAATTTTAAAGAGTGATCAAGTCTCCCTCTTCTTCCCTACCAATAGCGGTAATATTACCAGAAACAATTTTCATAAGAAAATATATCACACTAAATCAGAAATGGTCATAAATGCGCCATAACAACAATATTAATAATACCTACCTGCCACTAATAAGACGAAAAAAACTCTTGCAAGAAATTTGTATAAAAATGTTTTAAGTTTTTTCTGGTAAAACATCAATAATAGCTTTAAACCTTTTTTCTTCATCATCATCAGTGGCAATATAGCTCGTTATGAGCCAAAGCCTTCTTCAGAACAATCTTCCCTGACTGTGGCAGCTCTTCTACATGCTTTAACTACGATGGATTTTAGATCATTCCCTATGTTATCTTGATGCCTAAGTGTTGGTCTTCCTCTGGCTCGTCTTCCCACTGGTCGTCTTCTGTCGAAAATTTTTCTGATCTTTGTATCTTCATCTCGTCTAATTACATGTCCTATCCATCGAAGGCGTGCTAATTTTCCATCAAAGACCTTTTTTTCTCATTATCAGGTATTTTATTAGTGGGACTTTACTTCCCAAGTTTACTTCTCAAACTCTCTATGGGTTTTTTTCTTTTCAAAACATTCGTTTTGTCCTGACCTCTATTTCAGAATAAACTTGTTTTGAATATATAATTAACACAAGGATTGTTTCTCCCAATAATTTTAATTAGAAATATTGCTTATTTTAAGGTTATTAGTATGTATTAAGAGCATTCTAATATTCCAGAATCCTTTAATGACGTCAAAAGGAACAGCGGCATTTATGACCCTTCTTCTTTTTTCTTTTCTACATTAACAGGAAAAGACTTCATTCAATTATTTAAAGATTTTATTCAATTTACAATAACTTCTCTTGTCGCGAATTTTACATAACGAATAAAATTAGGTAAAAACTTATGTCGATGTCACAAGTTTATTTTAGATAGTCTCAGATACTAAAATTCAAATTATATTATTGATTTTTCCTTGCTCTACTCATAAGTAGATGTCGCCAGTAGCGTACTATGGAGATTATTGTCGCTATGATTCAGTTGTACCTCGGAGTCAGCAACAGAAAGCATACTTACCTGGCGTAGGGGTTACCGTGATCAATAAGGCGGTTCCCCCAGGGTGAGGCCCTTCCATTGCACATCGGTTTGGCTGACCCCTGCGATTATCCCTAATGCGGATAACTCGGGCGCGTTATTTTTGGTAGTCGGGACTGCGTACGCGCTGTCCCGGTATTAAATAATTTAAACAAAATATCCATTTATACCTTAATCCTTTCACCACTGAATTTTAGTTTCACTACCTACAGAATACACTACCCAACAAGAAGCGAAACGCGGTACCTCTAATGTTTAGTGAAACAGAAATTTCAGAGGGAAAATGACAGTTGCACTGCTTAGTACACTAAAAAGAATAATGAGGAAGTCGTTCAAACAATGACGTAGGTATAATATACAGACTGAGCAGTCCCGTATTCTCGCTATATAATCGGGTGTCCGAAAGATCCCCGCTCAAGGTTGAAGGTATGTTTACCAGAACAGCGGCGTGCTTATTTTTATTTTAATGACAATAATTATTTTTTTAATTAAAATTAAATATTTGATTTTTTTTGTTCCCGTCTATAAGAGAAACAATTATTTTTATAAAATAGTATGGTATTTTACTAAAATAGCAAGTAAAGAACTCTCAACAATTTAAAATAAAATTTGCTTGTCACATAAAATATGTAAACACGTGTCGGGTATTGTTTCTGAGGTATATGTCATTATTGGTCTTACACCGACTTTAAAAATTCTTTACTTGAGTTAATGTGTCTGTTTCGCCATATAGTGTTATTAGGGCATCCTGCCAGTTTAGGTGCTTTTTCTACTTGATCTCTCACTTCTTTATCCAGGTCTTCATAGCTAGACAGTGTAATTTCCAGGTATTCTATTTCCATTATTTGTTAATACTGATGCCATCAATTTCTATTTTACATATGATTGGTTGTTTGCTGATTACTATTGTTTTAGATTTCTGAGATGAGATTGTCATATTAAATTCTTTTGCTCTTATGTTAAATCTGTGGACCAGATTATTATCGTCTGCGTAACAGGGTATTTTTATTTCTTCGTTTCCCAATCTGTATTGTGTTCCTTTGTTAAAGCTTTTGATAATTTCATCCATGATTAAATTAAAGAGCATAGGGCTCAATGAGTTGTCTTATCTTCTTCCTCTGCCTATTTCTATAGGTTCTGTAAGTTGTCCATCTATTCTGACTTCCATTTTGTTGTTTTGGTAGATGTTTTCGATAGTTTTTATAATATTTAGGACAGAAGATGGATTACATCTTCGAGTCTTGTATCTTCATAATCTGGATCACCTAGATCATCATCACAATTTTCCAAGTAATATAATAGGTTCATAGCAGGTACATCTTTTTCCTCTGTCAAACGATAATTATATACTGGATATCTTTTCACTTCCGAATGCCCTGCCAGACTATTATCCATGGCTAATGCAAACGATCAACATTTTTCTATGAAATATATCGTATTCCACACGCTGAAAATCTTACACTGGCTTCGCACAGAGGCTTACGATATACTAAAGCAATATATGTGTCCGTGCTGATCCCGTCAAAAGACTTAAACCTGTGACTTAAGAAGCTAACGACGTCTTTCGACGTTATTTGCACGCAACGTGTTAAGGTACCTACAATCGATAAAAAATCAAAAACTGGAATTTCAATAACCGAAGGAATTTGGACAAAAAAAAATTAAATCATAAGTGAACAGTTTATTTTTATCCAGTTATGCTTATCGTTCTACTAAACAATTATTAACAAAATAAGCAGTGAGGCGATATGTTAGCATATTGCGTGTTACATTAAAAAAAAACAATATTTTCATTAGTATTTCTCCTTATAATTTTTTTATAATTGTAGGTTGGAGAATGGCGAATACAATTCTCGTTCCTGGGCTACTGATATCCGAACATACACCCTCCGAGCTAGCATCCCTTCTCAGACAATGTGCTAATCCCGAAAGTGAACATGGAAAGCCCAGAGTAGCTCCAGACCGTGATATAAAGAAGAGGCTTTATAGCGTGTTATCAGAAATAGAGCAGACTGTTAATAGTGACGTTTTTCTCTAATTTTGTTATATTTGATATATAGATATTTGAGCAATATTAATAAAAGAATGTTTCCAAAGATGTTTTATCTAAAATTAAATGTTTTTTTTTCAAACGCCACAAAAGTATTAATTTTTGTGACGTGATTGACAATATAAAAATATTAATTTTACGCCTAGACGTAAAAGTGAAGCACTTTTACGACTAGGCACAAAAGTGTAAAAGTCAAATATTTGCACTTTTTGACTAGCAACCTATTATCAATGTATTATAATAATTTTAAATGTATGTAAAAATGTGAGTCTGATGAACTACGTTATAAACGTAGTGATCCTGCCGTGAGATCTTGTACTATTCGCTGTGAGCCGATGAGTAGAGGGGATTTGACAGTTTTCACGAACGCTGTTAGTGGCAGTTTTGTGCATTTAACTTGTAAACATTCAAATAATGGCGAATATATGGATTTTTCAAAAAGAAAAATAAATGATACATGTAAAAATATTGGGTACAACAGTCATTGTAAATTTTATTCATTTACTGTTGCCAAGCATAAAATAGTTCAAAGAGAAAAATGGATTATTGCTATCAACGAGAAAAATAAGTAAATAACCTATAATGCAAACATGATATTTGTATGGTGTAAAATTAAAAATCTATTATATTCCGAAACATTGCGTACATGCCCTGCATCAACTAAACCTTTTCCTTTTTTTGGTGTAGCTGGTTGAAATGGGATATCATGTGATATAGACTTAAAACCAGTATAATGTTTAATATCCATTTTGATAAAATTAAAACAAATTTAAGAGGTGGAGGCCATAAAACGAAAGAAGAAGAAGAAGAATTAAAACAAATTGATATCTAAGCACTAAGGCCTACGCACACAAAAAATAACTGAGCAAAAATAGAATAAAAATGTAAAATAAAAACAAGAATTACAACGTTACAGAGGTAAAGGTAACCAGAATATAGACGTTTTAAGCGTCTATAACCTTAAATATTTGCTTTAACCATTAAATATTTTCATATAAACTTCTTCTTTTTCTCAATGACCTCTTGCGTAAGTAGTCATCCAGTCGCAAGAACTTATATCTTAAATATTATAATTATAATGAATAAAATAACAAGGCGTAATTACTTTTACTATTAATTCTGTGTATTCGTTCATTAATCAGTTTACCATAATATTTCAGTTCATTATTTTGTATTTTTAAATAAATATCTATTTTTCTCGTTTTGTCATATTTCATTTACACTGATTTTACCAGAAAAGTACAAGTTTCAAACCGCGAGAGAGCGCTACCGGCGAAACTCACAGCGAATAAGCACAAACGTACACAAAACTTAGCGTGATTTTTCTTATTTGTCAAAGTGGCAATCAATAGAAGTAACAATCATCATCATTTGTCGCGACACTCCTCTGTGGATCCTGGGCTTCTGATCTCTATAGTGTATTTTTATGTATGAGAGAGTAATAAAACAATAAATTATGTATGCAAATCCCTAAACTGTTGATACGGGTGACTCAATGAAAAACAGATATTTGTCAACAAGTTTACAGAAGTATATAGGAAAACAATTTTAAATTGAGTATGACCACCAGGTATAAAGGTTGGAGCAGAATAGAATATAATGTGAGGGTTACTAATCCCTAAATAAGGTTGCCAGTGTCGGAGTGACGGAGGTTAACAGGTACTAATGAATTTGCAAGAAATGTAAGATGTTTTTTTTTTGTTTATATATAACCAATAAAAGTTTAATAAGTACCTACCTATTTGCAAAATAAAGTTTAATTCTTTAGATAAAATAAAACGTTTTATTTTATCTGCAATGAGTGCATTCCACGAAGTAAGGGTTTCAACAATCAAACATTTAATTCCTTAATTCCAGGAATCTACGACAGTAATTGACTAGATAATTACCTTCTAAACTTATTCGACAGAAAATGTGATAGTGGGTTTTTCCATTTTGTAGGAAGGTCCAAGTGGCGTATTCAAAATTCTTAACAGTTCACTGAAAGTAGGTACTTCAGTTGCAAGGTGCAGTTTATTGTGTATACTAGTGTTATGGAAAATTTGGAAGTGCCGTGTAAACGCCGAAAAATTGGTCCTTTAACAGTTAATGAAAAAACATTAATATTTAATTGTTTTAAATCATTTACAGACAAACGTTTATGTGAAAGTTTTGATGAGACCGTTGAGTTAGTTAGCAGTACACTTAGTGTTGGGAAATCTACGATTTACAGAGTTATTAAAGAAGAGAAATGTGGTAGTTTTCAAATGCCACGTAATGCTCCAGGGAAACCAAAATTTCAAATAGAATATCATTTTAAAGAAGGACTTCGACGGAAAGTGCATGAATTCTTCTTTAGACAAGAATTTCCAACATTGGATAAAGTTCTTGTCTTAGTTCGAGATGATAAGGATTACCCAGAAATGAGTCGAAGTACGTTATGGAAAGTTTTAAAAGAAATAGGCTTCCGCTGGACAAAGAATCCCAAAAAGTCTATTTTATTAGAAAGAAGCGATATTGTCATATGGAGAAGACATTTTCTAAGAACCATAAAGGAAATGAGAAACCAAAAAAGAAAAATATTTTATCTTGATGAAACATGGATCAACGAGGGTCATACACCAAATAAATTTTGGCAGGATGAAACTGTTACAAGTCAAAGGCACGCTTTTGTAAATAACTTTTCTACTGGTTTAAACCCACCATCAGCAAAGGGACGCAGGCTGATAATAGTACACATTGGCAGTTCAGACGGTTTTGTTGAAGGTGGTTTATTAACTTTTGAATCAACTCGTACCGGTGACTACCATGAAGATATGAACGCTGATGTCTTTCAAGAATGGTTCGAACAAATGATAGATCTTCTTCCTAAGAACTGTGTAATAGTAATGGATAATGCAAGTTATCACTCCAGACTTATAGAAGGACTGCCCACAACCAAGTGGTTAAAAAAAGACTTGCAGAATTGGCTGAGTTCAAAAAATATTACGTACCATCCCGGATCTATAAGAAAGGAACTTTATTCGTTGTGTGCCCTTCATAAAGAAAAATTTTAAAAATACGAAATTGATGAAATTGCAAAAAATCGTGGAATGACAGTACTTAGATCCTCACCATATCATTGTGAATTAAACCCGATTGAACTGTTATGGGCACAGATAAAGAGTGAAGTTTCAAGAAAAAATACCACTTTTAAAATTCATGATGTTATACAGTTGTTTTTGGAGGCCGTAAATAATGTAAAACCTGAAAACTGGGAAAAGGCAGTAAATCACACTATTAAAGAAGAGGAAAAAATGTGGAAGCTGGACAATATTACTGATAAAATTATCGAGCCAGTTATTATAAATCTTGGTTCTGAAAGTTCATCTTCTGAATCTGATTTGGATTTGTAACAAGTAGCTGTAAGTTTTATATTAATATTTTTATTCATCTATTTAACATACCTTAGACGGTTTTAAAAACTCTTTTTCTCTTTTGTAATTTTTAAAAATTAAAAAAAAATGTGAATTTTTTAAAACCCCTTTTTAATGTAGGCAAGTCAGTTCTAATATAGTGTGTGATAAAAGAGGTCACTTTTGTTTACATACACATAACACTTTATAACACTGAAATAATACATTTATTTTTTACAATTATTCAAAGTAATTTTTCAATTAATCTTGAGCACGCCCATGGAGTGGTCGAAGGTACCAGTTAAAATTATGCTAATTACTCTCTCGTTCATAAAAATAAACTATAGTATCCCTAAATCGATGTCAACTCCAACTAACCTAAATGCTGTTGCCATTTCCTGTTTCACACGTGCTCATGACGATGAACCAAACGCGACGTTGACATTTCTTTTAACAAGAAAGCTTCAAAATTAATTTAATAATGTAGTAAATACTATTAAAAAGCAAATTTCATTTTAGTCATAACAAAATGTTGAAATCTACCAAAAAACTACTAAAAAATATTGCCTACTAGATTTTCTTTAAAAATATCAAAAATCTACCAAAAAAGTAGAAATCTACTAAATGTGGTAACGCCGACTAACCACATAATTCGCGGTCGGCCTCTGCTTCTTCATCCTATAGTTGTTCCTGTCGCTAGCTTTTTAGCAATCATGTTATTAGGCATTCGTATTATGTGCCCGGTCCATCTAAGTTCTTCTTCTTAGGGTGCCTGTTCTTTCCGAACGTTGGCGATCATTCTGGCTATGATGATTTTGTTGGTTGCCATACGAAATAGCTGTGTTGAGGTCTTTCTATACCATGCTCTCAGGTTAGCAAGCCAGGATATTCTTCTTCGTCCTGGGGCTCTTTTTCCTTCAATTTTACCCTGCAAAATGCATTGGAGTAGCTCGTATCTGCCTTGATTTCTCATTATATGGCCCAAGTAATCCAGCTTACGGCTCTTCACAATGTTGACCAAATCCGCGGTTGTGTTCATCTAAGTTGCTGTGTGTTAATGAATATAACGACATCTGGTTCATTAAAGAGTTGGTATAATTTGAAATTAAATCTTTTGCGCCACTGTCCTTGATCGTTTATAGGTCCAAATATTTTGCGGAGTATCTTAGAGTACGTTCATAACGAAGACCGTCGCATCGTATCCTCGCCTAGAGCATAGCACTGACAGGGAACGTTTGCATTTAAAATAATGCATTTACTTTACCTAAAATCGATAATATAGTACGATCCTATTGTCGGCGCCTCGTTATGAGCGCTCACTTACGCTCGAATATTCCCAGAAGTCTTTCATCCTTCTGCGTTAGAGTTCCTGTTTCCACCCCGTATGTAAGGACCGGCCTCAGCAGTGTTTTGTATATAATAATTTTAGTTTTTCTTTGGATATTTCTTGAGTGGAATTGTTTTTTGAGTCCATAGTATGCCCTATTTGTAAGGTTTATTCGTCTTTTAATTTCTTCGCTTGTTTTATGGGTAGTAGTCACTAGCGAGCCAAGGTATGTGAAGCTGTCAACCAACATGTACTTGGTTTTGTCTTCGTTAATGACTAGACCGACCTATTTCGCCGCCGTTTCCAATTCTATAAAATATTGCACATCTCGCTTGCCGCGTCCTATGAGGTCAATGTTATCAGCATAAGCTAAGATTTGTATCGATATATTGTAAATAGTACCGCCGTCTCTAATTCGTGTGTCTAGGATTGCCTTTTCAAAGGCAAGGCAGGGCATCCCCTTGTCTGAGTCCATCCTTTATCTCAAAGGATCCAACATTTTCTCCCTGCATCCTAACGCTGACTTAAGTTAGACATTATCATTCTAGTTAATCGGATAAGTTTTTCTGGTATACCAAACTCACGTATTGATTAGTATAGTACTTCTCTTGACACTATCGTATGCGTTCTTGAATAGGTGATGGGTTTCAATGTTAAATTCTAATGTTTTCTCGAGGATCTGTCTTATTGAATGAATCTGGTCTGAATTGTTTTTTTACCGGCCTGGTATTTTCCAACTATGGCAACTGTGTAAACTTTTAGCCTTTCGTAGAGAATATTTACTAGTATTTTGTAAGCAGTTGCTATACCTCTGTAGTTGTCACACTGGAGCTGATCATCTTTTTTATGTAACGAGCATATCACGCCTTGATACCATTCACAGGGCATGGTCTCATTTTGCCAGACAAGAAGTAAAAGTTTATGCAGTGCTTGTAGCAGGGCGTCGCCATCATTCTTGTAGAGCTCCCTACAAATTTGATCAGTTCCTGATAACTTATTATTTTTATGCTTTTTAATGGCTTAGGAAACGTCTTCAGCGGTAGGTGGTCTTTGGGTTGAATAGATTCCAATCATTTCGATCTGCTACGGTGATATCTGCTTCTTTGATATAATGGCCGTTCAGTTTTGCGTCGAAAAATTCAACCCATCGGTTCAAGATTGGGGCCGTATCACTTCCTTCTCCCTTCTCCATTCTTACAGCTGTCTATTCTCAACTTAAATTCTTAGTCACTTTGTTTACATTTCTGTAACTTTCGAGTTTTGTTTTGATTTATTTGTCTCCGGAGGCGTGTCAGGTAGAAGCTGACCGCCGTGCCGGATGCATTTAGAAATTCGGAGAAATACTTGGAAATTCCAAGTGTGCGCAAATCCGAATTTCTAATTGACTCGATGTAGGGAAATTCCACTTTTACTACGTAAAACAAAGGATTTGTTGTACATAAAAGCACACGGAATTTCTCTCATCAGTCAGTCGAGCTTGCCTCTTCTACTGTAGACCTAGTCGGTGCTATTATTGTTCCAACTAAGTTATTGTTTTATTTCTTATTTCCTGATAACCATTTATATTTTATTATTGTATATTCAGACCTTTTCAGGTTAGAATATTACTTTGACTTATATTTGTTCATATACTGATTATTTGATATTTTATTTGATTATTTTGATTGTTTATTTTTCTTGTATTTTGTATCTAAGTTGTTCTTCCGTAAGTTAAGAACACTTAGAAATATTTACCTTACTTTTTTCTATTTTATAAATTTGATTTTGTACTTTGTATCTAAGTAGTTCTTTCCGGTAAGTCAAAGAACTCTTAGAAATATTTCTCTGATATTTGACTTGTTAATTTTATTGTGTGCCTAAGTCATTCTTTTCCGGTAAGTCAAAAGAACACTTAGAAATATTTTCATATTCATTATTGCATTATTATTTCCGATATTTATCTAAGATATTTTCTTAATATATTTGTCTCTTTTATTTTACCATTTCATGCTGAGTTGTTTCTTCCGTAAGTCAAGAAACACTTAGCAATATTTCCATATCTTTTCTGTATTTGATTTTCTTATTATAAGTTGTTTCTTCCGTAAGTCAAGAAACACTTACAAATATTTGTATTCTTATTTTACTATATTTGATTCTCTTGTTTGTTTTTTTCTTTGTTCTAAGAAACACTTAGAAATATTTCCATACATTGTTTCATATTTACATATTTCATTTATCTATATTTCTGTCTTAAGTTGTTTCTTCCGTAAGTCAAGAAACACTTAAGAATATTTCTACACTTTTCCGTTCTTTTATTCTTGTGTATTTTACTTCTCATTCTAAGTTGTCTCTTCCGTAAGTCAAGAAACAATTAGAAACATTTTCTGTGCATTGTATTTTTATATACCATTTTATTTCTTTGTTTACTAAGTTATTTCTTTCGTAAATCAAAGAATACTTAGATTATTTTACCTGTTCTGTTTTCTATTTTGATCTGCTATTTTGTAACTGTACCTTGGAACTGTTACCTATAACAGATACTTGTCACGGTAACTGTTATTTTATACCAGTAGCAGTATTAACACGTTTTACCAGCGACAAGCAAAGATGGTCAACACCCGATCAAATTCCGGGGACAGGAAAAAGTCCGAAGAGCCGGCGATGGGTCCTACAGGCCCTAATGCCCCCTCTCGGCAACATATTAGCCATTCTCAGAAGTAACCATGGTAACATAGAAAAATAAAAATTCAATAAAAATTTAGTTTCAAGGAAAATGTGTTTTTTTTTGCATTAATATATTGTTTTTTCTGTTGCAAAACCAGAAATCTCCAAACTTTAATTGTTAATTACTTAAAATTTAATGAAATAATTAGGTTAGTTTTGAGAATAAACCAATCTACAAATAAATATAAATAGCAAAAAAATAATAAAACTTTAATAAAGCTCTAAAATTTTATTAAAACATTATATTTCCTGAAAAATTTGTCAAAGTGGAGATTGCTGGTTTTGCTTCTAAAGGCCTCATTTACCGGTAGCAGGTAAAGGCATCAAAATAAATTTAGTCAACTTAAAAAACCTACAGGAAAACATTGACATTCGACCCAGATCTAACTGCGTTTTATAACTACAAGAGAAAAAACCAAAACTCATTATCACAACAAAAGAATCTAAAAAGAATACTTACAAACGCCGTAATTGGTTCAAAACGCAGAACTAAACTCGCAAATAAGATTGTTTATAGAATTAATGTCTACAGAATGGGGAGTGTCTACTGCTCTCATAAAAGGAAGTGTCTATTCTAAAAATTAATTCGGCCATAATTCGATACATTTTTAAAACATTGAAATTAAATTCAAACATAGTACATTAATTGTAATACTCTGCAGACAGCCTTCCATCTTCTCTGGTTTCTTCTACCTCTTTCCCTGAACTTCTAATAGTCTTTATATATAATCTATAGCTAATTGTCTTTATTAACACCATTTAAATACCCCCATATCATTTCTAAGTTTGTAAGTAACAATAAATGGGAAGTGTGACAAAATATATATACTTTAAATTAAAAATACAATTCATTATAATTTATATGATTTTACTTAATACTAATTTATAGATAGTTAAATAATAAACTAAAGTATCAGTCAAAACTACAAAGAAATATTGTGATATAAATACTTAAAGTTCACTTTTTTGTTTAACTAAACTCTCCAGCTTATGAATTATCAAACTTAAATCATCACTTTTGGCTATCTTCACATACACACAATTCCTTACAACATGGAACACCAACCAAGTGGAGAATTCTTTCGAAAGAATCCTCAAATGTTCTTCCATTTCTAGTTTGGTTAAATGTGATCTATAACAGTTTCCCAACTTATCGACGAGGATGTCTAGTTGTAGTACATTCTTCTTTTCGGATACAAATACATTTCTTGTTAAACGTGCAATTTCGGGTAGTCTCGAGTAAACTTTAAGTTCTTTTTCTTTATCTTCTGATCGCGTCATTGATAGTAAGGCTTTGGCGGCTTGCTTTTGTCTCACTTTTTCCAGCAGGGCTTTTGGTATACCTAAAATACAAATAATATCATTAAATATTTGGTTCGAACAAATAGCATGAATTATAACTCAGTTTAGTATTTACGGTTTAGTAAAAAAAGTATACATAGGATAAAGTCTGCCACAGATGTGTATAGTAGCCTCGTATTTCCGTGAGACTGTGCAAAAATATATGTATCTGTAATAAAATCATTCAACAAAAAGGTACTCTACCAGGAGTCTGTAAAATTATCAATGACTCAGACGTATAATAATATAAAGTTTCCAGATTCCACTCGATATTAACATTCAGACGTGCCTGGTATAATCTTTTAAAATATGAACCAGATATGAACAATCAACCAATTAAGTTTTCTTCGAACTTATGATAAGTCCACGTGGACTAAGGGCCAATGAAAACATCGGATATCGCTGTTATGACAAATCATAATGCATTATCTTTTGTCGGTAGACTTATTCATACTTGGGGTTAGATTATATCAGTATTTGACTGAGCTTACGGAGTCATAAAATAAGGGATCAGGTTTCGACCGTCCAGTGCCGAAGGCACGGGACGGGGAAAACTTAGGTAGGCAAATTTTTATATTTTATTTTTAAATTGCGGATAAGACCAACAGATTTTTGGGAGACAAGAATATTTTTAGTAAAATCATAACTGCTACAGCGTTCAGTTAAATTCAAATTTCAAATAGTGAACCGCAAGTTAGTTTGGTAGTGACTTTTTTCAGTGTTCTTTATACGGAAAACATTTTATATTTTACGTTTTTTACTTTTTTTGATACGTTTTTACGTGATTATGTTTTTATACGTTTGATAATTTTAAAATATTGCGAACCCTCTAATCTATTGGAAGATTTACAAAGGCGTGTAGTAAAACGTAAGCGACATTTTCAATACCTTTCTGATTATGCCAAACGTATGCTAAAAAATGTTTATGAAGTGTGCTGTGTGTGTGCTGAATTGTCTAAATCAGAGGCAATTGCAGAAACATGTTTTTTAACCAGAGTGCCCAAAGCAACCTGCTACAAAATTATAGAAGAAACATCTTCTTCTAGACAGAAGAGAAAGGATTGTGGCAAATTCAGAAAAATAGAACCGCACTATATTTTTCCAACTATTGAAAGCCTTCGAAGTGAATTAGTTCGAAAGTGCATTCTCTCGTGTTCAGCAACAACACTTCGATTATTTCTTAAAGCCAATAATTTTAAGTACAAAACTATAGACAAGTGACAGACATTAATGGAAAGTACTAGAATAATTTCTTTCAGAAACAATTATATCAGACAGACAACTGAGTATCGAAAAATGAAACGAAATATTGTTTATTTAGATGAGATGATACTCATGACACCGTGAAAAAAAGTTGGACAAATAATAACAAAAAGTGTTTTAACTCAGTACCGCCCAATAAAAGAAAGAGAATTATAATTTTACACTGCGGTGGAGAAAATGGATGGGTCGACGATGCATTATTAATATCTGCAAAACAAATTAAAAACGCGTCTCTGGATTATCATGACGATACGGAAAGTTCAATTTTTGAATCATGGTTTGAAAAATGTCTTCTTCCGAAATTACTTAAAGATAGTGTGATTATTATGGACAACGCATCATATCATTTAAGATTAATGAAAAAAACTTCAAATAATAGTTGGAATAAATTAAAAATTCAGGATTTTTTATTCACGGAAGATTTGTATTTTGAGACATCTTATATTAAAAAGCAGTTGTTGGAGTTTGTTCATAGTAAACAGTACGAAAAGGAATATGTTGTTGACAACTGTGCTCGTAGTAACGGGCATACTGTGTTTAGACTTCCTCCTTATTATTGAACATTGAACCCAATAGAGTTAATATGGGCTCAACTTAAAGGAAATATAATGAGAAGAAACGTTGCTCCAAAATTTTTTGTCTACTGTTCTCCAGTTAATTAGAAGAGAAGTCACAAAAATTACAGCAACCAACTGGAAAAATGTAATAAAAATAAAACATGTGATCGGAGTGGAAAATGACTATGTTAAATATTTACCAGCATTAACCAAATTACATATTAATTTAGATGATACGAGTGATACTAGTGATAACAGCGATTCTGAGTAGATAGTAAGTACTTATTAGGTGTTAGTTGAAACCTTTATTTCTATTTTAATTGTAGATATTATCATTTTGCTTATATATCTTTGAAAACAGGGTATAAACACACATCTTGATAGGATAAAAATTATTAATGTTTTAGGGGAGGATGTCAACTGAAACTGTCACTGTCATTCTCGCTGAATAACTACTATTATTAACATCGAGTTAGAATCTATGGAGAGGGCATCACGTGACTAAAAATGACCTAAATTCGGCCATATTGGTATTATTGTTTTGAAACTTTTGACAGATCGTATATGTTTGGTTATATTTGTTGTTTTTCGAATATTTTTAGTATTAAAATAATTTTATAGAAACTGTAATATATTGTGATAGTGCATAATAATGGTTTCTTGTTCTTAACTTAGTTGCAGTAGCAGAAGTAATGTTAATAAAAAATCTTCAGGAATATCGTTCCACACGTTAGTATACAAATATGTAAACAAAGTAATGGCCCGTATTTCAGAGAATAAATTAATACTATTTGACTGTATTAATTTATCTTTATATATAATATATCGTGTTTTTAGTGTTTACCGCGGGATAAATAAATCATAGTTTATTAAAAATGTATTGCACTTTTTTAGATTATGATTAAATCTTCTGAATAACTAGTCATATTTGTATAGTAGTTTTATTATTATTAAGTCTGGCCCTGATGTCACCGCCATATTGGTATTATCGTTAGCCACTCCTACCTATGCCGTTTTTAATACATACGTTAATATGCTCATAGCTTCTCCATAGATTCTAACTCGATGATTATTAACAATGTTTTATATAGATATTATCATTTTACAGTAAGTTCTGTTCAGTCGAGTCGATTAGTGTTATCACTCCCAAGATATATCACAGAAGTTAAAAACACCGATATTTTTTATTTAAACTTTATAGAAAATGAAACTTTTTGGTAAATAAAATAAATAAAAGTAAAAACTTTTATTTAATTTAAAATTAGATATCTACGCTACTGTTCTACTACTATGTGCTACTATAAAGGAGTGGTAACTCTAACAACGTTGCCATTTTACTAGTATTTTGCTTGTTTTGGTCTCTGTAAATTTTCTCACGAAATTACGTGCCGACTATACTGTGTATATTTTTCAAGAAATTAAAAGCAAATCAGTAAGAGAACAGCACCCACGGAATTCGAACCGTCCTAGCATTGGTTTCTATACCTGCCGCACACCTGGCACAATCTGTGAAATAAAAGTGTTACCTTGTGGTACCAGGGGATAACACAACAATATCAAATAAATAATATTATTGTCAATAAAAGGTTGAGGAACTCTGTCAGTAGAGTTACAACATACCATGGAGCAGATATTGGGTCTGATCACATTTTGTGTCGCCGACAAAAGAGTCAGGCTAAAGTAGATAGGGAAAAACATTAGCACATTAATTTTACAGTTTCAGGATGTAAACACTTACATGAAAGAAATGATAACAACTTAAGTGCTGAGATAACAATGAAACTATTTCCCATATCGTTTTTCTAAATCGGAATAAAGAAGAAAATACAACGTTAAAGTAGAACAATGCAATGAGAATAAAGCAAAAAATGCTAAAAGCTAAAGAAAAATGATGAGAGATGTTCAGAAATGGAAGAATTAGAAAAAAAAGTATGACATGTTCAATATGCAAAAGAAAGTTATATTGCTGGCCTGGATAATAAGAAAACCATTAATGTTCTAGTATATCGTCTAGTATCTCTTTGTCAAACTGGCTAACAAATGGTAATCTGTTTTTAAGTTCAAAGAAATTCACTTGTTTTTAAAATCATTTGTTAACTGCCTGGAAAGCACAGAAAACGCTACAAAATATCAAATTTCTGCGGAATTGTATACGCAATTTAGTATCAAGACTGGGCGACCGTTTTAAAACTCTGTGGCCACCCCTTAGAATTTTTAGAAATGGATTACTATCCGTACAAATGCTGAAAAAGAGGGATCGAAACGAGACATCGTACTGTTAACATCTCCAGTTTATCTGAAGACGCGAACATTCTTTCCTCGGCGCCAGCGTCGGTTCTCATCAAGGGGCTCAGTCACTAATCTACTCCCCTTGCTACAATTAATACACCATATTCAAATGGTAAGTGTTTTTCCTTGTACAGATAACACCAATGAGTTACGCCAGGTAATTTTGTGATTTTTAAATTAATTGCTAATGTTTTCACAATCGAAATGCATTTTTCGCTATTATTCTAATCATTTAACCAGCAACCTCAATAAGTTTTAAACAAAGCCATCATCAATATCAGCAATAATGCTGCTCGTATACGTCAGTCTTAAGAGAAATTTACTGTAGTGCAGTACATTCTCGTAGACGACTAATGTCAAAATTTCAGCCGAATCTCAATCGTATTTTTATTTTGACCGAGTGCGAAAGCGAGCTTATTCGCAATCTTTTTATAAAAATGGGAAAAAGCAATATCGGTTGGTGATTTGATTGTTTTTTGGAAGAGAAATCGCGCAGCAAAATCAAAGAGCCCTTGGATGCTGTTTACACCGATTGCCTGGAGAAAGACAAAATGATCACAAGCAGACCAATAGAAAAAACAGTTCTGTTGGCGAAGAAAAAAAAGTGTTCTTCCTCCATGACAGCGAAGCGGTTCACACTTCCGCCGTCATCACGGCCAAATTGGTCGAATTGGGCTACGAACGCACCATACATCGTATTCTCCAGATTCGGCTCTGTGCGACTTCTTTTTGCTTTCAAACTTCAAACAAAAAAGTCACGCCTTCTTTACAGATCCCCAGAAAATTGAGTCTAATAAATCGTTTTTCTTTTGTAGGCTAAGTACTTATCGGACTGCCGTCGTAAACACCGCCGTGTCAGAGTATCAATCGTACAAGACCGTACGATGTTAGTTGAATGAATTTGAGGAAAAGAAATATTAAATAGACGAGAGAAGGAGACGAAGGTGAAGATTGAAAATCGAAAGATGTCGAAGAACGTTGTAAACCGACACATAATAATGAAAGCTAACAATGACCAGATCTATAAAATGGCGCATACAGTAACTAACGTGTTTAAAGAAATATACAGTATAGGTAAAAGTTTATGGTCGGTATGGTAAAATTTAACAGGATATCTAACGCAAATATAAAATCATATTTTCAGAGAATATACAAAGATAACAATCATATTTCCCCTTGGTCTCCCCTCCACAAATATTTTTAACACATATTGGCCATTAGTGAGACGAATAGTTCCGATCAGAGATATTTTACATATTCTCTGGTTCCGATCCTAATATACCTAAAAAACTGGAGGTGGGTCCTCCCGTTTTTTAAATTTTTATCGGAACTGTTTTTCGTAAACTGTAACTAGTTGATTCAAATTAGCGAGTACACAAACATATTGGCTATTATCGTTTATGTGTATAAGTATTGAAGTGAAAGAACCTAACGAAGGATATAATTATTATAACTTAAAAAATAAATTAAACAATACAAATAGTACTTACATTTACATTAAATCGTACTTACATTTACATTACACGTTATTATTAAATCGCGAATCGTCTAAATTGACATTTAAAAACAAATTTTTCTACTTTTCTTGTTAACCGTGTTCTTCTTTTATTTAAAATTAAACCAGATTTTAAACATGTGTTCACAAGGAAAAGATTTTGTTACAATTCTACAATATTTTATGAATATAGTGGCTAAGTTAGGATATACATGGCGATGGTTTTTCCACCACGGTAATGGACAGTTCCAATCTCCGTTCGAAATTTATTGTGGGTAATATATTATCAGACAAATACATGTCGACTTCTTGTATATCTCTCGATACAGTTGTATGTTTAGATGAGTCATGTCCAATTAATTCATCAAAAATACACAATGGACTTAAGTCATCTTTATCAGTTTCTTTTTCTTGACTAAACTTATTGATTTACTAAACTTATGCAAAGACTCGTTTCATCCGTTTTCTATAGGTGAAGAACCAGCTTTTAAAAAGTTTGCAGGGTGGATTCCTGGATATAAACCGCCAACAAGAAAAACTGTTAGAGTCATTACTTCAGGAATGTTATGTCAAAACTGATTTGATAATAGATAAAATAAAAAGTCCTTTTTTCGACAATTCTGCAAAAAACATTAAAAAAAAGTACCTTATCTTCAGAAAGGCTTTTAAAGTATTAATTACAACATAACAAAGTTCCCAAACGGCCAATCCAAGACGTGGAAACTAGGTAGAACTTCACCTATTACAGGTTAAAAAGAATGACTGAGTTAGAAGAGGCAATCCGTTTCACTTCTTCTTCTTTAAGTTCCATCTTCTATCGAAGGTTGGAAATCATCATGGCTATGCCGACTCTGTTGACTGCCGCTCTAAAAAGGTCTGCACTACTGCATTCAAACCATTCCCTTAAGTTCTTAAGCCAGGATATTATTCGTCTTCCCACATTTCGCTTTTCTCGGATTTTGCCCTGCATAATAAGTTGTAATAATGCGTATTTTTGCCCTCTCATCACATGTCCCAAGTACTCAAGTTTTCGTCTTTTAATAGTTAATATTATTTCTGCCTCATTTCCTATCCTTCTAGTTACTTCAATGTTTGACATTTTTTGAATCCATGATATTCGTAGGATTCTTCTGTAACACCAAAATTCAAAGGCGGCCAACTTATTCAGATGAACTTGTTTTAGTGTCCAAGCTTTCAGACCATAAAGAAGAGTAGAGAACACGTAACATCGAAGCATTCTCAGGCGTAGTTCTAACCTTATATCCCGACAACAAAGAAACTTTTTAAGTTTAATAAATGATGTACATGCTATTTCAATGTGTCTTAATTTCTTTGGTTTGGTCTACATCTGATGTTATCCATGTTCCTAAGTATTTATAGTTATTAACACTCTTAATTGCAGTATCTTCAATAGTCAATTGGATATTTGTGCAGATTTAGTCATGATCATGCATTTAGTTTTCTTTAAATTTATCTTCAGTCCGTACTCATGACAGCGTTCATTAAGGCGTTGCATTAGGTTCTGTAAATCATTGTTGTTATCCGTAATTATTACTGTATCGTCTGCAAAACGTAAGTTATTCAAAACTTCTCCATTGACAGATATACCTTCTATTGAGTCTGAGAGCGCTTCTTAAAATACCGATCACTGTAGACATTGAAAAGTAGTGGGGACAGCACGCAACCCTGGCGGACTCCTCTCTGTATTTTGATATTTTCGGTCTACTAGCGTGTATTTCCGTTCCACATCGGTATTAAATAATACAGACTTAGACTTAGACCAAATCTAAATAAAAAACACTGGATTATTTGTTCTCAGCTTTCCCAAATTTTACGGCCGTTTAAAGAAATAACAAGTACAATGAGTGACCAAAAATACTTGAAGGGTAGTTCAGTGATTGGTACAGTTCAGTGGTACACGGCCTGCAAGAATCTTGCAAGAAAATTTTAGCAAACGGTAACCTTACATCCATAGTATCCGACGTAGTACAATTACTAATATCGGGTTTAGCAAAAATGTTTAAAGGGATAGAACAGAGTGGCATATTGTCATTATGTACCTTTATGGATTCACCATTTAAAGTGCAGGGTTTTTCTGATAAAAATAAAGATAAAAAAATAAAAGAAAAAGTTAAGAAGCTGGTTACTTCTATAATTAACGAACAAGAAGATTGTACTATTGAAAATCAACCAGTACAAGAAAAAGAAACCAATAAAGATGACTTAAATCCATGGTGTATATTTGATCAATTAATTGGAGATTACTCATCTACACGTACACCTGTATCGAGAGTCCATTACAACGGTGGAAAAACCATCGCCATGTATATCCTAACTTAACCCCTATATTCATACAGTATTGTAAATGTGAACACATGTTCAAAATCTGGTTTAATTTGAAATAAAAAAAGAAGACGGTTAATAAGAAGTAGGTATAGTAGAAAAACTTATGTTTTTTAATGTCAATTTAGACTATTCGCGATTTAATAATAACGTGTAATGTAAATGTAAGTACGATTTACTATTTGTATTGTTTAGTTTATTTTTCAAGTTATAATAAATATATCATTAGTTTCTTTCACTTCAATAAATATACACATAAACGATAATAGCCATTATGTTTGTTTATGTAGGTACTCTCTTACTTGAAACTACTTTTAAACAATCATAGTTACTTGTTTACAAAAATTTAAATTTTTAAATTCATTCATTTTTTTTGGAATCCTGAGAAAACTAACAACTATTTTTGAAAAATTTAAATGCAGAATAAAAGATTACATTATTACCGAGGGCCGAAAGTCCCTTAGAATAAACAAAAAGTTTTTTGAATGAGATATTTGAAATTAAAAATCACACTAATTTTTTTTTCGCCCTTATAACTTATTAAAATAAACATTATAGAAGTTTTCAGGGACTTTTGGCCCTCGGTAATAATGTATTGGTTCATTCTGCGTTTAAATTTTTCAAGAATATTTATTAGTTTTATCAGGATTCGAAAAAAATGAATGCATTTAAAAAATATTAATCAGAAATTTTATGCCTACGCTCTTAACGATAAAATTACCACGACCCACCTCTACTACCCGTTACTCGGTGTTCTGACCAGACGGACGACGTTGCCAAATAAATTATTGTGTATGAATATTTTTTAATGTGGTGTTATTGTATGCAGTTTATTATTTCATATTGGGAATAAGGCACAATGTGACTTTAAAATAAGCTTATTTTGATGTTTAGATTTTTAATTCGGAAATCGTACTTAAAATACGAAACATTAATAAATTTTATTTATATAAAACGATTTCCAAAGTGGAAATCAAAATGTTATATTACACTTATTGTAAAGTAAACTTGTGGCATATTCCCAATAAAAAAAACAGTAAGCTGCCATTTAAATCAATTTCGCCCAAATTGGATTATCTTAGAACATTGTTCAAATGCAAAAAAAAACAACAGGTCAAATAAATCCAATAAGTTTGGCAACGTTGAACTTCCCCTTTCCAGGCATGCATGTTTGGCGATATAAAGGGCGGACCTAATATACCTCTCTCTTTCTAAACAGCTGTTTCTCACTCCATCTCACGTAAGGTCCATACCGACCATAAAATTTTTCCTACACTGTATACACCAATATATATTGCACCAAGATGAACTATCAGAAATATTACTATTAATATTGAAAAAGCTGTGAAACTACTTTACACAATCGAAAAAAATATGGTAGTAAATTACAACCAATAATTAAGTCTATATTTTATCTGACAGAAATAGGCTTATAAAATATTAACATTTTTATACATATACACAACATTAAAATTATCGATGAAATGTATTGTATGTATTGTTTTAAAATTCTTACCTTTCAAAACCGACGAAGGTGGGCCTTCTTCTTTCTGTTGCACGTTAGTACTGGTTTCTGCATCTTTCATTTCTTTTAAGCGTTGAAGAGCTTGATCCATTCTGGAATTACAGTTAAACATCTGCCTCGCCTTTTCCAGAACATCTTTTGCTGTGGAAAGTGCTTCTTCCATGGGTGGTTTTGGTAACTCGTTACACTCAATATCAGGTACTCTTTCAATATCAAATTCTGGATGCCATCTGGTGATTCTGTCTTTGTTTATAGTCATAGGAGGTATTAATGACTGTAAGAATTCTTGATGATAGTGCTTAACTTTGTTGAGAAGAATATTGAACAACTTGCGTCTCCTTTCTAAAAGGATTTCGGACGTCATGTGCTCCTGGTCTCCAATATTTGGCGTTACCACTAGTTCCCACTGTTCAGATTTCATTCCGGTACCAAATACCTAAAACAATTTAAAAAGCTTGAATATTATTGCTAAATAGGATTTTCTTTCTAATCAAACATATTTATCCGCGAATATATATTTAACAAAATTGTTTTGTTGTCGCTAACCTTTTCAATGGCTCTGCAAAAAAGTTTTTGTTTAGGCTAAATTTCTAAAGGGTGTTGTATTATCAAGGCATGTACGTACGCGAAATTATTAAAGTAATTTCAGAGTTTTAGGACTTATCATAGGTGTGGTTTAAGATAATTAGGAGAGGTCATTAAATCTTAAGACAATAGCAGAATAAAGTTTTGACGAAGTACGAATTTTAATTGTTTTAGCCGATTAGCGGCATTTGTCTATAACGGATTCGCGGTATTTGTCACTGTATACACGGTACTGTTTCGTTGTGAGTAGTTGTTCACTAAAAAAGGAGGACATATCGGAAAAAAGTGTCTGTGCAAGGGAACCAATAGGTAAGAGAGGCGAAAAATGTGTGGGAATTCGTTGTTGCGGGAACAATTCCGAGAGAGGAAAAACATGTCCGTTCGCTACGGGAACAAAAATCAGAGGAAGATGCGAAAAACACGTATGTTGTCTGCGGAAACCAATATCATAGAAAGGCGAACAAAGCGTCTGTTGTCTCTGGGAGCTAACATCAGATAGAGCGATTTTATCGTTCATTGTCCAAAAAAATGTATGTCTTTAGAGAAGGTCAGAGCTGCATTCTTTAGGATGAAGAAACTGTTATGTTGAAACAAGTCTGAAATTTAGATTAGTGAGAAGTTATGTGTTCTCTACTCTTTTGTATGGTGTCGAAGGTTGGACTTTGACGGATAAACTTCTCAAGAAACTGGAAGTCTTTGAACTCTGGGTGTATCCGAGAATCCTACGAATAAGTTGGGTGGATTGAGTAACGTAACGTAACGAAGTTGTTTTGCATCGGATGGGAAAAGTTAAGGAAGTCGTCAAAACAGTTAAAAATCGCAAACTCGAATATTTTGGCCAAGTTATGCGCCACCCAGAGAGATATAATATACTCCATTTAATAATACAAGGAAAGGTAGACGGAACAAGAGGGCCAGGTGGAAGAAGAACGTCATGGCTTAGAAACCCGAGAGATTGGTTTAACATATCCTCTGCATCTCTTTGCCGAGCTGCCGTCAACAAAATTACTATAGCCAATTTGATAGCCAACGCTCGATAATCGAGCTCGGCACATGAAGAAGAGAAGCCAAAAGGAAGAGAAAAAGAACCCGCTACCTCACAAATTGGGGCATCTACCTCTCCTCAAGCAGATGAAGAAAGATCAACAAAGATTTGTTAGTTTAAAGTTAGTTGTGATTAAAAACCGATAATTGAGTATAGTAAAGCATAGTTACCTTCAACTTTTCCTGGGTAAATCGAAAAGCGTCAGGATAGATCTGTTTAATCTGAGCTAAGTGTTTTTCCAACAAATTCCTCTTCAACATTTCTTCAACTGCAGGTTTCAATTTTCTAAAAGTAATAGTCTCTTTTCTATTAAACATAATCTGACAGACAACGTCCACAGACCGGAACATCTCAGCTAAATATCTGTATTTGTAAGGCAATGTCAGTGCTGGTTTAGATGTATCTTCCAAGATCTGTCTGGCGGCGCTATCTACAGCTAAAGGTACAGCATTCTTTGTAGGACTCAGAAGATTAAATAAGTTACGACGAGCACCCAAATCCTTTTTAGGGCTTAGGTATTGTTTTTCTGGAGAAAATACCTTCTGTGGACTGAAAATGATAACAAATTTATTAAAAATGAATAAAAAGCATGGTATATCTAATTAATAAGATATTTACAGTTGTCATGTTTTATTTAAAAACTATTTTCTTATTTTAATGTAGTATTATCACTTTTTCGTAGCCGGGAGTCTCAGAGCACATTTATTAAACGCCAGGAAAGATAGAACTAGACCAAAAATAATTAAATACTATGCCGATAAGTTAAAGTGTATTGACATTGAAATATGAAGTGTAGAGAAGAAGAAGTTTAAAATGTTATGTATTATTTGCCACACATTTTGAATGCCTTAGCTATATTGTGTTATATACAACCAGACTGAACACGGAATTGATATAGACTGCTCCAAGAAATTACCGCACCATTAATAATATATATTTTTTTTATTATTAAAGTCATTAATTAATAAAATATATTTTAGTAAGTATTATTAAAGTATGTTCAAATAAATATTTTCTTACTAAATAAAAGTGTCATTAATTAATTAATTAATGTTAAAATGGATCATTTTAACCATAATATTGTGGTATTTCAACCTTTGCCTCTAATCATGTTTTGACATCTGTGATTCACACTTAAAATAATATTCTAAACGCAATTTTGGTCTAAGCCATTTCAAAGTTCAACCAGACGTCGCTCCAAGTTGTTGGACCAGTTATGTTGAGATCATAACTCCCTCCCAAGCATATTCCAGGTATTTTCTATGGGATTAAGGTCGGGGCGATTTGCAGACTAACCACTGTTTTAAAGCTGTAAGATTTCCATTACTCAATACCACCAAATCCGTGCTTACTGTCAATAAAATACCTCCCCAAACCATAGGAGAGCCTTTACCAAATAAAATGGTATTTGCTATGTTCATCATCTTATCGAAAGCTTGAGTATGAATAGTGCTGAGATGGGAATTACTATAAACGCTAAAAAATTGAAGTACATTCTAATTACAAAGAGACCACAAAATATACATCACCTATTGACAATCAATGGTAACGTGATAGAACAAGTAGAAAAATATCAGTACTTGGGAACTTAGATCAATGAAAGGAGTATGCTATAAAAGTAGCAAAACTAGGCAAGGTCCCTGGACCGGATGAAATTACTTCTTCTTCTTCTTCTAGTTCCTATCCGTTTCGGATGTTGGAAATCATATTGGCAATCATAACCTTGCTCGCTGCGGCTCGAAACAGCTCCGTTGAGGTTTTCTTAAACCATGTTCTTAAATTCCGCAGCCATGATATTCTCCTTCTACCGGGTCCTCGCTTACCTTTGACTTTACCTTGCAATATAGACTGTAGCAGGGAGTAACGGTGCTGATTTCTCATAACGTGTCCCAGATATTGCAATTTTATGCGTTTGATCGTAAACACAATCTCTGGTTCCTTCTTCATTTTTCCCAGAACTTCCTTGTTCGTGATCCTTGCTGTCCATGATATTCTCAGCATTCTTCTATAAAGCCACATCTCAAATGCTTCAAGTTTTTTAATAGTGGCGTCTGTAAGCGTCCATGCCTCCGCCCCGTACAACAACACAGAGAAAACATAGCATCTCAAATGTCTCATTTTTGTATCAAGGGATATGTTGTGACTTTTGAAGATGGCGCTCATTTTGTTAAAGACCGTTCTTGCCTTTCCTATGCGGCACTTTATTTCCTGTAAATTGCTCCACTGTTCGTTAATAATAGTTCCCAGTTAACAATACTGTTTTACTCGCTCTATCTGCGTCCCATTAATGTATATATGAGCCCCATTTATATTCTCCTTGCTGATAATCATTTGTTTCGTTTTGTGGGTATTAATGTTTAGTCCGTACTGTTGACTGTACTCGTTTATTCTGTCCATTAGCCTCTGAAGTCCCTCTAAACTATCTGCTATCACCATGGTGTCGTCGGCATATCTAACATTGTTTACTCTTTCACCATTTAGAAGGATGCCTTCGTCTATTCCGTAAAGAGCCTCGTTAAAAATTTTCTCTGAGTACATTACTACAATTACAATTCTCTAGAAATTACTACGGAAGCCATAAAACTGTTGGAAGATGATAACATCGACACGCTGGTAATAATTTTCAATGCCATATATAATACCGGCCACATTCCAACGGATTGGCTTTATTCAACCTTTACAATGATCCCTAAATCACAAAGAGCGACAAAATGCAATGACCGCAGACTGATAGGTTTAATGAGCCATTTGCTTAAGGTGTTTCTTCACATCCTTCACACAAGAATGTTCAGAAAGCTGGAAGATCTAAGTGGTGAGACACAATTTGGTTTCAAGAGCGGACTGGGTACATGTGAAGCAGCTTTCTGCTTGAATGTGCTTGTACAAAACTGCATGGATCAACGAAAGGATATAGTCATAACATTCCTCCATTATGAAAAAGCGTTTTGACACCGTAAAACATGACGCAATGATAAAAATGCTACACAACGCTAACATTGACGAGAAAGATATAAGAGTTATCCAGAATATTTATTTATTTATTAACGGATATACCATTTTTACATTGGAATAACATATTTTATAATATATCAAATTTTACAAAGTAAGCACAACATTGGAAAATAATTACTAATAATTAACTTGAATACAAACTAATATTACACAAATAGCACTATCTTTAACACATTTTTAAATTGTTCTAAGGACTGGAAAAATAAGTCCAGATCACTTTGGTACCTATTATATAGTCTCACCATATGAGTAAGAGGCTTGAAGTATTCATAATTAAATTGATGAAATGGCAGATGAAATAATGAAGTATGTCTAGTTCCATGAAGAGTGTTAAGACCTAATCGATTTAAAAGTTTAGGGCAATTTATCAAATTATTATTTATCAATATCTATGCATTCAGATGTTAAATAAAATAAACACTGTAGGAAAAATATATCGGTGGAATATAAATTCTGGAAAAACTAAATGCGTGGCAAGAAAAAACGCACTTTTAAGAATACAACTGGAAGTAGATAATGCTCCAATCGATCAAGTAAAAACATTTAAATACTTGGGAATGATGATGAATGACCAATGGGATCCTCAACAAGCAATAAAATGCCGTACCGAACAAGCAAGATAAGCTTTTATCAAATTTAAACCGCTCCTATGTAACTCTGTATGAAAATCTTTCCTTCAATCTCCAGTACAGGATGGTTAAATGCTATGTATGGTCCATATTGTTATATGGTATGGAAACATGGACGTTACGAGTACCTTCCATTAATAAGTTGAAGCCTTCGAAATGTGGATGTTGCGAAGAATGTTCCCCATACCATGGACAGATAGGATGAGAAACGAGTAAGTCTTTAGAAAGGCAAATACTGAGAGAGAACTACTCAATTTGATCAAGGTATGAAAAATTGGATACCTCGGCCATATTATGAGAGGAAAAAAATATACAATCCCCCAACTAATTATCCAGGGAATGATTGAAGGCAAGGGAGGAGTAGGTTGCAAACAAATGTCGTGGCTACAGAACATAAGGAACTGGACAGGCATAAATAACAATGGTGATCTTTTGCATCACGCAAAAGACAGACGTCTGGTCTTAAGATAATTCGCCAACGCACTATAGGTACACGGCGCTATAAAAAGATAAGCAAACATATATTAGTCCAGTCGTCAGAAATTTGATCTCTAAAAAAGAGACGATAGAGCTGAATTTTGCCGAGAATATCGGCACAAAAGCTACAAAAATAGTTTGCCACTCCTACCCCGGACTTCCACCTAAAGCTAAAAGAAATTTAGCTGAGATGATTTTGAACAACAATGTTTATTAGCACTTTTTGTGTAGAATAATGTCGATTTTAGAGGTCAGTTACGCGCGCGAAATAAAATGGCAATTTTTAAATAAAATTTATATCGACACAACAGTAAAAATTCGATTTATTTTGATCCCATCGACAAAAATCAAAATGAGTTTTTTAAGGTGAAGAGTGTAGATTTCTTTGAGTGTAGACAACTGGAATATATCTCCGGAAATTAATTTAATCTTACATAAAAAGGTACCTAATAAAAGATATATTAGAGAAACAACAGCTAACCAGTAAATGCTAGAAAAAAGAAAACAGGCTACTAAATCAGTTATAGGGTGTATAGAAAAATGGAATAACTTCTAAGAAAGATCAGGATGCAAGAAAATAAACAACCGAATTTAAACAAAATAAACATTTTAGTCAAGGAAAGAAAATAATTCAAAATAAACCATTTTGAGTTTAAAATAGATGTGTACTACATACTTCTTAAGTGTAAATTATTATTCTTAGCAATCAAAATTGGTAAACTGTATTTGTCTTAAACATATTAAAAATGTTGATGTTTCTAGGAAAGAAACATATCAACATTTTTGTATTTATATTTATTTATGCAGGTGACTAATATAAGATGGATAGTATTACATTTCACAAAGAAAATAGCTGTTTAGTTTATTCAGCAATATATTTGGGTCACATAACTAGAGCAAGGTCATTATATAAATAATAGTTGCAAGTATTTGTGTTTTGAAAACAGCTAATAGGGACAACATTCTCACAGGATAAAAAAATAAAATTATTATGATTTTATACAAGTATTATAAGACTTTTGGATATTTATGACAAATGGAATATTGCCTTTATTACAATATTTCCGTTTTGTTAATTTTTTAATTCTTTAACATAGAAAGACAAAAAAAAATTGGTCATTATGAATTACTTAAATCTGACTTCTTAAAATCTGATACTCTGTACATGGATGCATTAAGTTGACTTTAATTATTTTATTATAGAAGGTATAGTTACTAGAAAGACAGGAAGCAATCATTTTTTAAGCAAATCAATTTTTATGAGAGAGAAAGAAATATACTTTATTGGTACTAAGTACCAAAATCCATTGACCAAAGTCTTTCAGCCAATTTACAGAATTGTTATGAATATATTAAATTATTTTTTTAAGACTAAATATAATACAATAGTTAACAAAAAACAAATAGTAGTAATTCCAATATTATCAGACTATTAAGTTAAAATCATGAAAGGAAAGCCACTAAAAGAAAGTTGTTTATTATATTGATATGTAGAGGATTTCTTCAAATAGAGTTCTCCCTGGATATCTAGAATGAGTGTTTTCATATCATGATAATAGAGAATAGAGAGGGATTTAAACAAATTATTGAGTCTCTCGTTTATAGGATATATTCCAGTTTTATTGTAAAGTGTTCTATTTGATGGATTTTGAAGTGGATTATCAGGCACATTCTAGTAATTTAGCAACAGCTGGCTGTTTCACCTATTTTTAATACTTTTATGATTCTTTCATGGAATTCACTTTTCTATAGAAACTTTTTATATTTGCCTTTATAGTTTTATAAGAATTAGTACTACTTTCTGGACTTAATGATAGTCAATGTCTTTATATAATTCTATTTTTCTATGAATATTATTTCCTGGATTTATCTTAAATTTGTCAGTTCAGTAGTAATGTGCATCATTAATTCGATCACCACTAATGGTAGATTTGTGTTAAAAAATGTTGTTAAAGCATGGACTGTCCATAGTGTCAAGTTGATCCAATCATACATCAAGAACAGGATAAAGTCTGTGAGGGTGTCAGGGGGGCTGTGTTGTTATTATTGGTTTTCCTCAGGGCTCCATCCTTGGACTCATACTATTTCTAATATATATTAATGACCTTACGAGCACTGAATCAAATGCTACATCAACACCATTCGCCAATGACATTACTGTCTCCTTCACAGCTGACACACTTGAGGACTCCCTTAAGGGTTCCAGTTCTGCACTGTCAGACACCAAAGAGTGGTTTCTCCGTTAACAGGCTTCTGTTTAATGAAGCAAAGACCAAGCTGTTTTTGCTCTTAGGGACGGCTGGGCTGAAAACACAGATGTGACAAGTGTGAAGTCCTTGAGGTACATTTAGACCCAAAGTTTTAATCGGGTCAAATATGCCATTTTTCACTCTCATCTTCTTTAGGGGCATTCAACAGGAATACTGAATCTTTGGTTTGCAACATAAGGCTACAAGAGTTCTTGCATGCCTTGGGTTTAGGGATGATTACAGATTGGCCTATGGGACTCTGGGAATTATTACTGTGCCCTTCTTGTATATCTGTGAGAACCTTATATTTATTAATAGAAGTGGGGGTACTTTGGGAACCATGGAGAGGTGCATGATCATAACACTAGACCCAGGTGTCATCTTGTTCCAGCCTACTGGAGGTTAAGGAGGTGTTAAACTGGATCAGGGTATTGGACAATTCAATTTTATAACAAATTGCCTGATAACTTAAACGACCTTTCCATAACTCAATTTAAAAGAAAGAAATTTTAATAAAAAATGTATTTTATAGTAGTGGGCAATATCTGATTTTTTAATATTTCTTAAGTTAAAATGATTTGTGTTTTTATGTAATTCAAATTTAAGATTTTTTAATAGAACTATTTTTCTGCTTTTATTTTGATATGTGTTGGGCTACTAACAAAATTACATCAATAAATGAATTTGAATTTGACTGACTCAGCTGCTGATATATTACACCTACAGTTTAACTGGAACAACTATCGAAAATAAGTTAAAAACTGATTCAAGTTACTGAATTCCACGGACTACAATTTTAGCTTCTGACTTAACAACACTACAGTCTTTTTTTATATGGATGATTTGATATTAATGGCTTTCACTGAAACTGCCTAAATCTAATGATTAGATGTTTAGGAATAAAAACTGTAGAAACTTTTTTGAATTATTCAGTATGCACTTTGGACTAGATAAGTGCCATGTTCTTTACCTACTTAGATGAAATATTATTAGCAGATACGATGCAATTTACAAAAATATATTGGAATAAAGCAAGTGTTCAAAATTAATCATCAGCAAATCAAACTGTTAGCAGAATATATAAGGACAAAACTGTTACTGCCTTTTACTCCTGAACAGTAACAGTTTGTTTAAAGCACTAAATATTATTTTATGTATGATCTGCGCTGGCTACACATTTGGTATAATCACAGAATACTATATACCCAACAAAAAGCAAAAACTTTGTCGGTACCTTTGATGTTCGTAGGACAGAAATTTCGGAGTGACAATGACAGTTAAACTACTTAGTACATTAAAAAAAGTACTGAGGAAGTCATTCAAAACTATAGTCAAATTATAGTTACACTGAGAAACGAAGTAATCATTTCATTCAAACGAAGTTTTTTAAGTAGGTCTGTTTTGTATAAATTGTATTTTTTTCTAAAAAAAAGTGTATTTAACTAAAATATAAATGTTCAGATAACTTTTGTAATGTGTTTGAATTTCGAATTTAATGTGTTTACCCGCTACGATCTTTCGATATTGAAGAGAGACTTCCTATTTCCTCACCAGATTTAGATGGTCACCCACAAACAACACAATAAAATCCTCCTTTTGTGCAGTCATCACAATGAGTTTATTACAAAAATATGTATAACAGTATTATTCTGTTTTTACTATTAAACAACACACACACACAAAACAACACTTCTCAATATGCAAACAAATAACAAACTTCAGTTTTTTTAGTTTGACAGATAGACTATTTACAACATGGGGTATTGTCACAGAAATTTGGATTGCGAAAAAGCCCTTCGCTTCACTTCTTGTTTTTTGTATATATTCTGTGGTATAATTAATTGGAGTAACAGGGATTTGAAAAATCATACAAAATGTCCAATTAAATAGTGAATACCTTTTCCAACTTAGAAAACAAATAAAAACCTGGATGGTAAATCTTTTTATGGACAGCATCTAACTGAAGTATGGAAAGACTATATGGGTACTGTATTGTTGAAATATTGGTTGAAATCAGGAACGCTGAGTTATACCTGAACAACTACACTAGTAGAAACTCACAAAAAAGCACAGAAGTAAAATAATTAAAATTATGCAGCCACCATCATCCAATCAACATATATAACAATCCTGTTCAACCAAAAAACCTGTATAAAGGATAAACACTCTTTAAAAATAGTTATAATGAAAAAATTACCTATAATTGATGGAGGTCATAAAGTCACATCTAGAAATATTGTTTATATCTGATCAGGTAAAAAGAATTCAGCCAAAGAGGTCATAGAGCATATAGATATTTTCAATTTAGTTTGTACTGATGAGATTCTGTAAGGTTTGATATGAACAAATTAAAAATTGCAGTTACTATAGAGATATAAGATGAAAACTGCTACTGTTTCATATACAACTGATATTTTGTTTGAAGGCTTGTAGCAATAGATATAAAGTAATCATGAGCAAAGACAGGTTTAACTTTCTAATAAATACTTTACGATTTGACAATTTGTGACAAGTGAATAACATAAAAGAATGTGTTCTCTTCCGAAAATATCCATTTTATGTTGCTTGTATTTTAATATTTTTATTTATTTGTATGGTTTCTAAATACAATTTTATTTTGTCTTAGATTTGAAATAAAAAGAAAATGGATCTAAATGAGTTAGTACATAAAATTTATGTGTAACTAGTGTTTACATACATGTTGAATAAACTTTAGTAATCTAGGGATAAAAGCAATACAAAAGCAGATGTAGAATTTACGTCACCAACAGAATAATTCAGAACAGAATTTATAAAATACAATAACAATGTACTTTTACATCTACAGAACTGCTATAATATATACAAATAATATGTACACTTACCTTGTGTGAATTTCTAGCTCAATTGTTTTGAAGCTTTTCAATTTGGGTGACTCTGGAATAGAAACAGTCTTTTTCTCGATTTCTTTTAATTTAGCTGCATTATCCTGGAATCTGCTTATAGATGCTTTTAAATCTGCTAAGCGAGCGCTCCTTGTCATTTTTCGTTTAATTTCCTTGAGGGATGGTCCCTCAGGTTTGTCCTTAACTTTATCCAGAGCATTTGTAGTTTTTGTAGGAGTAGATGGGGGTGTTCTATGTACAACATCTTGTTGGATGTTAAGCTCTGTTAGTTTAATTTCAGTTTTTTTTATCGACTCGGCTTTCATACTATTTATTAAACTCTGTATATCTTGACTATTAGATTTGGTTTTTATAGCTTTATTTCTTGTAGCAAAAAGTTTTTTATGTGGCCTTGGCTGAACAATGCCATTGCTGGCAATTTTATTTAAAATCAAACCTTTTTCTTTTTCTTGAAGTTCCGCTGATTTTGTACTATTTGAGACATCTTTTACATCACAATCTGCATTAATTTTATTATCAGAATGGGGTACAACGTCACACCCAGACTCATTCTCCAACACCAACACTTTTTTTGCACGATTTAGCTTGATATCTTCCACTGCTGTTCTCTTTCTTGCATTAAAGAAACATGCAATTGAAGGCTGAGCCATGTTATTATAACAAACGTGTCTAAAATATTAAATATAAATAATGTACAATAATTTAAAGGTCCAAGCACAAATATAAACAACGATACAAAATGACGGTTAAAGATTCGATTTCCCTCCAGATTTTACCTCTTTAAATCCACAGGAGGTGGCGCAACGTGCAACATGACTCATAATAGAGGTCAGCAATACTTTACAATCTGTGATTTTGTAACGCATTTTATTTATTACTATTACAGTTTGCAAAAATTACAGAAGAAAGTTTGATTTGTTTTTATTTCATCACATTTGTTGATTGTAAATAAATATGTAGAGTTCTCTTAAATTTAGAGCAAATGTTCTGTAGTAAAATAAACCAGACTTCTACAAATGAACAAGGAATTTTTAAACGCAATTATTAAAGTACTCTACTCTTATTGATATCAAAATTGAACAGCATTGATATTGAATATGGAATACGAAATTATTGCTTTTAACAATATAATTATCTTATCAATGCGTATTTGCATAATTTTAATTAGATTTTACTCGATGATTTTAATGTACAATTTGGAACCAAAGGATTATTTATCTCTTTACAACCTTTAATAATTATATGCAAATATTTTGTGCAAATAAAATGTGAGGTAAAATATATCAGTTTATTATTACAGAATTGCACAGCCATACACTTAAAACAGCAATAAATACCCTATTCAACTATATAAAAATAACAGTCAAAAATATTATTGAAAGTAGCATATCTTTTATGATTGCCTAAAAGAAAAATTCAAAGAAGCATGAAATTTGACATTTTTAAAAATCGATGTTTAGTTGGTATTTCTGACTCCAGCTGTCAAATATTTGTCGTGTTCGTAAATGTCAGTGAAGAATTTTGATGGAGTGTGTTTATTTTTATTTTGAATAATTAGAATATATTTTTTAAATAAAAATGTTTAATTAAGAAAAGTCAACATGTAATGAATATTCATGACGTAACATTTTGAAAAGGTATGTATTGCTATATAATTATAATACTTTTTTATACAAATAAGTGATCTTTAATCCCTTAGATAATTTGTGGATTTTAAACGTTTTATAAAGGTCTATAGCTATTCATGCACATTTAGAAATTATTCTCGACAATTCAAAATTGTTTATAAATTAAACTTATGGAAATTTGGTCATTATAACATATTATCTTCATTTAATAAGCATTTAAAATGTATTTACTTTTTCCAAACTATTACAGAATATAATGAAATGTTTAATTGCTTATTGTTTTGATTTATTTATCCCGTATAAATACAAGGATCGTAAACTTCAGGTAATGGCCTGTCCTAATTAGATCCTAATGTTGTTTTTTCTGTTTAAATACACACAGGGATCCAATATAATATTAGTTGCTTAACAAGTTTGTATGAAAATATCAATGATTAGGTAATAAAATTAACTGATAATTTTGTTATAAATATTTGATATCTATAAAATCATTATGTTTTCTATGAATTAATACTTAATGACAATGATAAACATTTAATGAAGATACAGTACAATTCTCAATGTTATCTAATTGGAATTGGATACTAGAAATAACATTTTCTATAAAATTAAATTTGTTAAATATCATGCTCAATAGAGCTTGAATTATCATTAGTTTAATAAACAGTTAACAGTTAAAAAATATATGTTTAAGTTAACGAAATATTAAGAGAATTTTTGAATGAATTACATTGTATTAGTAAATGTATCACAGATGTATGTTTTCTCTGATTTCAACACTACAGAGTATGTTTTGTTCTGTTCAGTAGTATCTTTATTTATCAGTAGTTTAGTTGTATATTTAGGTTGAAAGTAATGAATCAAATAATTCATCAGTTAGTATTGATTTTTCTTTTAAATATATTTCTGGTAGTCATTTTTATTAGTTTATATAAAGTATAATCACTGGTTTTGTTAATTTTTAAAATAGAAGTAGCTATTTTTTAAATATGTAACTGTTTTATTGAGTTTATACTGCAGTTGATGTAGTAATGTGATAATTATGTCCTTGAGTAGTTTTTGATGTTTTATTTGATTCTTCCACTATAGTGAAATGAAGATAATGAAGCAGATAATGGAAATAAAGTATTTAGTCTTAAAAACTAATAACAATCAAACTAGGAAGAAGAAAATAATCAAATGAATAAAATAAATAAAAAAACAGGATATATAGTGTTTAATGCACTGGAAACAAATAGCTGAATCTAAAAGAGGCCTTTAATAAGTAGATAGAACACAGCAACTGTAGAAAGTAACAGTACTGGCAGAATATTAAATAAGCTAAGCTAAAATAATATTATACAGAAGCTAATAATCATCTTACAAGATCATGTCATGAAAACTAGCATAAGATAAGTACTAGATGAAATAAGATGCACATGGTAGTCATAGCTCAGGTGGTTATGGTACTAGCTTAATAAGTGAGTGGCCTAGGTTGGATCATCTACACAGACACAAGGAATTTTGAAACTACTAATTTAACTGAAATACCAACAAGCTTAGTGGGTACATAGAGCTGTTGGTTGAGACTACTTAATTAGTAGTTAACACTAAAACCTTAGCCAGAATGTTACACAAATGGAACATGTACAGTAATCCTGTTGGTTGTAGTATGAATTTTTATAACTACATATGGCTTCTGAAATAGGAGTACAAAAAATATTAACAGCCAGTACACCAATGCAGCAACCTTTCTCTGAATATGGAACAGTGAACTTGTCAATTAGAAAAAGACATTCAGAAAACACATCAATATTTAGAAAGATAATGAAAATATACATTTTAGATATCTGTAATATACATTACTTATATATTTTGTATAATTATACATATAAAATTTATTTTTACCTAAATAAATAAGCATGACTTAAGTAATGTGGATCTTAATATTTTCTTATGTTTGCAAATTATTCCTATTTATGACTTTATACTGTGTTAAAGTGCTGTAATAAAACTATGCTGGTAGATATCTAAACTTCAGGGTTTAATAGAATTCTGGACATGTTTCTTTTGTTTTGATCCCATAATATTTTTTTTGCTATTGTATTTTTTATGCCTTGTCAGTGTTGGTCCAGTCAGGATATATATAAGAATAGCTTAATTTGGTTGTACAGTTTTCCAATAGGAATTTCCAAACTTTGATAGTTGGTAGTAGCCACATTGTTGAAACTCCATCTGTTAAATTGGCCATAATTTATTTAGTCTGTTTTGACAACGTTATGTATATTTCGCTCAATGCAGGATCTACCAAGAGGACTATTATTAATACCTGTACAGTTATGCAACTCAAGATGTGCTGTAAGCATCACTGCTGTCCTTGAGAGTGTGCACAAGAATATGAGGCAGTTGATTTCATGTCACTCACAAGAACTTGACCTGTCACAGACCTTCTTCTTAAGATGCCTATCTGTTCTAAACATTGGCGATCATTCTGGCTATGATGACTTTGGTAGTTACTATATGGAATAGCTATGTTGACACCTTTCTATACCATGCTCTCAGGTTAGCAAACCAGGATATTCTTCTTCATCCTTCATGTCACAGACCACAACTTGGCAAATTTTAACATGAGCTGCATCTGTACGAAATTTGACTGACCTAGAAGCTGAATATAAATGACCATATATAATGATATATATTTGCTGAATGAGTTCTGGAGCAGTTGGAACCTGATCCTAATTTTCATTAAAAAATCATCTTCAGCTATGAGGCTCAGTTTTGAATGAATGGGTACATCAACAAATGGGATTGTTGAATTTAGGTCCAATCCAGATGAGTATCCAATAAATCCAGAAAAAATGTTTTGTGTGGATTTTGGGTTGGAGGTGTCATCAGCCCATATTTTTTTGAAAACAACATTGGCTCCACCATCACTATTGACAGCGAGCACTATAGGTCGATAATTACCCACTTGTTTTTGTCTGGATTGGATAATGTAGACACCAACGACATGATGTTTTAATAGAACGGCACTACGTGCCACACAAATCATTGGACATTTTGCAGGAATGATTTGAGGGCATAGTCATCTCATGTGGAGGTGATGTAAACTGACCTCCAAGGTTGTGTGATTTGATCTCCTTAGAATATCTCTTTTAGGATTTCTTAAGCCATGGTCTATGTGAATAAGTCACAAATCACAGCCCTCAAAGCCAAAATAACTACGCCATTGGTACAATTCAGCCTGATTTATACACTGGAGTCATGAAAAATTCGACATTCTGGAAGCAGAGGACATTTGAATTATATTATATTCCATGCAGAATTGCATCAAAAAGTTTTAAATGAATACATTTTGATAATATCTCACACACTGTTTGTGTTATTTAAATTCAAGACTGGAAGTTCTTAGTAGGCATATCAGATGCCTGTAGTCACTTCAGATAAACATGAACAGGGAGGAACAGAGAAGGATTCATACGTTGTGTCCCAATCATGGTCTGATCGGTAATTCATGGGGGGGAGGGTGTTTTTTACCAGGAACGTCTCTGGCACTGACGAAGATGGTGTCCGAACAAACCCTGGGTGCTGTCTATCAAATATTTTGACTACCCCCCTCCACAAATAAAAGACGAAAAAAAAAATAGTATATGGGACCTTAGATTTTTATGGTAATCTTTGCAAAAGCTTAGTAATAACATTAATATTCTCCATCTGAAAAAGTTGTGGAAAATTTCAGAAAAAATCTTTGAAAGAAAAAAGCAACTTTACATAATCCTGTTCTTCAATTCTTCCAGAATTTTATCCTGGATATCCCGGAAAGTATCACATTAATGGCAAAAATTGATAGAAGTAAAATTATTGACAATGAAATTTCTTATCAAAACTTGCTTTAGCAATTAATAAAAACATTTTTCCAGTACATAGAAATGAAAAATGGTGAAAAAGTTGAAAAAATAATGTTTTTGTTGGAAGTTCCCCACCTAGTCTGCCTTGCTTGGAGTTTCAAAGATGGTATTTTTTGTTTAATCCTAGTTATATTCAGTGTTTCTCTTCATATTTCTTTGCTCAAAAATACCCAAATTTCAGTCTAGAAACTTTTGAAACTATCTGTTTTATTTAGTGTCAGGGTATTGTAACGAAATATTTTGCCTACCACATAGGGTATTATTATAGGGAGTTGAAAATTGGGGACAGAAACTATTGGGGTGGATATAGGGCAAGCAAAATAAACGAAATTTATGCGAACGGTACTAGGGTTTATTTGGAATAGCTGGGTCGTGGATAAGTGAATGGCAAGGGGGTTGAATTGGGACAAGTACAAAAATAAAACAAAAAGAGGGTACTTACATGAACTCCTGGACAAATGGACAAACAAAAACAACAAGAAAGGCCTCTAGCTATTTAAAATAAGGACGCCGCTTCAAAGGATCCTTGTCTTGCTGGATAAAGGAAAAAAGCTATTCCTTCCTAACAAAGAAACACAAGTGGAGTTAGGAGACTTTTCTAAAATAAGTAAAGAAAATTGATTTAGGGAAATAAATTAAACATTTATTGTTGTCTCAACACAAACAGTTACAAAATCAGACAATACATAAACACTTGCGATGTAAGTGACAGTGAGTATACCACAAACTCTGTTTACTAGTGGGAGATGCTACAAAATTTACAAAAAATTGTTACTGGGCTATAAACTGTGGCAGAAATAAATTATTACAATTAAAGAGTTATCTTTTTAAATAAACTCTATGCATAATAGAGGTGAATCTTTTTTAAAAAAACAAAACAAACCAATGTCAAAAATAATAAAGCTAGCTGTCACATGTCAAAACTAAATCGACTGTTTATTTTTACTTTAAGAGTTCAAAACAAAAACAGTTACCTTGGTTTCACTAAAATGCACTTGTGTTGTAAACTGGACTTACTAAAATTTCTGAAGGTGTGGGAACCGTAATTATACTGGAAATGTATTGCTACGCACGAACAAAAAGGACTGCATCTATGGTCTGGAACGACGGACAGCCAGGGACAAACAAAGACGAGGTTGATATAATTAGCGGCACATTAGACACTCTCTATAAACGGCTTCTTACAAAACTGGAAAATGGAACATGTTAAGATTTTTTAAAACTGCTGCAGATGATAGAAATCTCTCAGATATTTAAAAAAAATAGTGATTAGTCTTTTCTAAACTGACATATTAACAGAGAGTAAAATTCCACTATTTTCAACAAAATTTGCTGGCTTATCGTGTCTACATATAGGCGACCGTTCCCTTTGACCAAATCTCACCCTCCGCACCGACTTACCAGTTTTGCGTCTTACCTCTCTCCCGATCTCGTAATCAAAAAACCCAAAATTCTTGTTTTATACAGGCCTCAACTATCTCGCAAAACGACCTTGAATCAAACAGATTTTTAAAATTGTAGAAATACACACGTATAAAAGAATAAAACCATATTTTTCTTTTAAATCACAAATCAGGGAAATATTTATACTTGGGTCAGGGACGTACTAGAAATTTTTATACCTGTTTAAGGAATTTTCAACATGCTACAGTGTTAACCCTACACCCAATCCCCGACCAGATGAGACAGGTACTCTTTCATTAGCATTGTCATACCTTTAGTGAAGAGGGTCTAGATGTGGGGTGTTGGAAACTTAGGAGTCATGGGTAGAATTTTTTAGTTGTCATCCTTTTATTTCTTTCATTTCACTGTAACATGTAAATACTAACCGATTTATTAACTAAAGTATGTTAATTTATTTTCAGACAATTTAAATTATCGAAAATGGAAGATCCCGATTATAAATTAGAAAGTGTAACATAAAAGAAAATGAAACACTATCAGTGAAAATGGCCAAAAGTTCTGAATTAGATTCGGTGAGCACGGTGCTTTGGCTACAACAGGCTGATGCACTCAACACGTTCACCAAAATGTGGTACCATGTCTTCCTATGGGCCTTTTTTTCATCTTTATTTGTTCATACTGTAAGTATTTCCTAATTGGTTAATATACAGTCCCTGCTCAATTTATTAGACTCACTTAGGAAATTCAAGTTTTCTGTGTTTTATAATCAATTATAATTATAACTATGTTAGCTATAAGTAAGAAACATATCACAAATGATAGTAGTAACCTTTTTGCATATTTATTGAACAAAAATAAAGTAAATTATTAGAATATTGTACTATAACATTAATATTTTGTTAAGCCATCCTTGGCATTAATAAGTGCAGCTACTCACCTCGGCATGCTGTTTATGCATTTTTCTGCAATTTCTTTTAAATTTTCGGTATGATTCCAATAGAAAATGATTCTTTCTATCAACTGAATCTTGCTGGTAATTATTTTCTGGGCTAATTCTCTTTTTAGACACTCCCAGACATTTTCAATGGGGTTCATGTCTGGCGAGTTGCCGGGCCATGGTAAGAGCGGAATTTCTTGTTCTAACAAAAGTTTTTTAATACTTTTAGCCGTATGGTAAGATGCTCCATCCTGCATAAATATCTTATGGCTGTTACCAAACCATCGTTCACTTGTGGAACCAATCTTGTCTGCAAAACCCTTTTATATTGGTCTTATCGCATGGTTCCTACTACGACATACAAACGTCCCATACCTTTGCCACTAATCACCGACCATATCATTACTGAGGTGGGATGTTTAATTGTATTAATTACACACCCCTTTTTATATTTTTCCCCTGGAGTCTTCGGACAAACTGGGCCTTGTCATCCACTATTTGAAACGTGGCTTCATCGCTGAAGCAAACCTGGAAATGTGAATAAAATTATAAAGAACGAAAATAAAATTATTTGTAATAATTTACCTTACGCCAATCATCAATAGACCAGTCTTTATGGATATTGGCCCAAGCTAAGCGTTTTTTGAGCATTTGTGGTGTTAGTTTTCGCTTCTTAACAGGCCTGCGACATTTGAAGCCCATGCTATACAAATTTCGGCGTACAGTGGCCACCGATACTGAGCACCCTGCTTCTTCCAACTTATTTCTTAAATCTCTATGGGTGGCCCTTCTGTGTGTTACAGCTAAATTTTTTAAAATTCGTTGCGCTCTGGGGTGACTGAAGGTTTTTTGCCACATCGGCTCTTCCGAACTGACGTCACATGTCGCTTCTCTTTGAGTTTTTGACTTAATCTTCTCACTGACGACTGGGATACACCCTATTTTCGTGCTATTTCTCTCTGACTAAGTGATGTATTTTGTAGTAGAGCAGTAATGGAAGAGATTTGCTCAACACAAAGATCTTTAGATTTACCCATCTGAAAAATTCCAATCCTAGATTAATCGTTTTGTATTATAACTAAGAATTAACCAATATTATGTAATAATGTAATATTAATAATAGTAACACTATTATGTAATAATGACAATACTTACTGGTGCAAATTTTAAATAAACTGATCACAAATCTATATTTTAAGTAAAAAAAATCAAAATGTAAACCAATTAGTTGCTCCACACTTTGAGCACATTCTACTGTCATCCGTAAATTTTTGAGAATTCTAAGAAAAAGTATACCATTTTTTACTTAACTATGTTCCCAATAGGTATGCCATTTCCGTTAACCCATTCAGCACCTCAGTATCCAAGTGAACATACTTTCAATGCGATTAAAATTAAAAAAACTGAAATTTTTATGATGAGTCTAATAAATTGAGCAGGTACTGTACATATAATTAGTGTTAATCGATTGTCCTCTACCTTAGGTAGATTACTAATAACGTAATAATGAAGTTTACACTTCAGCAAAAGCTTCGCTATCACTATGATGAATTGAAAGGCCATATATATGGCGCAACAGTATAATTCGTCAAACATTTACAGATACAGAAAGATACAGATTCATACACAGATGGTCGGCGAATGTCACTGCTTGTTTCGTGGAAGCTATAAGAGTATAAGAGGCGCCACTTATTTTGGTGACGATAAACGAAACACGATTTAACAATCGTTCAGATATCGCCTGTTTTCTGAAGCATCGGTTATGATATGATACACTTTGCACTTTGTACAATGCATCTCATCGACACCGTGGTGCTATACGTGAAACTTGTGAGGTTTTGCTTTTAGTCGCCTCCCAGGACAGGTGGTGATTACCTTGGAAATATTCTAGCCCCTTTCAACACAGGAAAATATTTATGGTTCTTCCAATCCAGATTCATAATGATTTGCGTTAATAGAGTCCTACTCATGTAGGACGTAGTTCTGCACCATGCTGCTTTTCTATAGGAAATGAATTTTTTTATTATATTTACTTGATTGACTGATATAAGTCTTCATTGTAATATCAAAGAAACACAATGCCATCAGCTGCGAAGAACAGGTCCTAATCAGCTTAATAAGCCACGTATTAAAGTTATTCCTAAAGGCAATACACAAGCGAATCTATAACAAATGTGAAGAAAGAACTTCTTCTTCTTCTTTACGTGCCATCTCCGCTACGAAGGTTGGCTATCATCATGGCAATTTTGACTCTGGAGGCTGCCGCTCGGAACAATTGTATGGAAGTGCAAGCAAACCACTCCCTGAGGTTTCTCAACCATGACATTCTTCTCCTACCTATGCTGCGCCTACCTTCAATCTTTCCTTGCATAATTAGTTGTAACAGTTGATATTTATTCCCACGTGTAATATGTCTCAGGTATTGTAGTTTCCTCATTTTAACACTCAATACGACCTCCTTTTGTTTGTTCATCCTGTCTAATACAACTTGGTTAGTTATCTTATCCTTCCAGGAGATTTTTAACATTCTTCGGTACGCCCACATCTCAAATGCCTCCAGCTTACCCATACATTGCTTATTTAGTGTCCACGCCTCCACCCCATATAACAGGACCGAGAAAACATAACATTTAAGCATTCGTATTTTCAGCTTTAGGCTTAGGTTTCAGCTACACAACATTTGTTTCATGTTGTTAAAGGCACTGCGGGCTTTCTTTATTCTTATTCTTATTTCTCTGGTGTATTCGTTTGACTCGTTAATATTTGTTCCGAGGTAATTGTAATTTTGTACTCGGTCAATGAGATTCTGTCCCATGTAAGTTGATATTATTGATACGTTTCTTTGTAATTATCATGAATTTGGTCTTCTTTGTATTCAGTGACAGACCAAATTCTTCACTTGCTTCTACCACTTTGTTTAGTAATCTCTGTAGGTCGTCAATATTTTCTGCTATGAGCGCGGTATCAACAGCATATCGGATATTGCAAATGGGGTGACCGTTGATCTTTACTCCGGCTTTTTCGTTCATAAGAGCTTTTTTAATAACTTCTTCCGCGTAGACATTGGACAAGGTTGGAGACAACACACAGCCCTGCCGAACACCTCTTTTGATCTGTATTCTATCTGATATCGAGCTGTTAATTCGTACTGTAGCTTCTTGTTTGTAGTATAGATTCCTTATCACTCGCATGTCCCTTGTATCAATATTTTTATTTTCCAGTATTTGCATCAGTGGCCTATGTTTTACTGTATCAAATGCTTTGTTATAGTCTAGGAAACACACAAATATGTCTTGATTTACGTCTAAGCATCGTTGTGTTAGAACATTAAAAGCAAACAGTGCCTCTCTAGTTCCTAGTCCGTGTCTAAAGCCAAATTGAGAGGGTCCGATGTCAACTTCCAATTTTTTATATATTCTCCGATGAATGATTTTTAAGAAGACCTTTAATATATGACACATGAGACTGATGGTGCGATGTTCCGAGCATTGTCTCGCATTAGACTTTTTGGGTATGGCTATTATTGTTATTACTAGCCATTCATTAGGTATGATACCAGATTTGTAAATGCTGTTAAATAGTTCCACGATCTTTATTAAGTTGTTGCCTTTGATGAGTTTAATTATGTCTATTGGTAGTTCATCTGGGCCTGTAGCCTTCCCCGACCTCATTTCTTTAATCGTGTATTCCACTTCATCTCTTGTTATTTCTGGTCCTGTGTCACTGTTTATGTATTCGTTATCTACATTGTCTCTTTGATCTTTAAACAGTTGTTCTATGTACTGTTTCCAGACTCTTAATTTTTCTTCTGTGTCCATAATAATGTTTCCACTCTCGTCTACTAATATGTTGTGTCTGTTACTTTGTCTCCTCGTCAACTCTTTGATCTTCCGATGTGCATTAAAGCTGTCGTGTTTATTTTGTAGTTGTTCGATTTCTTCGCATTTTTCCCCGTACCAGTTTTCTTTAGCTGTGCGTATTTTTAGACGAATTTCTTTTTGTATCTCTTTATACTTCTGGTTCTTTTTGTTTTTCTGTTTTCTTCTTTCATCCATTAAGTTCAGTATCTCATCTGTCATCCATTCTTTTTTATATTCTTTACTTTTATGGAGGTGACTTATCGTTTCATTAACGCTGTTTTAATGTCTGTCCAATTCTCATTGATGTTAACTTTTGTGTTGTCTTTTATGGGTTGTATCTTTGTTACTGCTTCATCAATTTCTTGTATCATCTGTTCTCTTACTTCTGGTTTTCGTAATTTGTTGATATCAACTGCTTTTTTGGGGGTTGTGCTATTAATTTTCTTTAGTTAGAAGAAGTTTTTTTTAGGTAGAAGAAAGAACGTGAGACATTAAATTTGGTTTTAAAAATGGTTTAGGAAAATGAAAGGTACTTTTTTACATAAAGCTTCTTTCTTCTTCTTTTTCTTCAGTGCCTTATCCGGTCCGGATATTGGCCATCATCAAGACTGTCATGGTTTTGTTGACTGCTCTGCGAAACAGCTCCGCAAAGGTCATCCAAAACCATTGTCGGAGGTTTTTTAATCACGAGATACGACGCCGTCCCGGTCTTCTCCTGCCAAATGCTTTACACTGTATAATGAGTTGAAGAATTCGATATTTTTCTTCGTTACGCATCACGTGTCCGAGGTACTCAAGCTTACGTTGTTTCACTAAATTAAGCACTTCTTTTTCTTTTCTCATGCGCTGGAGGACCTCAACGTTGGTGACATGGTCCACATACGATATTTTTAGTATCCTTCTGTAGATCCACATCTCGAAAACTTCAATCCGCTTTTCTGTGGCTTGCGTCAGTGTCCAGGCTTCAACTCCATACAGTAACACTGGAAGAATGTAGCACCTCACTATCCACATCTTGGTTCCCAAATTGAGATCACTGTAACTCAGCAAGGATCTCAACTAGATAAATTAGACCTTACCATTTCAATTCTGAATCTAATCTATTGAGTGTAGTCCCATTGTGAGTTGAGGGTAGTTCCGAGGTAAGTGAACGCTTCACTTGTTTTAAGAAAAATCTTAAGTGCATGACTCATAAGGCTGATAGTTCGGAAATCTTCACAAGTTTTTGCAGATCGTTGTTTTGGTAGTGTTACAAATGTTGACAATAGTCATTCCTCTGGGATATTATATGAATCGTATATGGCGTTAAACAGTTCAGTTAACACCCTTGTGCTCACCTCACTCATAACCTTAATAAGTTCAACGGGTATTTCTTCCGGACCTGTGGCCTTACCATTCTTAGACTATTTTAAAGCTGATTTCACCTCGCTTTCTACTATTGAAGGCGCTGTCGTGCAATTTATTTCTGGAAGGTTACCTCGATAGTCTCAGAAAAGTTCTTCGATGTACATTTTCCAGGTCACTAACTTCTCCTTAACTGTTGTCGCCACATTCCCGTCTTTGTTTATTAGGAGGTGTGTGTTTCTCTTTTTGTATTGACCAGTGGCTTCTCTAATCTTCTTTGATCCATCATCTGCAGAATATCATCAGTTATCCATTCTTTATTTTTTACTCTTGTTTGTTTCCCAGATGTTCTTTTTACGCATTTTGCATGACGTCTTTGATATAACTCCATTTTTGTTCTACACTCTGTTCTTGTTGTTTAGCGGTTTCTAGTTTCTCTCATTACATCCCTTACATTCTACGGAGTACGGGGTCTTTTAGAGTGTCATAATCCAGGTTCTGTTTAGGTTTACTTTTGATGAGTTTCTTTAGTTTGAGCTCTATCTGGCTGACTAATGGGTTGTGGTCTGATCAGACGTCTGCTCCTGGGAAGGTCTTCGCCGAAGTCAAGCTGTTCTTGAATCTTTTGTTAATGAGAATAAAGTCTATCTGGTTTCTGATTATATTGTTGGCTGTATCTGCAGATGACTTCCACGTATAAAGTCGTCTCGGGGAAGTCTAAACCAGGTATTAGCAATGGTAAAATCTTCTTCCCGACGAAATTGGATTAGTCGGTCTCCCTTTTCGTTTTTCTCGCATAAACCGTGTTGTCTGACGATGTCTTCTATTCTGCTTTTGCCAACTTTGGCATTGAAATCACCCATGATGATGGTAAGCTCGGTAAGCTACATAAAGCTGCTGGTTCAAAAATATGATGGTCTAAAGAATCAAAGATGTGTAAATAGCAAATTAAAGTAAGACGTGAGGCAGGGTTGCATTGTCTTTCCACTTTTGTTCAACATTTATGAAGAAAAGATATTTCAGCTTGCACAACAGAACAAAAAAGTTACAAAAATAAATGGCTTTCCTCTTAATGAACTAATATATGCTGACGATATGGCTATAATAGCGGACATTATAGTGGGAGTGCAAGAGATCATTCATATAGTGGGAGAGAAGTACGAACTTCATATATCAGTAGGCAGCTCAATTGAAAATAAAGTATCGAGCCATAGAATGGTTTGAAAAATTTAAGGACGTGAGAGCTACCTTGAATATCTGCGATGAGACTGCGATCTAGAAGTGAAGATAAGATTAGCAATGGCTAAATCTGTCTTCGGTAAATTTAATAGCTACCTTCTCCAATGTGAAGTTCTTTTAAACTTTTTAATCAGGGTCTTAACGTATGGCCTATCCCGATATACGGAAGTGAGACTCACTTAAAGTGACTCTCACAGATCTTATTTCCTCTGTGTCTTCGGGATCTTCCAATCTTATTAAAGCTGTCGAAATTTGATGTCTTAAGAAGTTGTTCAGAATTACATGCGTGGACAACGTTACAAAGGAAGAGGTAACATCCAAAGAGAGCTGGTAGATCTTGTTAAACAGCGATCATGGGCGATTTAGTTAACCAGCATGATCGCTGACGCGCTGCATTGCATACAGCACCCAAAGAAGAAGGAGAAAACTTATCGTTCTTTTAATCTAATAAAAGTTAATATTTAAATAATGAACATTCTACTTTGTAATCTTGACACTTTACCTCTAACCTGGTTATCCTATAGAGCTTTCCATTCTATATTATTACACAATAGGTACAAGAAAAAAATATTTGCAATATTTTTTCTAAGAATGAGATTAGTTAAGGCCAGTCTCAGGTACTTTTAATGATGTACTGCAGTGATTCTTAACCTGTGGGGCACGCCCCACAGGTTGAACAACACTAAATTATGAACAAGTTTAATAATAAATCGGTGACTTCCTTCAGCTTGTTTTGTAAAGCAAAGTTTATCGAAACGGGGTGTACTATTAGAAATAGACGTTCTCAGTTCTTGTTCTATATTTAGCTGTGATCTATATTTGGTCTTCAAAGCAGACACCGCAGAAAATCCTGTTTCGCAAAGGTAGGATTTTGAAAACGGCAATAGTATACGGAACGCTGGTTTTCAGTGCCGAAAACTCATCATTTACCCAAAGTGCCCAAAATTAAAAGAAGGATTTATCATTAAACTATTTCTTGATTTCATCATTTGCCATGAAGTCAATGAAGGTTTCTTCTTCGGCAGTAGAGAGCTCTTCCGGTGTAAAAAAATCCGATTTCTAACCCACTCGTAACTACGTATTATTTTGTTGTCGGCAAAAAAATATCTTTTAACATTTTTAGTCAGCATCGCTAAATGATTTTCAGTGGTTACAAAAACAACTTTCACTTGTTGTTCTTCAACCTTGTAAGTTTTAATACATTCATCCATATTTGCACACATTTCTAGGTTTTTTTGCTTTAAATTTCTGCTCCACAATTCCAATTTTTTACAAAAACCATTAACTTTATCACTCGTATCCAATGTATGTGTATTGGCTCCTTGAAGCTGAATGTTCAAAATATTTAGTTTCTCGAATATGTCAACCAAGTAGTTCAATTTCGTCAAAAATAAACTCTCGAAACATCTCGGCTTCCGGTCTATTTTCTTCTAATAGAAAAATAGCGATTTCATGTCTTAATTCAAAAACACGTTGTAAAAATTTCCCACGTGATAACCATCTTGCCTCACAATAAAATAATAATGCTGAATGTAATGCACCCATGGCTTTACAAAGTGCAGAAAAGATTCTGGTTTTCAAAGGACTCATTTTTATGTAATTAACTACTGTTACAACCGTTGTTAGCACAATATTCAGGCCAGAAGACATTTCTTTGGAAGCCAGAGCTTCTCTGTGGATCATGAAGTGTGTCCATATACACTTTGGAGACTTTTGTTTCACAAGAGCTTGTAGACTATGAAACGTTCCGGACATTGCACGAGCACCATCTGTGCATATTTCGACGCAATTCTTCCACTCTATTTTTGCTTCATTTATATAATCGTTTAAGATAGCAAATAATGCGAGCGACGTTGCTGCTCCCCCCCCCCCCCCCTGAAAATCGGTCCTGGATTGGGTCGCAACTGGTAAAAGGTTTAAAAACGCTGATGTACTGTATAAACTTATTTTTTCGTACCGAACATTTTTTTTCGGGCTTATATGTCGTGGTTTGGAATTGTTTCCCCTGATATTAGTCAGGAAATCACTAACTCAGCCTTAATTATCAGGCTGTAAAGGAAATAACTTTGGTTATTACCACATTGCTGTTGTTACTGCCTGTCTCAGTTGCAGATGTAACCGCAGGGAATTATAATTCCAGATCACGTCTTATACGCCCGGTAAGACAGTGTATATTTAGAAAACTAATGTTTGTTCTTTTGTGTAGATTGCTGGACTCATAGCATTCCTAACGCTTAGGAAACACAAATTCGGCAAATTCTTTCCAATAGCTATACTAGTCATGGGTGTGGTAACTCCAGCTGTGACCGGTGTAGTGAGTAGTGCTGCTGTAGCGTTCGTATACAGAGCATCGAGTTTACCAATGAATCCGCTTTATGCTCTATTTTGGGGTTGTGGTCAGACTATAGTAGCTGGGTGTGTGGGTTTCACGAGGATCTTGGCGACGTTGTAATTAATAGGTTAAATAAATACAAGTCCACACAGTGAGGTGGTGAAAATCTTTGAAGCATTGTGCACTTCTTTAGGATGAAACTATATTATTTATTTTATACTGCGGGAATATGTGTATTTTATAAGATTTAATCTGTTAGTTTTATACATTTATATCGTTTGGAAATAGTTATTTCGGATAAGTCGTGATTTACCAAAGAATATTTTGTTATTAAATAATTGATTGAATTAAATTTACCAATTAAAACTAGTTTCCAATAAATTTCTTCGTTGTAAAGTTATACCATGTATAGAAACCTCAGTTGGCTTTCCATATATTAGTGGAGAAAGTAGCTCAGTGGTTAAGATACTGGCATTCTAAGCCTGATCGCACGAGTTCGATGCTCGGCACCGACAAAAACATTTTCATTTTTAAAAACAATACGAGCCGTCACCATACTTCGGAGGTCATGTAAAGCCACTTGTCAAGTCATGTTTGGGACACTTGTGCGACTGTAATCCCAATACATGACTTTATGCAGAAGATCAGGCGAACTTTACTTTTTTCCATATTTTATATAGTTTAAGTTTTTTCTACCAGAAGATATTGTATAAAATGATATTAAATTAGGCTACTAGAGGTTGAGTAGGATAGTTGACGAAATATTACAAGGGGATTTGATAACTAAAAATTTGAAACATCGAAAGACACTTTTTAAATTTTACATTCGAATACTGTTTTCATTTAAAATAACGTTATTTATATTTTTTTAATAATTTTTGAAAAACTTACTTTCCTCCTCTGGATCACTTCTTTATATTTGGTAGCAGTCATCTTCTGCATAGTCACATGTTTTTAAGTTTGACCTACACCGCGACATGCCGGTTCTGAGTCTATTTAGAGACCTCCATGTGATGTAGGGTAATTGGTGGTCTCCAGCTATCTCTTCTGTTGATGTTAAAGCATCAGCAACCGACGCTTCTTCCGACTGCAAAGCTGTAAGCTTTAAATTTGAGAGTGCCGTCCAAATTTACCCCCAAGTGTTTTGGTTCTCTAGTAGTTCTCCTCGCCATGTTGTGTTTGTAAATGTAAATGATTTAACCGATATTAGCCAGGATCCCAGGTATTTAAATTTCACAATTTCTACGTATTGTCCTTATATTCTTTTGTTTGGTAATGGAATATTTCTCATACTAATAACCATTGTCTTCTATCTAATATAGGTCAAACGAGCAACAGCAATTTTTTTATTAAAATCGGGTAAGTTCTTTCGGCATTTCGCATGCTTTCTGAGCTTCCTATAAAGAACAATATTTTAACAGAAATTGTTTTTTACAATTACAACGATTAAACATTTACGTCTTATAGGACGTTATGAGAGGCATTTGGCATGGGCGGCATTTGGCAAACTAAGCTACATTATTAGAAACAAAAGATATCCACAGCATCTTAAGATCAAAGTATACAATCAATTCGTACTCCCTGTTCTTACTTATGGTTCCCAAACGTAGACATTTACAAAAGTAAACATGGACAAAATCATAAAAACCCAAAGAGCAATGGAAAGACAAATATTGCACATACGACTAATGGATAAAAAGAGAAACGAGTGGATAAGAGAGAAAACAAAAGTGAGGGATGTTAGACAAGATGTTGCAAAATTGAAATGGAGATTTGCCGGACACAATATAAGACAAAAAGAAAATCGATGGAACAAAATTCTTATAAGTTGGAGACCGTGGGAATATAAACGAAGCAGAGGAAGGCCCCAAATGAGATGGACAGATGATATCAAGAAGCACGTGGGCTCTAGATGGATGACTGTAGCGACAGACAGAGAAGAATGGAAAAGGATTGGGGAGGCCTATATCCAAAGATGGACCGAAAAAGGCTAATTAGGTAGATAGATAGATAGAACGGTATAAATACCTCATGGAAGAGTAATTGTCAACACACAACACAATAAAAAACATTAAAACGCCACCGCATCTATTATAAGGGTAAAAACCATTTTAAACGAGAAAAACAACTGTGCCAGGATATGACAAGAAGGTAATAAGGTAATAAAACCAATGTGACCTTTATATTAAAGTGTAAAGGATGACCAAAACTCACGAGACCAATCACACTTTTTATATCCAAAGAGATAGTAGAACATACCTAGTAACAACTATACTGCATTGAATTTACTAGAAGATCTAGAAATCATCAGGGAAAAGAAATCCTCAAAGCTATGTTAATACTCAGATTAATTTAAATTTGCAAATTTGATTCTAACTTTAAGAAATTTATTTAGTTTACCTGTGTTGAGGAACTTTAGAACATTGTCCTTTAATTTGTTCGTGAGCCTCATTTACTGGTAACCCGAGGGTGAGTTTTTTTAGATTTGGTTAATTAGACACCAATTATCTAACCATTTTGTAGTTAATTTGGTCAGCGCTGTTGATAATAATTTACAGTTGTTATTGAACTCCGAATGAACAAATAAGACATCTTGTTGTTTTAGTTTTCATTTAATTCCAATATTTAATAAGTGTTATTGACAGTCATTTTCCACTGAAAGAGGACTATGAATTTTAATGTATGATTTTCCAAACTCTTCAACAAAAAATGTAAATAATTTTCTTGAAAAATTCCAGTAAAATATTTCAACTGTTCGTCTGACAAAAAATGTTCTTAACTGTTTGTAATAATTCCGTTTCTGTTTGGTATTTTGTTTGTTTGGTGGCAATATTTCTGCACAAAGCCTTTTTCTATATCCATCACTTCTCCCAGAGTGCTTCAATGGAGTCTCCAACTTTATTTTTTAATTTAAATTTAATAGAGGTACTGCATCTTCTGAAAAACAAGAAGGAATACTTGTGAACGGCGAATTCATCAATAATTTGCAATATGCGGACGATACAGTACTCCTAGCTAAACACCTAAACACTACTTGATAGTTTCGTTGAGAGTTGTAGGGAGGCAGGTCTGGATTTTAACATAAGGAAAACCAAAATACTCATATAAAACCGTCTATAATTGAAACGTCAATAAACTTACTTTAACCTTTAATTGTGGCTTATTCCCATTTAAATAGTAGTTACATTAAAACGCCACAAGAAAATATCTTCAGAACAATAACTTATTAAAGCTTAAATCATTCACAAAATTGCAAAACAACTAGAAAACGAGTACCAAACAATGTAAATAAATGGCAGAATAAAATAAGGTTATGTCTTTATACCAAACTCTGACGCCAGCGCCGTCTATATGCATGTGATCTATTATTTAACCTTCACATGACAACTTAGTCATTTTAAATTTTAGTTCTTTAATATAGAGGTCGCATTGGATTTATTGCCACCCTCTTGTCATAATATGGCACATCTGTTTTTCCCTCGTTTCAACGAGGCAGTCATTGATATACAAAGCATCTTTTACATGTGATTTTTACAACTTTTAAAAGGGTTGTCACCCTTATATCAGAAGCGTTTGCCTTTTAATGTTTTTTTATTGTGTTTTGTGTTAACAATTACTCTTCCATGAGGTATTTATAACCTATGAGACCTAAGTTTTTAATCATTGTAATTGTAACAAACAAAATCTCCTAAAATACTGTTATTTATAGGAAGCTCTTAAGATGGCAAGTGAGATGCCAAAAGTACTTAGCCGATTTTAATAAAAAAATTTACACACTATCAAGTTTTTTGAGAACATACATCTGTCTCCAGTTTGACCTATATTTTAGAAGTGTGTACAGTCTTATTTCAATTTAATTTTTTTTTAAGATCCAATGGATCTCTTTCCTGAATTAACTGGTTTAGAAGTTGTTGAAGAGCTTCCGAGTCGTCAGTTATAATCACAGTGTCATTTTAATAACGTAGTTTGTTAATTGAGACGCTATTTATTTTTAAGAGTTTTTAATCTGATTTAATTTTCCCATTCTTATTTTGTTTGTCAGTGTTTAGTTTGTTAATTTTCATAAAACTTTCATTTTCTGTGTCTCCAATAATTGTTTATTTTGATTTATGACGCAATCTCGGCTATTATCAGCCCAATTGTAATTTTGAATGTCCTAGTTCTTGTTACCACTGTAAGGTATTTGTTTATCCATATATCCTGCTCATATCATTTTATTTTATTATATACCTCTCATATTTTTCCTTCTCTTTTCCGTCGTTAATTTGATTCGCAAAAATTCCACTTTCGCTATTACAATGTTATGTATCCCTTATGTAAAAAAAATAACTCAGTGAACTGCATCGCAGGACTGGTTCAGGAACAAAGCAGGAATCCATGGAATCATTGGACACCATAACAGATTTCTCAAAATTAAAACACAAAACCTTTCAACACCAATGGGATCCTTTTGCTATTTTATACAACCATACAAGGCGAAGGTGTACCCAAGCATAGTAGCGGGATCGTTAGTACTGGCGTCTCATCCCGCGAGGTGAAGAGTGTCGCCTCTTAACCTTGAATTGCCTGATCGGCACGCAGAGCTCACTTTTTAGAAGCATCTGTCAATGTAAACAAACAATTGGATTTTGTTTAAGTGTTCGAACATTTTGAGACGCAATTCTTAAGTGGTTCTCTTTCGAATATTTAAACTTTATACAGGGTGGAAGATAAGAAGACTACAATATATTAAGGCACCGTATCTTTAAACTTTTTAATTAGTATCTACAGGTTATCTTTATATTCCGCCTTTATTATGGCATCGTCGACGTTACTTAAATTAATTTGCTTTTCACTCATTCTGTGTCCTTTTCTTTTTTTACTTTATTTGGGATTTTGTTCTGGATTATATTGAATATTATCAGGCTGAAAGAATCTCTTTGTTTATGGTGTTTCGTGCGCAACTGGTTTCGACATTTATCCCCTAATAACACTAAGTTTACTTCTGAACTCCCCTTATTTATGGTTTATTATCTTCTGTTTTAATAAATATTAGTGTTTTTTTCCTACCCTTTCAGACGCTTCCTGTAAATCCATGGCATGTATCCCTTTTAATTTTATTCTAAAGAGCCTTTTCTTTCGTTTGCCTTATTCCCAAAACTGCACCCGAGCTAGATCCGGAAGACTTATTGTTCCTTTTGTAGGGTATTTAGCTATTTTGTTTACATTAACAGATTAATTAAAAATCACTCAAAAGTGGAGAGAGTATTAGTTTAAAGAAATATAAATAATTATATTTTTATTCAGTTAGGTGAGAAGACAATAAATTATGAAGAATCGATAAAGAGAACAGTATAAATATAAACAATCGTTTCAGACATGTGTTATGGACTACCTAAGCTCTGATGTCAGAATGGGCGGGGATTTTAAAAACTCCAAACATTTCTAATTTTTGTGTAGTTGTCCCATAAGAAGTTTGGTTTTTTTTATATAAATAAGTACTTTTGGTTATCGACATTCATTCTGCCCGATTTACCCGTAAGAATATCAAAGTGTTAAGATATTTACTATGAATGTTCATATTTTAAGGTTATGTTATTGTTTGCTTAAAACTTTAATTATTCAAACTAAAACACTAAATTTATTAATTTTCTCGTAGTTTAAATAGTTAATGGTACTGTTGTCATTACTGAAAAATTCAGTAATGCTGAATATCAACAAATGTTTACTAGCCATTATATGCCCAGATTTAAAAAAATAAACTCAAAAACTATTACAACATTCAAAAAACATTTTTTTAAACCCTCATTGTGGCAATTTGATTTGAGAGATTTCCACAGAATGTTTTATTACAACTTAAAGTACGAGAAAACGAAGATCTTTAGTCTTTTACAGGATAAAATCACTGTCAATGAAAAAAGAATAAAACACCAATGTAAATATTTTTCAACTTCGTACCTAAATAAATTCAATAATTTATTGATTTATTTTGAAATAACCCTGATAAAAACGACTACAAAATACCTTGAAATACAGTAAAAAGCTTTAATCAAACAATACAATATCCTTAAAATATGAACATTCACAGTAAGTAAGTATCTTAATACTTTGATATTCTTACCTCACAAATTCACGATCAACAAATAATACCAATCGCACAGAATGAATGTTCATAACCAAAAGTCCTTATTTTTTTTCAAACAATTAAAAAAATAGTATATTACATAACGAGAGTTGTAAGAAGCTTATTACATGCGAGTAAAAAAGTTGCGCGCGAGCCGCGTAGCGGCGAGCGCAGTAATTTTACAAGCATGTAATAAGCTTACAACTCAAGTTGTGTACTATACTTTTTCTACCATTATTTTCGTTTATTAAAATAAAAATTAAATTACCACTATATTTACACTGACAGATTAATAATTTTTAATCTGTCAAAATAACGTCTGTTAATTCGTTTCCATGGTAACCCGACCAACTGACTTACGAGGCTTATGTGATATTACACATTTTTATAAAACTGAAGCGTAATTTTTTTTATTACGTGCTAGTCATTACGTGTCAGTATCTGATATGATGCATTTACTTAGCATCCAAATAGTAGGTAATATACAATTTACAAGTAAGAGAGTAGAAAATAGTATATTACATAACGAGAGTTGTAAGAAGCTTATTACATGCGAGTAAAAAAGTTGCGCGCGAGCCGCGTAGCGGCGAGCGCAGTAATTTTACAAGCATGTAATAAGCTTACAACTCAAGTTGTGTACTATACTTTTTCTACCATTATGTTCGTTTATAAAAATAAAAATTAAATTACCACTATATTTACACTGACAGATTAATAATTTTTAATCTGTCAAAATAACGTCTGTTTATTCGTTTCCATGGCAACTCGACCAACTGACTTACAAGGCTTATGTGATATAACACATTTTTATAAAACTGAAGCGTAATTTTTTTTATTACGTGCTAGTCATTACGTGTCAGTATCTGTTATGATGCATTTACTTAGCATCCCAATAGTAGGTAATATACAATTTACTAGTAAGAGAGTAGAAAAACAATATTTTCAACTTCTTATGGGACAAATACACACAAATTAGAAATGCTTGAAAAGATTTTTAAAGTCCTGCCCATTATGACGTCAGACTTGGTAGTCCATTCACAAAATTGTTATATTTAACTACTAAAGTCGATTTTAACTTTTAACTACATAAAGTCGATTTGAATAAAACGCATATGTCTTATTTTATAGCTTTCTCCATCATTATACAAGATATAGACATTTATATTTTAGTTAAAAGCTCAAAAAATCTATTTATTAATTAAAAGTGCACATTCTGATTTTTAGGAATATTTAGTGCTTAAAAAAATAAATAAAACTGATTTACCCTGCTGATTACTTTTCCGGACTTGTATTTACAAGTTAAAAAATAACTATTTATGTTGCAAGTCAAGAGGTAAAGTTTTTTATATATAATTTTGACTTTTACACCTATAATCTCCTTACAAACCTTACGGCATTATCTGCACGTACGAGACCTTTGAGCTTATAACAATTAGAGTGGATTATGGTTGTAAAAAGATTTAATAGTCAAACTCATAAAACCAGTGTATCTTGACTTGCACTATACCAATCAAAATTACTCATATCTGACTTATCCGAAACATTTAATACCTTAAGAAGAAGAAATAGGACTACTAAACATTGTTCATATCTAGACGGTGTCGTTTAGAAGCTAGGGATGCTATCCGACTGATCTTAAATTAATTCAAGCATCTTAATTAGTGACCTATATTCATAGGTCCATTTTCTACTTCTTTAGGTATCTCAAACGATACTAGTTTGGTAGTTATGTTGATTCTTGTCATTTTGATATTATGGAAACTGAGTTTCATGTATTGTAGGTTTGGTATTAAGGTTTTTTTAAGAGAAAATGGAGAAAAAGAATTTTGCGACATTACATACAGGGTATCTCAGGGTAGATTTTAGTTTTTAAATCAATAAAACTCTGTTTCAGAACCTGTTTTACTACGAAAATAGACACACAGAACATGCGGATTTTATTTGTTAAATAACACGTCGGTAAGATGTTGACCATCTCGCTCGTAGCACTCTTGCAATCTGTATCGCAAATTGAGAAAGACGCGCTCACACATATTCTCTGGAATGTTAATAGCGTTGCGAATATTTTGCTTCAGCTCTTCGATTGTGGCTGGTAGATTAGCATAGACGATGTTCTTTAAATAGCCCCACAGAAAAAAAATCTTAAGATGTAAGGTCAGGAGATCTTGGGAGGGAAACAAATATCACCATATTGTGAAATCAGTGTGCCTGGACAGATTTCTGTTGGGGTGTTTATTGAAGTGCTCGCTGTATGTGGCGTAGCACCGTCTTGCTGGAACCACGTATTGCCTGGATTATACTCTTCAAAATTATTCAATTCTGGACGTAGAAAATTCCGCAGCATGGCAGTGTATCGTGCACTGTTAGGGTGCATCCCCTAGCATCTTCAAAAAAGTAGTGTTCGATGATCCCCGATGCAGACATGCCACACCAAACCGTCAGGACACCAGTAGCGAGCATTGTGCTTATGAAATATCCATTATGGCAACAGTGAGCCTCGTCACTGAAAATAATCCCTTCTAAGCCACCTTGATCCCAAAAAAGTCATCATCTCCTCCAAAAATGTTTCCTCAGTAAGTGATCAGTTTCTTTCAAATATTGGCTTAATTGAATTTTGTAAGGGTGAAAACTTAAATCTTTCTTTAAAATACGCTGGATACTAGCACGAGACAAATTTAGTGCTTGTGCATTATTGCGAAGTGAACGCAGAGGATTACCATTCACAGTACGTCGAACTCTTACAATATTGACAGGAGTTCGAATAGTTTTTGGTTTGCCTGGATGTTTCAAATTTGTAACAACTTCTTCTTCTCTAAATTTCTTTACCCATGCTTGCACTAACATCTCTGCTGGTGCATCACCCACGCGTCTAATATTGCACCGCATACAAAAACGCCATCGAGCAACTGTATAGCTGTATAACTGTATAGTAACGAGTTCCATGGTAACTGAAATCCGCACGTGTCGGCTACACGGTTGATATATCGTTTACATGGAATTTCGAACAGAGTCGGCGTAAGGTAAGTTTAAATACTAAAATCTACTCTTGAGACACCCTGTATGTTGTTTACCGAATAGCATTAGCCCTTTGTATGACTTCATATCAATTCACTTGTTCAAATATTGACAGTCGTGATCTGAAAATTATATCTAATTTATATTGGAATCAAACTGCCAAGGTAAGATTTGACAGCCAGTACACCGAAAATATCAAAATACAGAGAGGAGTCCACCAGGGTTGCGTGCTGTCCCCACTACTTTTCAATGTCTACAGTGAAGCGGTATTTCAAGAAGCGCTCTCAGACTCAATAGAAGGTATATCTATCAATGGAGAAGTTTTGAATAATTTACGTTTTGCAGACGATACAGTAATAATTACGGATAACAACAATGATTTACAGAACCTAATGCAACGCCTTAATGAACGCTGTCATGAGTACGGACTGAAGATAAATTTAAAGAAAACTAAATGCTTGATCATGACTAAATCTGCACATGCAAATATCCAATTGACTATTGAAGATACTGCAATTGAGAATGTTAATAACTATAAATATTTAGGAACATGGATAACATCAGATGTAGACCAAACCAAAGAAATTAAGACACGTATTGAAATAGCACGTACATCATTTATTAAACTTAAAAAGTTTCTTTGTTGTCGGGATATAAGGTTAGAACTACGCCTGAGAATGCTTCGATGTTACGTGTTCTCTACTCTTCTTTATGGTCTGGAAGCTTGGACACTAAAACAAGTTCATCTGAATAAGCTGACCGCCTTTGAATTTTGGTGTTACAGAAGAATCCTACGAATATCATGGATTCAAAGAATGTCAAACATGGAAGTAACTAGAAGGATAGGAAATGAGGCGGAAATAATATTAACTATTAAAAGATGAAAACTTGAGTACTTGAGACATGTGATGAGAGGGCAAAAATACGCATTATTACAACTTATTATGCAGGGCAAAATCCGAGGAAAGCGAAATGTGGGAAGACGAAGAATATCCTGGCTTAAGAACTTAAGGGAATGGTTTGAATGCAGTAGTGCAGAACTTTTTAGAGCGGCAGTCAACAGAGTCCGCATAGCCATGATGATTTCCAACCTTCGATAGAAGATGGAACTTAAAGAAGAATGACTTCATCGTTTGATTATTTTTACACCCATGATAATCGTAGCATTCTTTTATGAATCTACATCTTTAAGGCTTCTAGCTGATTTGTAGTGACTACTTTCAGAGTGCAGATTTCAACTATGTGCAAAAACTTTGGCCATATGTAATATTTTACCATCCTATCAAGTTTTATAGACATCTTTGGAGAGTTTAACTATATTTTGAATGTTGTCTTCATTCAGTATTTTGAGGAAATCAACATGTATGTATGATTCTTCGATATTATTCTGACGTTACGACTGCTTCTTCTAACTGCCTTCTGGGTCATCTGTCCTAGGATCTTCAAATTGTTCCATGATGTGGGAGCTCAAAATCTTAGTTGCCTTTAGAATTAAAGCAATAGATATTGACATGATATTGCTTTTGTTATACATTTTACATAATTGATGGATACTAATATTTTCTGATAATTAACAAATATCTATTAAAGGTCGTAAATTCCTTTGGATTATATTGGAAAATGGATAATAAAAAATAATTTACCAGCGGTAATTGACGTATTGTTGGAAATTAGTTAAATGTGAAAGCTTGTGAAATCGGAGAAATATATTATGATCTTTCTCTTAATAAAAAACCTTTTAATCAAACCGATATTATAGTTTTTAAAGGTCATATTTGATATGTCACTATTATTGTTATTTAGACATGAACAGAAAAATATTTTTGACAATCTACGGACAACTTTCCTGTGGCAGGTATACGTTTTCAGGCATTTTTTCGACGAATTTCTAAAAGTAGCAAAAATTATAAATGTTCGGATAAAAATAGTCTTAGTTTACATAATTTAACAGTTTTGAGTTCGAGTAGATTGTTTAAAATTTAGTCGGAATTTCGCAGCACTGCAACTTTCTTCGTTTAAGCTAATAGTTAATGTGCAAACTAAATGTATTTTAAATATGTTATGACGTTACCACAGAATAAACAACAATCAGAATGCCCACTCTCAGATGCCGCCTTTGTAGTGTGTCAGCACGCGATCGCCATATTTTAAACGGAAACAGACTCGGATTGAGAAATTTGTGACAAGCTACGACAGAACCATAATTTAAATTTTTATAGATTAATAATTTAGTAAATTTGCAATAATTTAATCTATTCTTCAACTAAAAGTAAGACATAAAATATTGCACGTTATGTCTATGGTTGCCGTAAATAAATTAAACCGGGTTAATTTTTCTATGCGCACCAGATAAAATTTCACTGAACAGCACTGGTTCCGTTTAAAACATGGCTGATTCCGTCTGTGCGAACAAGATGCGCGTATTTATCTTGACAAGCAGAGCGGGCATTCCGATTGTTATTTATTCTGTGACGTTACGTTCTAATTTAAAAGCAGTCAAATATCCCGTCAACAATTACGTCACTGCATGTTTCTAATAAATGAGGTATACGACACTTTTGCTAGAGACTTTAACTGGGATTCCTCGAAATCAGAGCAATAATACAAACATTTATAGACCAGCTAAAGCCTATTTGTGAAAAGATATTGTTCTACAGGATTATTAAAACATTTATATTATATTGGATATAACATTGTGACATTTCAGAAATGTGAATAGTTCTGAAAGGTATATAGAACCAATTAATTGTTTTTTCATGATTTTTCTAGTTATGCATTGAAAACTGCTATTTTCTAATTTCTATTTTCTTTCTATTTCTGCGTTAGAGTCCATGTTTCTGCTTTTTTAAAATTCCACTGACGTTTATTAGTTACTAAATACACATATTTCGCCGGAAACGCTACAGTATGCACCAAAGTATTTCAACATGTGAACAAATATTCATGTGTGAATGGTAGACAGATTTAGAAGGGGAGAATAATTTGTCTACACTTATTTATTAAAAACTGTATCTGTGATATGTTTCTGTTCAAATACTCGTTTGTGTTTTATTATGCGTTTTTAAAGGTTGTGCCCGTTTGTCCTATATAAACTTAACCTTTTAATTTTTGAACTGTTTACCATCACATCTTTAGTAATTATTCTATTCTGCACTTTTCAAGAACCGGACAGTAAATCATAGATATGGAAAGATTATAGTCGCTACTATGTTGACTTAATAACTCTTTGGAATCTCCAATAGATGGAGCCTGTAGTATAGAAAATACTTTATTTTTCATTAGCATCATTTTTCAGTAGTCATTGGCAGGGATTTAGCCATTCATGGTTATGTTGTTTAAAAAGTTTTTTATCGGTGAATAAACATTTTTATTTAAAGGTTTAACCCTACGAAATAAAAGCTGATTTGGGTAAAGATTACGGTATATGATTCCGGCGTTTCCTTGTTTGCAATTGGGTAAGTGAGTTTAAATATGGAACGTCAAGTGGAAGCGACCAACTGCTAAATGATAGTAAAAACTAACGATATGATTTTGAATGACCGAAGAATGCACTTTTTGCCTTTCCGACGCGACATTTAATCTCTTGGGTATTGTCCCACGACTCATTGATTATAGTTCCCAAGTAAAAAAAGATTGGAATTACCACATAAACAGAATGGAGGAGAACCGTGTCGTCAAAATAACAAGAGATAATTCACCAATCGGCAAAAGAAGTTCGGACGACCGCGCAAAAGATGGAGTGACAACCTTCCATAGAGATTCGCCAATGAACAAGCAGAATTGCGTATAAAGAGGAAGAAGAAGAAGAAGTAGTTGTACTTAAGACACGCTCAATTCTCATTTGGTTCACATAACGATTTGCTCCAGTTATATTTTCCTTGCTGATGATCATTAGTTTTTTTGCTGGTGTTTATATCCAGTCTACATATTCTACTTGTTTAATTATTTTGTTAATTAAGTTTTGCAGTCCTTTTATGGCATTGGAAAATATTATTGTATCATCTGCATACCGCAGGCTATTGAGCTTGACGCCATTTATTGAGATGCCTTCATCAATATGTTTTAGAGCGTCTTCAAAAATGTGCTCCAAGTACAGATTGAATATTGGTAGTGAAATTATGCTCCCCTGTCTCACTCCCCTTAAGATTTTGACCTGATCTGTATATTCTCCATCTACTTGGAGCACCACTGATTGATTCCAGCACAGGTTAGCTATTATTTTTAGGTCTCTTCCGTCAATCCACGTCCTCCTCAGCACTTCCATCATGTTGCCATGACAGGCACTCTATCGAAAGCCTGTAGTCAATCAGGCATATAAAAACATCATAGCTGACATATCTATATTTCTGAAACAATATCTGCACGCTAAATAAAGCTTCCCTCGTACCTACGACGTTCACAAATCCAAACTGATTGGGTGCAATTTTTTCCTCGCATTTCCGAAAATTCTTTTGTGGATGACTTTTAAAAACAGCTTCAGTAGGTGGCTTATTAGGCTTACATTCATTATATTCTCTGGTGTTGTCTGTCCTAGTCTTGTTCCCATATATTGTTGTTTATTGTGGAAAATGTGGCAATGTAATTCGCAATGTTCTGCGTCTTCACGCACTCCGCATTCTATCCATACTTAATTCGTCTCCGGTTTGCTTATGTGATATATATAAGACCTAAATGAGCTGTGTTCCGTCAGGCACTGTGTAAAAAAGTAATTTGTTCTTTTAAACTACATTTATACCATTTCACATCTGGAATTCGTGTCTTAATCCATTGTGCTTTTTCTGTGGAGATACATTTTCCTTTCTTTGTTATGTCAGCGGTTCTTTGATCAGCCTTCTGGATTACATCTATCAGGTATTCCGTGTATCTTAAACCTGAATCTAGTTATTTTAGCCTGTATTCACTAATTGTGCCACCTACAGTTAACATACATAGACTTTGTGTACTGTGTACTTCTGTACTGACTCTCTCACTTTTCTTCCATTAAAAAAATGACGCTATATCAGAGTGGCGTTATAAAAGAGGTAGAAAAAAATGAAATTCTAACGAGGCAAAATTTTATTACAGCTGCATTTAGCAGCTCTCTAATGCTGAAAAAAGTCAGTTATTTTCTTCTGCATAACCCTTTCCGAAAAATAAAGTTTTTCTGCATAGTGTCCTTAATAATCTGAGCTGCTTCATTGGTAGTTATGGATGCCTCCGTGAACTTCTAAAACCTGGATATGGTCTCATGAGCTCTCATTTCTTCTTGGATTGTAGGAAAATCAACGCCGCGGTCGTCTTCTTCTTCTTCTTCAATATCTTCATCAACATCCATTTCCACATTTTGCACTTGTTCCACAATTTCTTTATCTTGAAAAAACTTAAAATGTTTCTACCTGATCGTCTACTGAAATGTAGGAATCAAGATCAGTTCCAAACTCTCTCCGGTTTACATTAAATTCTTGTATCCACTCTGACAAAGGCATTTCGTCATCCTCGTCAACATCCTGATCATTGGGAGAAACTACAGTCAATTTAGCTTGACGAAAGCACTTACAAATTGTCACTGACGTAACCGCACTCCACGCATTGTTTAAAAACTGAACTGCATCAATGATGGTGATGTTCACGGGTTCCCCATTGTCTATATAAAAAATCATCTTTTTCAAAAGCTGTTTCCGATAATGGCACTTTAAACTTCTTATGACTCCTTGATCCATAGGCTGCAAGACACTCGTGCAGTTGGCTGGTAAGAAAACTGTGTTGATATTGGTCAAATTAAGCTTGGGATGGGCTACACAGTTGTCTAAGACACACACTAAGAAAATTTTTGTTCTTTTTTTGAAGAGAGTTGGTTGTCCCATTTTCTCAATTCTTCTTCAGAAATACCAGAAGTCATCCACGCTTTTTTGTTGGCTGTGCAGTTTACAGGCAGTGTTTTTATGTTTTTGAAACATCTAGGATGTAAACTTTTCCCAATAACCAGCTTTCTTTCTCTGTACCTGTCATGTTTGCACAACCAAAAGCCGTGACTTTTTGTTTTGAAAGCTTTCCACCGACACATTTTTGATTTTTGAAATTTAAAGTTTTGTCTGGCGTTAATTTGTAAAAGACACCAGTTTCATCGCCATTGAAGATATCTTCATCCTTGTATGGTTGCCTTAGTTGTGGCCATGTGGTTTGTAAACAATCACCTGTCACTTTCTCGTCCACATATTTTGCCTTTCCAACTTTCAACTTTCGCGAAGGAAATTGAGTGCCAAGCTTTAAACCGATCTAGCCAGCCGTTAGAACATGGGAAATCTTCACCAAACAGTTTTCCGAACTCTGTAGCTTTCTCCTTTAATAGTGGCCCGGACACAGGAATATCAGAACTGCGACACTGCTTGAACCATTTGAGTAGAGCTGAATCTACATCACCACGAATGCACTTCCTAATCTTTTTTAACATTTTCTCTCCCTCAATAGGCTTTTACAATGTCCTTATTTTTTTGGATTGAACCGACGACAGTCAAATCGACAGTCGACTACAACTTGCCATATTAAAAAATAAAAAGTTAATTATTAAATTAAAATCTAAAAACAAAACGAGCCGAACACAATTTCACGGTAGCGAATATTTCTTAAACTGAATGTTCTGAAACAGAAAATTTGACTGTTAGGATGGTACTGATATAAATGAGAAATCATAGAACTGTCAAGATTACATAACTGTACACAGAAGAGATAATAGGGCTTTCTCACATTCTTGGAAGGAAAAATGCCGCAAAGCCGAAAACGCATTGCTTCATAAAATAAAAAACGACAACGTACTGTAAAATTTTAAGACGCCATAGACAATTTTTAGCCGATAAAACTAGGTTTTTAATAATGTTATCGAATAGTTTTTGGCCGAACCTATTAAAAATTGAGGTGGTTACAACTGGATGACGTAATTATCAAGGCCGTAATATCCAAGTTCCACTGTAATAATATTTTCTCGGCCCTCTTTGTATTTATCCTAGTCCTAGCAATCGTCAGCTAGGAAACACCTGCGACGCGCGTACTTAGTATTTCTGAATGTTGCGGAGAAGCAATTTATGGGTGACATTGGCAACAAGGCGTCGTAATCTGATCAACTCCGTTTGAGTTAGAGCGGTACGACAATGGTAAACTGCACTGGTTTTTCTTATAGTGGCTTCCCACGATCGGCAATTCTACAGATCATCGCGGACAGCCGATCAGCACGGACGAGAACGCACCGCAGACAGAGCTCTTCCTACGGTCCGTGACAGTCTGTGTAGGTCCGTGACAGTAGTGTTTGATTATATCATAAAAAGGCCACTCAGGCTTGTAAACATCATCAGTCCCACTACCAGTTCCCATCAATTCTCTAACTTTTGTTTTTTGCCTTCTGTATGTCGACATTAAATTATCTCTCTTCTTTTTTAATTCTTTAATCGAAATAGTAATATTCTTCAATTGATTTTTTATTCGGTTACATGCATCGTATGCATCGTTCCGGTTCTTATGCTCTGGCGCCGTGGAATTCCATAAACTTTGTTCATCTTGATACAAATTTAAAAAATCAAAAATAACTTCGTTTGTCCATTTCATTTTCAGCAAAAAACTGCAAAACAACTTTGACAACACTACAGACAACTACTCGTGTCAGCGAATGAAAAACTTCTGACTTGCACTTGTCGTCTGTTAAAACACAGACGCGCTAGGATCGCGTCGCACGAGCATGTACCGCACCTTTGATGTTACCGACTCTAGATGGATAGGACGGACCAGCACGGACGTGCCTGCGCTACCACGGACGAGACCCTTCCCACGGTGCGTGGTGCGTGCTGGTCCGCTTAAGTCCGCAATATCGCCGACCGTGGGAAGCCGCTAGATGGCGTGTATTGTATCTATTATATCATTCACTGAGTTAATTTTTCTATATGTGCATTGTTTTATATCAAATATGATATTATTATATTTTAATTTAGAAAATTGAACAAAATAATTAAAGAAAGTGACAAGATATAAGGTTGTATTGCTGCGAAATTAAAAAAGTTACCTAAAATATTTGATGCTAAAGTGTCATAACTTTGTACTGTGATATCCTTTTATTTATACATCATAATTAACAAAAAGTTTCATAATTAAAAAATTATACGTAAAGAAATATTTAAATGTTTAAATCTCTTTAGTTCTTCCCTTCCAGATTGATCAACTTAATTCCCAATTTCTCGATTACTGCCAGAACAATTCAGTAGTTCACATTGAACCAGATTCTTAAGTTTTGAAGCTATCAGATTGTTCACCTCCTGCTGTCATATATTTTTCTTTGTAAAATAAGTTGTTGCAGCCTAATTTTGTACATAATCCTAATATTAATGATTCGATGAACCTAGAAAAGTCTTAAAGACACCCTTACATTACCAAATTTCTAAAGTTTTGTCACAAGTCGTTTTTCACATTTCATAGAGATCGTGGGCGACGTTTGTTTGTCGTGGATCCAAAGCGGTTATATCATTTTCTTGACTCACTTTATTGCATTCCACGACAAAGGTACGTCACGGAAATTTTGAGGTAGATCAAAATAATTAATAAATATTTTTGTATTGTTTTACAAATTATTTATTTTTACTTACAGAGTATTAAAAATATTGAGCGAAGTGACTGACGTTGCTGGCATGTAGATGCACGTATCACTGATGTAAAATCATCCTGAAATATGGGATAAACCATCGGAAGAAATAGACGTAAAATTCAGAACGCCTGCAGAAAAATCTGCGTCCAATCATTCAATGATTTTGAATGGTGGTATCTGTCTCGTTCCTCAGTTAAGGCAAAGGGTGAAGCCAATATTTTCGTTAATCTATTATTAGTCGTAAGAGAAGATACTGATTATCTCGAAGAATGTAACCTATGTAAATGTCTCGTTATTTTATGGTTGTTGAGAGTTTCCGAATACTATTAGCGCTTTGTAGGACTTTATCACTTGATCGTTTTTTCTCCCATGGTATCTCTAGCATTGTTCTATGAATCCACGTCTCTAGGGTTTCTAGCTGATTTATAGTGGCATCTTTCTAGTCACTAGTTTTATAAACTGTATGTAACATTTTACAATTCTCTGTCTGAGCTTCAGATTTATGTAATCATCGGGGTCTATTTGTTCATACATTTATTCTGGCATCATGCTTCTATCCCTCCTATTTTTACGGACGCTCTAAAAAGCTATTTTTGAAATCTTTAAAAAATCTCAGTCCACGACGCCGCCTGACTGACCTTAGCGCAGGACTCATTCTTCGTAGAGCTAGCGATAGTTCCCGTGTAAGGCCGAATAACACTTCCGAAGCACTACCTTCGTTTATCCACAGACTATCAGCAAGGAGGCTCCCTTTCTCTTTTCCTAGTTTTCTCATTTTTTTTTTGTCGCAAAAATTGGGCTTTTTTGAAAGGAACTCTGTTTCAGATAGCGCGTGGAAGACCCTCGTCGCCCCTAGAACGGCATCACTCCCAGCCGTGCATTTCCTCGTTTTCCACAGTCTGACTTCGTGTTCGTCTCATATCAAAACCTATTCCCCATACCTTCAACTTACAACAGCTTTCCCTCTTACATTTTCCGTTGAGCCAGCTGTCTTTCTTCTTGATTATTGCACGGATGTAGTTGATTACACTAGTCCAACCTCCTTTATTTCCAGTCATTCTCTCACTGTCACAAACAATCACACTTGTCTCTCTTTCCATTCTGCTCCTTTCTACTATCCATCTGTTCCACTCTACTCGCAGCAGACTTGTGCTGTCACTCGTATCATGAACTTATCTACCGGTATCTCTACCACCAAACTCCAGATTGGTACCGCGTAGAGGACGAACGACGGTACAACACCATTTAAGGCCATCCTTTTTGATTTGGGTCCCTTAAAGTTGAGCGTTACTCTCCCCAGCACAGACCACTTCCCTCTCGTGCTCCCCCACCATTCATTCTGGTGCAACGTTACTCCCTGGTACTTTACTTGTTTCTTGGATGTTAGACACGCCCTGCACCTTGTAGTTCCAGCCTTTGTCTGTTCCTTTTCCCCTTCAGAATGATGTCTTTGGTCTTCTCTACCGCGAGTTTCAGTCAGGGCTGCTGTATCATTCATTGTTTTCACCATGCCGCCTGCTTTCCGAACTCGGTATTTCAGATCTGGCTCATCCCGCGCAAGTACTAGTACAGCGAGGTCATCCGCGAAAACGAAGAGGGTTTGAACCTTATTTACAGCTCATAACGTCGTCTTATGCCAGATTCCATAGCGTCGGATCCAAGACAGATCTCTGGGTAAACCCGGCTGTCACGTCGACGATCTTTAATTTCTCCACTATAAGTCTTCTCTTGGACAGATACTGCTCCACCTCCTATTTCATTCCACTGTAGCGTATTGAATGCATTTTTAACATCGAACAGGGTCGTGGTGTTCATCCCCTCTATTGCTGCATGGGATATAGGCAGAGTTTGTCATAGAAATTCAGAACCAGGCTGAAAGAGTAGCAAAATTGATAATGCCTCGATCGACACAGCGGCTGCTGTAAGGTGGGGAAGAGGACTAAAGTGCTGATGATTTGGACTTCTAAAAATAGAAACGCATTCTTCTTCTTCATGTGCCATCTACTCTAAGAAGGTTGGCAACCATCATGGCAATTCGCACTTTCCATACCACTGCTCTAAAGAGGTCAGCAGATGTACAGTTAAACCAAGCTCTCAAATTGTTTAACCAGGATATGCGTCTTCTTCCGCTACTCCTACCCTGTATTCTTCCTTGCAATATTAATTGCAACAAGTTCTAACGATCACCCCTCATGAAATGTCCCAGATATTGCAGTTTTCCGACTTTAATTGTAGTTAAAACCTCTTTATCGTTTCCCATTCTTCTCAACACCTCGACATTCGTGACTCTATCCACCCAACTTATTCTTAATATCATTCTGTAGGCCCATAACTCGAAGGTTTCTAATCTGTCCGAAACATCTTTCTTTAATGTTCAAGCCTCCAACACATAAAATAATACGGAGAACACGTAGCATCTCAGAGGTCTTATCTTTAAAGAAATTGAAGTGTCCCTGCTGCAGAGTACTTTTTTCAGTTTGTTCAAAGAATTTCTTGCCTTAATCTCTTCTGTGTACTCATTATTTTCGTTAATTATTGTACCCAGATATTTATATTTTTTAACTTTTTAAATTTGTTCTCCATGTATTGTTATGTTTTCTTGGCGATGTTGGGCTTTTGTAATTACCATAAATTGTGTCTTTTTTGTGTTTAGAGACAGTCCGTTTACTTCACTGACTTGTACCACTCTGTCAACCATTTGTCAATGTCCATTGTAAATTGCTATACAGTCAAATCAAAACAAATCTCACTGATTTTGTTACTTATTTCCCTTTATAGATTTTTGAAGAATCTCTAGCATTTAAAACTGTCAAAAAAGTGTGTATTGAAAGTCTTGGTTTTGTTGATAAACAAAATATAATTTCTTGATTATGAAACTCTTTGTTGCAAATATATTTTTTGTAGAGTTGTTGGTTTTAGTAAGTTATTTATAAATACGAAGAAAAGTTTTGTACAAATTTTAGAAATGTGTTACTTTGTTCAAACAAACATAAACACTATTTAGTAGTTATTGGTTATGTAGTACATCTCTGGTTATAGCAAAACTGAAGCAGGAAGATTCTTTGGATATTAAAACATAAACTTATGCTATAAAGAATTAATTTATCATATAATATATCATACAATATAATCAGAATATGCATTACCAAATACTCATAATTAATCACTTTAGCAATAAGAAATTTTTAAAAATATTCACAGTTTGAAGCCTTATATATTGTTAATTTAATCAATGCGATAGTACATTCACAGAATTTTCATCCATTTAAGATTATTGCAATGGATGGACTATTCAACGTATAGATCCTTTTCATTGACACTCCGTTACGCCTACTTACTGTTAGAATTAGATCTATATCTTCCTTCTCCAATTTTTCCAATTATTTACTACTTTTAAATAGTTGTTCTTCATAGTTTTTCAGTCAATCTGGATCTTCTTCTTGTCTCTTGTGCTCAGCCGCACATTGGGGGTTCTCTGTACACTTATTTGTAAAGTGCCATTTTCCGCTGCGACCTTTTCAGATCTATTGTGGTTCTCTAGTCCTAGATAAGTTATATCGCTGCACCAATCAGGTTTAGAAACTCCATCGAAACCGTAAAAACTTACCCGGGTGCGGATGTAGCATCAGACCACAATCCGGTGGTATGTAAGTTTGAAGTAAAGTTAAAAAAGCCAAATGTAAAGAACAGGCCCGAAACGCTAGATATTAGGAAGCTTTCCAGCAATAACATTAAACAACAGATGCAGGAGAATTTAAATACCGAAATATCAAAAATCTTTAAAAATAACAATGAACCGTTGGAAAAGTGGAGTGAAATTAAAGAAGAGATTAGGACTTCAAGCACTAAGTTTTTACTACCTGATAAGAGAAAAAAGAAAGACTGGATGACTGCAGAAATCCTTGACATGATGGAAGAGAGACGGATATATAAAACTAAAGATACTGCCAAATACCTTGAAACCCATAGACGAATAAGAGCTGAGATAAGAAAAACTAAAGAGAAATGGTTCTCGGAGAGATGCGAAGAAATTGAACAGTGCGAAAAGGTATACGACTATCACAATATGTATAAGAAGATAAAGGAACTCACAACAAAGAAAAGCTACAATATTTTATCGAAAGGGCTGTGCGATGATAATAGAAATCTACAACTAGACCCCGACAAAATAGTTAGAATCTAGGAAACTTGAAATCATGATTGTGGACCACGCGAATATCCTCCAAACAACAGGCGCCCTAAATCAATTCGAGAAAGTAAACGAGTTCACGTATCTAGGATCTTCCTTAAGCAATGCAGCCTCCTGCCATACGGAAATTCGCAGAAGAATAGGAATGGCCAAGAACGCGATGAGTCGACTGTCAAAAATATGGAAGGACCGCTCTTTGTCCAAAAAACTCAAAATGAGACTGGTACGGACACTCGTTTTTTCAATCTTTAGTTACGGTGCCGAAACATGGACAATAAAATCAGAGGATAGGAAAAGGATTGACGCATTCGAAATGTGGTGCTGGAGACGAATGCTACGCGTCTCGTGGACGGAGCACAGATCCAATCAGTCGATTCTCGAAGAGCTAAACATTCAGACCAGACTCTCCTCTCAGTGTCTTGCAAATGTTTTAAAGTTTTTTGGCCACATTGCGAGAAGAGACAATGACAAGACTAATTGTGTGCGGAAACGTAGAAGGACGTAGAGGCCGAGGACGCTCACCTATCCGATGGTCAGATCAAGTACAGAAAGCCACTGGAGAGACGTTTTCCGAGTCCATGAGAGCAGCCCAAAATCGCAAGAGATGGAGAGAATTGACAGCCCGCATTGTAGGGAATCACGATCCTCAGCAATGAGGAAATGACAAGAGAGAGAGAGAGAGAGGAAACTTATATGGAACAACTGTTTAATGATGACCGTCCTAGTGGGTGTACACTGAGCAATGATGATACTGGCCCTTTTATTCTAAAATCAGAAGTGGAGAATGCTATAAAGGGTCTTAAAAATAACAAAAGACCAGGCAACGATAACGTATACGGGGAAGTATTGAAAATGCTGTGCGAAACAAACAGTCAATTTCTAGACTCACTCGTCAGACTCTTTAACAATATTTATAACAGCGGGGAGTTTCCTGAAGACTGGCTAGAGTCAACTTTTGTTGCCATACCGAAAAAACCAAAAGCAAAGTCTTGTGATCAACATTGGATGATAAGTCTAATTAACCACATTTCGAAGACATACACCAAGGTTATTTACAACAGAATAAGTAAAAAATGCGAGGGTAACATTGGAGATTCGCAGTTTGGGTTTCGGAATTCTCTTGGGACAAGAGAAGCACTTTTTAGTCTACAGGTACTCATCCAGCGCTGCAGAGATATGAACAAAGACGTGTTTCACCGAGGATGGTTAGGTAGGACCGAATACGTGTTGAATTTGAAATAATCCATTCCGAATTACATAAAAAAGAAGTTTTTATACTACTTTTTAGTTAAGATGTGGTATAGAGTCAACAACAAAAAAAATTCGTTGTGATATTAAGATTTAATGAATATTTGGTTGCAATATATGCTGTTAATCTAAATGGGTATAAATTCCGTGAATGTACATGAAATAACTGTTTATAAGACTCTTTTGAAGTATTGCGTATAAAATATAGATAGTTAAAGTACCTACCAAAGGCGTGTTCATATTTATAAAAAGATACAGATGCTATCGCTTGACAGACATTTGAATATTAGAATATTCAGTGTCTTCAGCCAGATAACATTTCGATTCTTTAAAATAAAGATATTTTCTTGGTTCTGTTTTGTTTACCGTTTATAGCAACGACCAAAAATTTCAAAAATACATAATTACTAGGTATCCAAAAGTGAAAGACGGTTAGATATTTGATTTTTATTAAAATAATTAACGCTTTTCAAAATCTATTCATTTCTGTTTGTTTAGATATTTTTGAGAAGTAAAGTATGAAACATTTGAATATATAAGTGATGGATTAGACCGTTACTTGATGAAACTTCATTTTATGCTGTTAACATAAACAAGCGCTGTTAGTTCACAAGTAAAAGGACCCAAGTAAGGTCAAGAAGTTCTGCAACTAACTGGACCCTCTTACCATCTCTCTTGCCCTGTATAAGAACCTCAAGCACATTTGATCTGTCATTTTTGAGTTTTGAAATTCGCAGCATCGGCTGGTAGGTCCACTTTTCGAAAACAACATATGAGAATACGACCCTTAAGGGTATATTTATATCGCGGTTACATAGTACATTATTCATTTTTATAAAAATGGCTCGAGCTTGTTTTTATTCGGAACCTTATCTGGCTCATCTAGATTTTGTTTCTCTTTGGTAGCTCGATAAGTTTCCTCATTGGACGAAATCGAAAGCCTTCCTGTAATGTATAAAACATTTGAACACATTTATAGACACATGCATTAGTAAACTACAGTTAGGTTATGATCACCATCGGCTCTTCAACTTTAGGTGATTCGTGGTGAGGGATCTTTTATCACTCGATCTTATACATGTTCCGCTCATCTTATTCGGTTTGCCTTGATGTAAAGTACTATGTTTACATCTCCGTAGAGTGTCTGGAGCTCCTGATTATTTATTCGTATTCATTCCCATATTCTCGCATTTCTATAAGGGCCAAAGGTAGTCCGTAGTATCTTCTGTTCCAATATGTCATTTTACTGGTTCAGCGTCCATGTTTTGCTTCCACACGTTATTGTGGGTAGAATTACGGTTTTATATACTCTTATTTTTGCTGCTCTTGAGAGCACCTTGGCTAGGGGAAAGTATGTCCTGTTTCTTGAAATGACCCTAGCTTCCACGTCGTTTTCATAGCTGTTTTCAGCTGTTGTGATCACTTACAGTAAATTTAATTTACTGTTTGTATTTTGAGAACGATTTCCGAAGTGGAAATTGAAACGTCAATAAACGTATTTTGACCTTTAATTGTGGCTTTTCCCAGTAAAATAGTAATTAATTTAAAATGCCACAAGAAAATAGCTTCATAACAACATTTTGTTTGAGTTGTTCCACAACTGGATTAAAGGTGCTCACTCATGTTCAGCAGTGGACTCAAGACGGCTAATGAAGTACCACAACTCTACTTTTTAATTTAATTGAGCTGCCACCGTTCTTCGGAGGGCACGTAAAGCCGTCGGTCCCGGCTACGAAAGTAGTCGTTAAGTCATGTTAGGGGCGCTTGCGCGATATAAAAATCCTAACAATACACCTTAGCCAGAAGGTTACACGAACTTTACTTTTACTTTTTACCACTTGAAAGAACTCGAGTTGCCCCATCAATAATTCTGTCCTGATAATTAAGTCCTGATAAACATACTTATTTTCGTATTTACAAACTAAATTTACGACACCTATCGCTTTAGTCCGAGTACTAGTGACTATCCCTAATTTTAAATTGTTTGTCAATTTTCTTAAAAATCTTGGATGGAATTATACTTACATCTGCACCTGTGTCAAGTTTTACTTTAATTCATTTATTTTCAGTTTCTATAATTTCATTCCAAAATTTTGACAACTTACATCTTGGTATGCTTTATTAATATTTTCTACAAAATATGGCATATGATCCATCACTGCTATCTTTATCTATGACATCAATATTCTTGACTCTGCACGACTTTGCAAAATGGTTTAAATTCTCACATTTCTTTCCATACGCTGGGCATGCTCTGGTCACATGAGTTAATTCACATCGTTTGCACTTTAATTTTTGATTAGCGTTGGCTTTACTTTTAGAGTTATTATAGTTTATGTGGCCCTGAAACTTATCTTTATTCAGTTTTTTTATGAACTTCTATATCCACTTTTTTGTTGTGAAATTTTAAATTTTGGTTTTTACTTTGCTCGCTAGTTCTACAAAATTCGATAGATTTTGTAGGGTAAATTTAGGTAAATCAGTGAATTGAAGCTGAAATCAGTAGATCTACGGAAAAATCAGTAGACCTGGTAACCCTGCGAGAGGCAGTAATGGGCAAAGTACAGGCACCAAAACATGGCGGTCACATCTAAACTGGCTTCACTTTTCGAAAGTTTATTAAATGAGTGTTAACTGTCCTCTCCCTTTCCTTGTCTAAGGTTTATGTGGTAGCTGGATCTCTGATGCCCATGAATCTCTTGTCTCTCGGAGCTTTATCTTCAGCTGTTTGTTCCGGATCAATTTCATTATAATTACATGTTCGAATTATTTGTCTACACCTAGTAACTGCTCAAACGACTCTCCTTCTTTCTGAACCCTCATGATAAAATTATATCTTTCAAACTCGTACTTATTAGTTTCGGCTTCTGAGATGGTGAATGTGGACAGTTTTATTTTATCTGCTGACTGGTCTTGTCCTGTTGCTAATACATAATCTTCGGAACTTGTTTTCCAGAACTTCCATTCACTTGACGCATTTTCAACCTGTAGGTCTAAATCTGGTGTCAGTTTTACACTTATTCCCATTGCCATTTTCTTTTATGGTGAAACTTAGTTTTTCGTCTGTAATCCAACTAGCTGTTTGACTGCACCATGTTTTATACTTTATGGGTTTACAAGTCAGATAATCATATAAACTAAGTGAACTTATATTTTACAACCTTATCCAATATCTCTGAAAATAAGACATGTGTCAATCTATGACAAGTTGTAACCTATGTTTACTGGCCTGAAGTTAGCCATATCATGTATATGTCACGCACATAGATGTTTATATTAACATAGACTGAACAGTGTGTAAAGCTAAGTGACGACACCATCTTTTTTTCGTTGTTCATTGTAGTGCCTTGCCCGTTGTATCTGGATCCCTGATATGAGCTGATCCCCAATGTCTTTAAAACGTTATATAATCACATCATTATGTATGAAGGATAACTTTCCCTTGTTGATCCATTAATAACGTTGATTTTTTGTCTTCAAAAGTTTCCTTGGTTTAAGATTTCTTCTACAATCCAACATTTTCTTTAATTCGTGTTTCAGTCAAACTAAATTACAGCTCAATTTTTTTTAACCTTTTCACTAAATTAATTGAAATGATTCCATTATTATGACAATATTAAGTTTTATTTAACTATGAATAATTATACAATATTGTGAATGAATAGATTTTGTAATTGATTTCATATTTTGTATGGATGATTTGAATTGATTGATTTCTTTGGCAAAGCAATAAACACTTTATAAACCGTTTTTCAAACAAGTATCCAAAGTTATCATTTCTTTTAAAGTTGCACAAAGTTTCACCTCACCAACCACAGCACTATTAAGAAACTTAGACATTTTACCTACCGTAAATGTGATGGTGCTAAACGCAAATGTATAGGTATTAGTTCTAAAGCAGTTGTAGAATTACATAGAGACTTCTTAAATATAATGAAAAAGAATATACGTTTTGAATGAATGCCTTGTATCTATTACATTTTTGCCTACAGCTGTATGGAATTCTACATTTGCCACTGTACTAAATGAAATAAATAATGTAGATACCTATAGATTTTTTTATTGTTAATATGTAAAAGTGATCAAAGAATGTGTAAGTATGCAGGTAGTTAGAAATCTTATTTTGTATATATTGTGCACTGTACATAAAACCAATGTTTAGAATAAGGAGAAAAGTAATGCCTAAGTCAATATTGTATTTTTACTTTAAAATCCAAAAATAAACGAATAAAAAACGGTTGTTATCAATTAGTTTCCTTTGCGTCTTTCCATGAAAATCCCTTACGAAATTTAGCTATCTGCCGCAGCATCATCGTGTAGTATAGAAGCGGTGAAAGCATTGGCAGTCTGGAGCCGACGTGTCTTTTGGAACATTTGAATGTACTGCTTGAAACTCGGCGATTTCCGGCGAATTGAAAGATCTCGAGGCTCGTATTATTCCCAAAGGGGAAAAAAATCAATGGAAGATAATAAATACGGATAATTTTTAGACACAACAATCATTCACCTACAAAGATTATGGTAGCTCTGTTTTGTTTTCCTACGTGCGTGATCAGCTGATCATCTGTCAAAGCGCCCCCTATAGTTCGTTGATATCGCCAATGGGTTTCGTATTATTAGCTGTGTTGGTTGACCTCTAAGGTTGACGTTCTGTGAGGCACGTCACAATTTATATCAAGTGATGTCACTTTATATAAATTGTGACGTGCAACGTTTTTACTTTGAAAAATGGTATACCTTGGAATTACACTGTCTAGCTATGGAGACCTGGACAAAGAAGTGAGAGATCAAGTACAAAAAGCAAATAGACAGACACATTAACACTGAGGTGAAGTCAAGGATTTATAAAGCCAGTGTAAGACCAATAATGACGTGCCTCAGAAACAAGACCCGACACAGCCACAACGCAAAGGCTACTGGAAACGGCAGAGATGCGAGTACTGAGAAGAATTACGCTGAGAGATTGAAAGAGAAGTGAATACATTAGAAGAAAATGTAACGTATTTACAATTAACGAATAAATTAATGGACACAAAATAGAAAAAAAGAATGCAGTACCTAACCACATAGCAGAATGGAGGAGATCCGTGTCATCAAAAGAACAAGAGATAAGACACCAATCGGCAGAAATATCGGACGACCGCAAAAAAGATGTAGTGAAATCCTTCCATAGAGGTATTAATCCGCCAATGAGCAAGCAGAATTGCTTATAAAGAGGAAAAAGAAGACTTATATAATACTTCATCAGGACCACTGCATTATCATCATTTTTCTGTGCCAGTTTTTTCGTTAATGACAAACTACTCTTTACTCAAAAAAATATAAAAGAGTAAGTATTGTTGTTATAAAAATAATTATTAAAAAAAATTAAATGATAGATTGAATTTCTAAACGTTTTGTAGAAAGAGGAGAGGGGTGAACTTAAACGAGTGGACACACCTCGAAATATAATCCTGGCTAGGTCACTGCTTATAATTGTCAATAAGTTTTTGTTATTGAAGTAATTTTGTATAAAAAGAAACATCTCTAAACAAGAGCCACGCAGGTTTTTATTTTCATTACAAATTCTTTGTCATATATTAAGGCTCGAATTTTCGGCCCATTGAACACATTCGGTATCTCAATCGGTATACGGTAATTCAGAATACAATATTGGTAATTAAAGCAGGAATTATCGATTTTTGAAAAAAATTGAAGGTTTTTTTTGACATAAATAAATGTGACGGATATTATAAAGCCATTTTGCGGCAGAGCTATACATATTGACGTAAAAACATAGATTTTTGGTATAAAATCCGATGAGTTTGAATTGGATGAGCTTATGCTAGATGAAATTATGTAGATAATATGAATTAATGCTAAAAAATATTTCCTTGTGTATTAGAAAAAACAAAAAGTTTTTCCGATACCGGGAATCGAACCCGAGCCTCCTGGGTGAAAGCCAGGTATCCTAGCCACTAGACCATATCGGATTCTTACTTTTGCTTGCTACTTGAATATATTGAAATGAAAAAAAAAATTAAAAGAGGATTTAGATTTTATTTTACCAAATTAATAATTATTCTAATGAAAGATGTGTCCAAATTCATTTTTTCAAGAAAAAAAGCTTGGCCCATGGGGGGATCGAACCCACGACCTTCGCGTTATTAGCACGACGCTCTAACCAACTGAGCTAATGGGCCATTGCGTGTGGTTACGAGAACTGTGATTTACAAAATATCTTAGATTAAAAAACCTTTCTTTAATCTAAGCAAAATATTTGCTGCAAAAATCTTACAAGTCAGATTTTTTATTCAGAAAAATATCTGATATATTGCATAATGATAATATAAATATAATACCACAGTATATTTATACTGTGATAATACCAAAGAATATACTAGAATAATACTATAATGACTATTATAGTATTTATTAGTTTTACAGAGTTCTTTGATATTTGTTGTATCTATACTAAATATTTATGATGCATTGTTTCCTGATGTAACCTGTTTTAAATAATTTGACCTTGTTTATTATTATATAAACTTATCTATATTTGTTGTATAAATGGTTGCCTGGTCGTTAGGCGTTAGTTGTCGACAGAGGTTTGAATTATTTTTTTATTAAATTTAATTATATTTCATTCCTTTACAGGTTAAACCAAAACAAAATAATGTTTAGTTCCTTTCTTTTCCTATCTACATCCAATATAAACTTTTTAAAACCTACTTTTGTACTTTTACCTTGAGTTAATTACATTTTCCCGATTCTCTTTATTTGAATTTCAGAGTTCTTTTGCAGATTTAAACTAGGCCTTTATTTGCATAATTTTGTAATAAGCAGGTTTTATGCCCTAACTGGACTTTTCTTTGTACGTTTATCCCCTCGTTCACGCGTGCTTTCATACCTTCCCTTATTTTTTCCTGTTCATTTATGTCACTGTTGAATCCATGGATTATTAAGTGATGGAGTTGACCGTTACTTGATGGAAATTCATTTTATATAACAATAAAACACTGAAACCTTTGTTTTCAAAACTTCCATAAAATTTCTGGTAATATTTTATCACTACAGCTGTTTCGAAGTGTTTTCTCAAGTGATCTATTTTTGGATGTGTTTTCAGTTTATAGTCTCGAAATAGGTTGAGGAGGGGAACTGTTTGTCTCAAGTTGGTCATTCAGAATTATGTCTGTGTTTTTTAATTTGTTAATTTCCATAGATTCTTATAAAGATAGCTTAAGGCCTTATTTTGGATGTGAGGAATTTAAAATTCGTCACTAAAGAATGATTATGATCTAGTAGGTGAAGTGCGTATATAGAACAACATGTAAAAAGAACAAGAGCCAAAATAAAAAGCACTTACACATTGGCGTATACAAACTTAAACGTGGCGACTGCCCAAAAACTTACATCGGTCAAACTGGTAGAACCTTTAGCAAACGTATAGCAGAACATAAAAGGGCTTTTAGTAATAGGAAAACCGATTCTACACACGCACTTTACTTCTAGATCACACATCCAAAATAAAGGCCTTAAGCTATCTTTATAAGAATCTATGGAAATTAAGCAATATATGCCCTTGATAGAATCTAAAAGAAAAAAGGTGACTCTGAGAATGTGATCCAAATACCCTGTATTAATGAAACCGATATTGTATTATCCAAAATAACTAAGTTATTATATTATTACCTTCATTTCGTAAAAATATAAACTGGCAGATGAGTGTCAGGATTGACATATGTAACGAGTAACGAGACTTTTAAGTTCAAGGACATCTTTCAATGCACAATCAGTAAAAAGTTGCTCAATTTTTTTTTTATTTTTGCCAATCATTAATGATTATTTATTTGTTGTTTATATTATTGTATACCGTCACCAACTGTTTTAGGTAATTTTATTCAATATTCATAGTCTTTTTCTACTTTTTAAATGTATTTTTTCCTATTTTTTAGCTGTACCTAATATAATTTTCTTTATTTTTGATGTTAAATAGATTTGTTTCAATTTCTATTACTCTTTCCATTTCCTTCCATGTATAAGTAACTGACCAAAAAACTTTTCTGATATCATAGGTCTATTATATTCCACAGAATGTTTTATCAGGACTTTAATTGCTTGAAGTTATTCCTTTGTCCGTTAACTTTTCCTGAAACGTGCTTGTTATCTTGATTGATAGATAGAATAGATTGAATAGCTTATACAACTAACAAAGAAGGTTTATCGGTCTGTAGTTCTCAAGCTCGGTCACTTTTTTATGGTGAAGTATTATGGCATTGGTTCTATACAAAAGAAGACTAGACCAAAAACTAGAAGAATTCAGATATGACACGTTAGATGAAATGCATGAACACATAAAAACCTGCCTGATTTCAGCGGCCTTAGAAGCTCTTGGAGAAGACGACCAAAGGAACACCCATCAGAATATCAAATTAAGGGAAGACACATTGAAATGTATAAAAGAAAAGAAAAAACTACACATAAAATACCTAAACACCAAAAAAACAGGAAGACTTAGACCTATATACAGCGAAAAACAGAGAGGTAAAGAAAAGAGTAACAAATGAAAAGAACGAACGATGGGAACAAGCATGCACAGAGATAGAACGACATATCTGAGGAACGAGAAATTCAGAATCATGGCGAATATTAAAAGCACTCCAACGAAATAAGACAGAGAAAACCCAGATCGGCAAAATTAGTTAAAACGAGTTGCAAGAATACTACGTAGAACTACTTACAGAAAACCGTCCCCAATTTCAGGAACAAAATACAAAACATGCAGGAAATGGGACATACGACCAGATAGAAATAAGTATGACAGAAGTCAAGAGAGCAATCAAGACATTGAAGAACAAAAAAGCCAAAGGACCCGGAGGGATACCAAACGAACTAATTAAAAACGGAACGGAAAAGTTATTCCGCATGCTACACAGAATGTTCGAAAGAGGACTAAATGGAGAGGAAATACCTGCGGAATGGACACAAGCATACATCACATCCATACATAAGAAAGGAAACAGGAAAAAATGTAAAAACTACAGAGGAATTAGTATAATATCGTCGGTAGGTAGACTTTACGGGAAAATTATCAAGGAAAACTAGAAACTGAAATAATAGGAAAAATTGGAGAAGACCAAGCAGGGTTCACAGTAGGAAAATCATGCCTAGATCATACGTACACATTAGAACAACTGATAGAGAAGAAAATGGCAAAAGGTAGACCGGTCCATCTGGCGTTTGTTGATCTAAAGAAAGCATACGACTCAATACCTAGAGTCAAATTACGGAAAGCAATGAATGATCTCGGAATCCGACAAACACTAATAAAAGCAGTTAAAGCACTGTACAAAGAAAACAAAGTAGCTATTAAATATGGAAATAAAGCCTACAATCCACTTAAGACGACAAAAGGACTTCTACAAGGCTGTGCTACGTCCCCTACTCGTTTAAATATTCGTTTAAAATGTTTAAAATATTCTTGGAAAAGACACTCAAACCATGGAGGAGAAAGTGCGAAGGAATGGGCATACCAGTAAGAGACGAATACCTATACACCTTAAGTTTTGCCGACGATCAAGTAGTCATCGCACAAGATGAAGAAGATCTCAGCTTTATGCTCAGAAAACTAGAAGAAGAATATAAAAACAACGGAATGGAAATAAACTTAGAGAAAACCCAATACCTAACAACAGAAAACAAGAATATGAGAAACCTAGAGATAGACGAGGGAAGACAAGTAAATGGAACAGATAAATTCAAGTATTTAGGAACCATAATATCGAACCAGGGAACAACAGAAGAAGATATAAACAACAGACTAAGACAAACCAGAAACTGTATAAGACAACTAAATTCAGTGCTGTGGGATAAGAACATTACGATAAAGACAAAAAAGAGAATATATAATACCCTGACATATGGGTCCGAAAACTGGACAATAAACATGAGAAATAGAGGTAGAATAAGAGCAGTAGAAATGGAGTTCCTGAGGAGAAGCTGTAGACTTGGAAAAGAGACAGAATTGAAAACGCAGAGATTAAGCGGAGAATGGGAGTGCAATCAGACATAATCGACTATATAGAGAAGAGGTGTCCTGGTACGGCCACGTCAGAAGATCGGACAGAGGACGCTGCATAAACAAAATTACAGAATGGAGCCCGATCGGAAGAAGAAAGAGAGGAAGACCCCGAAGGTCATTCAGAGACGAAATCGACGAGGCTATGGAGAAAAGAACCCTGCGAGATGGAGACTGGAATGACAGGGAAAATTGGAGAAAACGGTTGAATGAAGGAAGACAGTGAAAATCCTTAGTAGTAGTAGTAAATGACACATTGGTGAAAAGGCTGTGACAAACTGATTAACATATTGTTGACATTGTCATTCTTCTTCTTTTTAAGGTGCCCTCTCCATTACTGAAGGTTGGCTATAACTACAGCAAATTGCTCCCTATCTTGAGCTGTTCATAGTATCGAATGTGTCAGTCTCTAAACATTAGTTTGTATTTTGAGAACGATTTCCGAAGTGGAAATTGAAACGTCAATAAACGAACTTTGACCTTTAAATGTGGCTTTATTCCCATTTAAATAGTAATTAATTTAAAATGCCACAAGAAAATAGCTTCAGAACAATATTAAGAAACCGATCCAGATATTGTGAAATTCGTTAAGTGCAAAGACTTAGATGGGCTGGACACATAGCTAGGATGTCAGATCACGAATACACGAAGAGATTAACATTTTCAAAACCAGAGGGCACAAGAAGCAAACAACGACCAAGATGGAGATGGATTGATGATGTGGAAGAAGACCTAAAGATTGTAAGGCTCAGAAGTTGGGGGGGAAGTTGCCAGGAATCGACAGGAGTGGTGACTTCTTTGTGAGCAGGCAAAGATTCACAACTCATTGTCGAGCCACTTTTAAAATGATCACAGTATCAATGGGCCGCACCGCAAGACTCGGTCAAACAAAAAAAAAATGTATAGTAAAGATAGTCCAGCAATCGTTTAATAGTTTAATTACATAATAAAAGTAAATAATTGAACAAAACAGGTAGGTAAGTTAAGTTGCAATAATTACAATTTTTTCCCTGAAATCTGACACCTTTTATCTTTAATTATTTCCTTTCATCAAGGAAAATAATTGCTCGCACTGATAGGTACTTCCGAACATTGATATCACTTTCTTTGCAAGCAAAGTTCCGTAGTTCTTCATACTGGACAGGGAGGTACTTATAAAATTCAGGTGAACCAACATCATTAAATTTTTGTTTTAAGTGAGACTGACATTGAATTTCAATGACATCCATCTGCAAGTGATCGGGAACTTTTTCTATGTCAATGGAGAAAAGGCCTGTGAATAAGGAAAAATTTGCATCTTGAAGTCTAAAATCTTGAAAACGTCTCTCAAACTCGGCCTGCAGGCTTCTAATTTTCTCGACATATTTATTATACGAAATTTCGACACTACTATTTTCTTGGAAGTCCTTGCATGTCGGAAAATGCGATAAATTATTAACTGCTAACTGCTTTTCCCACAGTAATAACTTGCACTTGAAAGCTTTTACATGATCGTTCATGTCTGTAATAATTTGACGTGGTCCTTGAAACTTTGTATTTAGCTCTGATAGGTGTTTTGTGATTCTACCATAAAAGAAAGATCTTGTAAAAACGATACATCGGACAGCAAACTGACATCTTGGTTTTTTATTTGCATGAAAAGTCGTATTTCCTCTCTTAGTTTCCAAAATCGATCGAGAACCATAGAACACGAAAGCTACCGCACCTCCGTATAATAAGGCAAGCCCGCGTATTCACTTTCTAAATCGCGTAGAAACGCAGTAAATTGTCGCTGATTCAAACCACGTGATCTTATAAAGTTAATAATTTTCTTTACAACACACTTTTCATCTTTATCACTTTTGAACATAGGATTTCTTGGTGTATTATACAATGAACGTGGTGAAAATCTGGTACGTCTTTGTATGTCTCCTCTGGTCTGTAATAATTTAATGAAGCCATTATTTATTTCTGTCATAGAAGAAGCCCCGTCAGTTGCAACAGAAGACAATAATTTTGATAAATTCAAATTATACCGTTGTAGCAGGTCATACACAGCATTCAATATATCCCCCCCAGTCGTTGTGTCATGCAAAGGCACCAATTCCAGTAGTTCTTCATAAATATTCATTTCTTTATCAACAGCACGAAAAAAAAAACAGCGAGTTGAGCCACACCACACACGTCTGTACTTTCGTCACAGGCAATTGAAAATGCGATAAAAGTATCTGATTTCATTTTTATTTGATCGCTTATGTTACTAGCCAACTCAGTGACTCTTTCAGCGACTGTATTCCGCGACAAAGATATACTTTGAAAAGCCTTAACGCTTCTGGGACAAACAATTTCTGCGGCTTTCACGAGGCACTCTTTTATAGATTCACCTTCAGCAAAAGGTTTTGAGTGTTTGGCGATTAATGTGTAACTTGCATAAACAGCAGACTCATTTTCTTGTTTAGCTCGTGTAAACATGAGTTGTTGATTTGTTAATCGTGCTTTTAACTCGGTTAATTTTTCATTTCGTATTGTCCCACATACTGGTTATACTTAGCTTTGTGCTGATCATAGTGACGTTTGATATTGTATAATTTAGAGACACTCACTGTACTGTTACAAATCAGGCAAATAATTTTGTCTTTCACTTCACTGCAAAAAAACTCAAACTCCCATTTTTCTTGAAATACTCGATGTTAGTCTGTGATTTTCCTCTTACTTACACTTGGTTTTGAAAGAGACATTTTACAGTAGTAGTGACATAAATAATCTCTAAAAACAATCTGCTATTTCGATACAAACAGTAGGTAGCGCGCTATTTCGATAAAATAAAATCACAGAATAAAACACAACAGAGTGGCGCGTCGATGTCGATCGGTCGTCAACTGGTTCTTTCTGGTTGGTTGGTTACATTCTTACTTACTGGCCGCCCACCTGCCGCCTCCTGCATAGCAACAGGCTGGTGCAGGCGCAGGTATTAAGTAGCCTCGCCCGAAATGTAATAGAAAACACTTGAAAATATTATCTGTCATTATCGGTTTGTACATAATAGACGGCCTTAAAGATAGTAGTGTCCACTTTATTGGTTAAACGAAAATAAACTTTATTTAACAGGCAGTGGAGTTTTTTTTGCAACAAAATTACCTGCTATTTCGCAAACAATAGAACCCAAGATAAAGCGGTCAGACCGCAGGGGTGCTAATTTTTATCACCTTATCACCAGACCCTTCTCTCACAAAACATTTCCAACAATCACAATATGTACTTCTCAAATATTGCAATGCGTGCGGAAGAGAAGCACAGCCATTTTCTGCCCCTGTGCTCTTCATGCGTTCTTATAAAATGTTTTAACTATTGTACTACATACATTGGGTTGGGCTTCGTGGGCCGCAGAAAATGCCTGAAGGGCCGCATGCCTCGGCATGTTTGACATGCCTGTTCTAAAGCAACTGTAACGGAGTCTATGTAGTTGGATTCGATTGGAAGTCCACTTAGTATTTTTTATCGGTCCGAGTTTCGTCGGACCATAATATTGATTGGGAATATTTAGGGATATTTTCAAGTTTTTTTTTTATTTTTGTGGTGTTGTGAAGTTTTACAGTAGAACTGCTGTTGTTAAAACGCTTTTATTTTATTTCCGTATCTGCTATCAGTGGAAAAGATCTGCTAGTTCTTCGGACTTTCATCAATTATTCACATAGAAAAGAAAAACAACTTTGTAAGAATTTACTTATAATTATTCAGAGATTCAATGTACATTGTATATTGTATATAATTCCAATAGGTTTTTTCATATAAATATTGGTGCTTCTATTATGGAATTTCATGACACTGGTCACTGCATCTAACGTTTCTATAACTAAATTCCAATAGTTCAAGCGACAAATACACAATTCTTCACGTCATCAAATAAAAGAAGAATGTGTTTGCAGTACAATTATAAAAAGGAAACAGACAGATATCCGTAATGCATTACATTTATAAACAAAATCATAAAGTCAACCCGTTTCCCTCAATCGATTAATAGTAGATTTTGATAATAACCATCAGAGATGTTTCAAATATCTTTTTTAGGTGGAAATATTTATGGACATACGTTTTCGTTAAGTATTTAAAAGCTTTGCCTACTCTAAAACTTTATCATGGTTTGATAATAAATTATTTACTTGAAGGAAAAAATACTGCAGCACAACAAAGTAAAGAGAGTACAGTTAGCTTCGGAATCATGATACTATGACTTCCAAGATAAATCCACTTCGCAATCGAATTTTGTACGTCGATGCGCATGACGTCACTTGGTGACAAAAATTTCACTTGTCGGTAAAACATATATGGAAAGAGAGGGTTTTTATTTAAATATTTAGAATATTTAGGGATGTTAGGTAAAATATCTGCAATTAAAACTTAAAAATGTGTTATATATACTTATATCTCTGTTAGCCTAGCAATGTAAATTAATAGAATTTAAATAGATAATAAAATATATTTTATCTAAAAGTGCAAGTTTATTTGTCAACGTACTAGATAAATGATAAAACAATACTAAATCTGACAAAACTCCATACAAAACAGAACATTTCTGGTGATATTTGTTGCTAAGTGACGTCACACGTGCAAAAGAGATAGACTGATCGCGTGCGCATGGCTTTATCTTTAGAAGTTCATAGTATCATGCTTCGGAATAACACGGACTGGATCAATTATTTGGATTGACAATGACCGCAGATTATCGCAAAACGGAATACAAGAAAACGGATATTATGCAAACCATATTAGGTAAAGTCTGCACTCATCGCAGAAGATTCTATTTTTCGTAATAAATTATCTATTAAAAATTTCCGCGTTCATGTGCGAAGAATATCAATGCCGCGATAATATGCAAGCTACTAATCAAATTTTTCTGTGATTTCTAAGAAATAATATATAATACAAAATATTACACGGTTTTTGCCTGCTTTGAGTAATAAAAATGAATATACGTAAACAAAAACATCTTACGAGTGCTTTTTTAAGACCTGGCGTCAGCAATAAATATACGAAATTTCCACGGAATTCCGCGCTCATTTTCCGCGATTCCGCAGTCACAAATACCTTTTAGTAATTATTTACGGTAAAGAGCGTAGAGCGTACAGTATGTCCAGATTATTTGTTGTATACAATCGAAACAATCAGCAGGTCATCTATTCACGTTTCATCAACGTGTAGTTTTCATCATTTCATCACAAAAAAATAATATAAAATCAGCCAATTACTTTATTTTGAGGAAGAAGTCGAATATTTACTTTTATTTTCGCCCCTATGTCATCAGTGGTGTGATTCAACTTTGAATAAGCAACAAATTATACGCTACTAAAATTTTCCGCGGAATTCCGTGCTAATGTGCAACCTAATTAAGCTAATTTTTTGTGATTTCACAACCCCAACCATTATTCAGTAGAATGATTACAAAAATTTGCAACGAATATAAAGCCATGTCAGATTTTCTGTATGAAATAATATATAATATAAAATATCACGTTTTTGTCTTCATTGACTACTGCCAAAACCCAACATCCTACAAGAAATTCAAAATAGAGTTAATTGTACAATCATAACAAATTTGTACTCTTTTTTCTTCTTACAAAACCCAACAACTGATTCGCAATGTGTCAGCAAAGTTATGATAAAATTAATTTTTCAACAACTACAGTTTGTGCAAATTCTTTACTATACTCGGTTCGCTATATTCCCAGTCCGAACTGTCTAGTGAATTTCGTAATTATTTTTTTGCGAAGTTAGTTACTTTTTGACAGACTAAAAGTGGCTGGAAATTACTATACAACCAAGCACACGTACTCATAGCCAATATAAATAGTAAACAAACTAAATATTAAATAAAATAGAACTTTGCGAATTACCGACAATCAATATTTATTTATCAGCAACATGTAATAAATAGTTATGTTAAATTATAACAACTAAAATATATATTTTTTCTACTCTCTTACTAGTAAATTGTATATTACCTACTATTTGGATGCTAAGTAAATGCATCATTACAGATACTGACACGTAATGACTAGCACGTAATAAAAAAAATTATGATTCAGTTTTATAAAAAATGCGTAATATCACATAAGCCTCGTAAGTCAGTTGGTCGAGTTACCATGGAAACGATTTAACAGACATTATTTTGACAGATTAAAAATTATTAATCTGTCAGTGTAAATATAGTGGTAATTTAATTTTTATTTTTATAAACGAAAATAATCGTAGAAAAAGTATAGTACACAACTTGAGTTGTAAGCTTATTACATGCTTGTAAAATTACTGATTTTACAAGCATGTAAATTACACAACTTTTTTACTCGCATGTAATAAGCTTCTTACAACTCTCGTTATGTAATATACTATTAAATATATACTACCCAAAATTTTCTGGGTTTAATATACACTTCCACTATTTAGAATAATTCTTCTTTTTTTTAAGAAAGAAGTCTGCAATAGTAGTATACTTGAGCTATTAATACTGAGAAGTAGGAATTGTTGTGTTTTAGGTTTCCGACAATGAATCTGTCAAAATATGCCCGAGTTAAGCGAATGGAGTATAGCAAAACACAACAGACTACTCGAAACTATTTTACCGCTAGTCGTACAGCTAAAACCGAACATATGCTTTTGTTGGATTTTGCCTGATGGCTCATTTAAGCTTACGTCGCATATCCTTAATAATCCATGAGAACGAAACCCAACAAATGCGTTATTAGTTTCTTGCACGCCTTGTTATTGTTAAGTCAACGTCTTTGAGTTGCGTGTTAATGTTGCATTAAAAATAGAAGGTTGGTACTGTTTTAAGGTATATTTATTTAGATTGTTATTTGGTTAATAAGGATTTAGTATTGTGTTAATCAGAGAGATTAGAATCAGAGATAAATGTGAAGAAGATCAGAATGAAACACAATTTGGCTTCAGAAATGGACTGGGAACTCGGGACGCCCTCTTTGCACTAAATGTATTACTGCAGAAATGTCGAGATCAAAGGAAAGACGTCTTTGCTGTATTTATTGACTATGAAAAGGCCTTTGATCGAGTACAGCATCACAAATTAATTACAATATTAAAAGATAAAGGAGTTGATAGTCAAGACATACGATTCATAGAAAAGTTATACTGGCGTCAAACAGCGACAGCTTGCATAAACGGAAAATCAACAGAAATATGTAAAAATACAAAGAGGTGTCAGACAGGGTTGTATACTATCCCCACTGTTATTTAATTTATATTCAGATAGAATATTTAAAGAAGCACTGCATAATTTGGAATGGGGCGTGAAAGTTAATTGAATTCTGATAAATACAATCAGATATGCATACGATACAGTTATTTTAAGTGATGACATGAATGGATTACAATGCCTTTTAAATGCCATTGATAAAGTGGGAAGAGAGTTTGGCCTAAACATAAACTGTTCAAAAACAAAACACATGGTGTTTAGCCGTTTAGCACATCAAGATGCACGATTATATGTTGATGGTCATATAATTCAAAGAGTGTCCAGTTTTAAATATCTTGGTTGCCATATTACTGAACAACTAGATCCAGATCAAGAGATAAAATGTAGAATCGAGATAGCCCGCACGACATTTTTTAAAATGAGGTCATTCTTCTGTAATGATAACTTGCAACTTCAACTTCGAAAGCGCATGGTTAAATGCTACATTTGGTCAGTCCTCTTATACGGTGTCGAAGCATGGACATTAAAAATATCCACGATTAATCGTCTGGAGGCCTTTGAGATGTGGCTGCACAGACGTGTACTAAAAATTCCATGGACGGCTATGCTGACAAATGTGGCAGTCCTTGAAAGAGCAAATGCTGCTCGCGAGCTGCTATGATTGATTCTACGCTACATTATCCCTCCAGATACTGACAAAGAATGTAGCGTAGAAACTTTTTAAGTAATTTTAAACTGTTTGTCCTCGTTTTAGTGTAGTGTTTTGTACAATTTTATGTCATTATTAATGTTTCCACATTCTACGCTTGCCGGATAGTTTATATTTGACGAAATGCCCTGAAGATGCTATTTTAAGCGAAAGTACTTGGGCTAGATTTAATTAACTTGTGCTCGATAATAGCCTTATTTTTCAAAGTTGAAACTATAATTGTCTAATTAAGCTTTTCAATCAAAACCGTAATAATGTATTGTTTTTAAATATTATTATCTGATTCTTAGTTACATGTTGTAAAAATAAATAATACCAAAAAAATCCTAGTTTTATATTATATGTCCTTACTATCCTTACCTAAAACCTTTAAATACAATTATACCAAAATAACTAATTTGACACTTGCAGGGTTTTGGCAGTAAGCCGACGATATGCTTTCTTTAACACCTGGCGCCCGCTAGAAATATGATTTTACTTCTAGGAATAAAATTTTCACAGATAATAAAATTTTCCACGAAATTCGGCGCTCATTTTCCGTGATTCCGCAATCGCCAACACCATCTAGTGATAGTTTACGGTGGCGCACGATGAACATGCTTGTTCAGATTATTTGTTGTACGCAATCGATCCAAATAGCAGGCCATCCATTAATGTTTTATTATCGTGTAGTTTTGAGTTTGTTGAAACATAGAAATGAAAAAAAAAGGATTAAAAAATCAACTAATTACGTTATTTCGTGGAAGACAATCGAATATTTATTTTTGTTTTCAACGGTGTGATTCTACCTTTATTAAAATATATTATGCGCTAGTAAAATTGTCCGCGGAATTCCGCGCTCATGTGCGAAGAATATCCATTCCGCGATAATGTGCAACTTACGTAAGCAATTTTTTTTGCGATTTCACAACCCCAACCATTATTTAGTAGAATGATTACAAAATTCGCAACGGGTATTAAGTGTCTCCCAATTTTCTGTATGAAATACTATATAATATAGAATATCATGCATTTTTTGCCTTTGTTGGGTAATTAAACATATATTTTCAATATTTTATTTTCCGCGAAATTCCTCACATGCATTCCGTTGCGCGATAATATGCAGAATAGTTTAATTTCCCTGATTTTTACCAAAAAAATGTCTACAATAACAAAGTGTTTATTATATGAATTTTCAGTCAAACGACCGCAAATCGTACGTGACAGCATAAGTTAATAAATTTACAGAATTTATTAACCTAACCTGTCACCTGTCACGAACCTATCAAGTAGGGGGAAATGGGTTAAACTCCTATAAAGAATCTTGCGCATTTTTTACTTATATAGAAACATTTACTTCAAATAAAAATTCAAATTAATACGATACTCTAACGGCATTGGGAAGGTATATACATCAAACTAAACAAATTTACATTATTTCTATTATTATATTTTTACTACAAACATATTTACCTTCTATGAAAAAGTCAATGTGTACATCGCGGTGTCTACAACAGACTGACCTATAAATTGTTCCCCCTCTAAACGTCTCACAGATAATTATCTATTAACAGGGTCTTAACAAGCTGTAACATTTAAGGAAGGGTATAAATATTGATCTATCTAAAATATGTTCTGTACTGATAGTCTTTTTTAGGAACATTATGATTTAAGATAATCTTTTCTGTCTGGTAAAGCTCTATCAATTTGAAAATACACTTTGGCAATATTAGAACTCTTGGTGGAAGATCATTAAGGATTGGAATTATTGAAGCTTATTATGATGGCTAGCAAAAATATGAGCATAAGCCAGGCAGAAAAAAAATAATGTAAAAGTACTACTACAAAAATTTTTGTGAGTGACCTCTAAAAACTATTCCCATCCAATCAACCGAAATCGGGAAATAAGGGAAAGCCAATATCAATCAAACATATTAAAATTAAGATCTGCCATATACTGCGGTCTGATAACCTACTATAGCATTTTTCATATAAAACTGCTTGCACGTCACAATTTTATAAAGTGACGTCACTTATATTTAAAATTTCGAGAACGTCAACCTTAGAGTTCAAATTTTCCTAACAATGCTAATAATACGAAACCCATACGGAACTGCTCGATCTTTCATAGGTGTCAACATGGTATAATAATTAGAAAAATGTAATCATCATTATATTGGGAATTTTAGAATTATATTGATTAAATAACCAAAAAGATTTGTTATTAACAATATAAATTTTATGAAATAACTCTCTAAGTCTAATATTCCACAAAATAATAATTATATTAGTTATAAAAAAAATAATAAATATCTAAGACAATTGTACGCAACTGATACGGGCATACTTCAAATTTTATTGACAGTTCAGCCTGTGGCAAAATTGTATGAGGTGTTGCCGCTTTTTTAGCGTAAGAATTTTGTTTATGTTTTGATTTCTTACACAATTTGATCATAATATAATACATATTAATAAATTGTATTTGTAAATACATATTTAATTTGGATTAATAGCTTTAAAAACTAATTATTGTTGTGTATTGTGATTGTGCTATGCCAAAACATAAAATAGTCTGTAGAAAGCTGATAAGCTTTCATATAAGATAGATTATTTTGAACAAGAAATAAGGGCGGGACGTTTTTACTATTAAAGCCAAAAAAGCCAAATTAAAAAAAGGTAAGTTAAAATTTAGAATATATAATTTTGTATTAAAACGTTTTCCTATGTATTTTAGTGTGTTGCAGTAATCTTAAAACTAAGTGTATTTACTGTTAATATAATAGTTTGACAAATAGTTGACATTCTAAGAATTCCTTACTTACTAATTATTCTGATGTTTTGGCAATGCTGTGGGGTTCTGACGTCGTAAATCTTGAATGACGTGCAAGCATTTTTATATGAAAAATGCTATAGCAAGATTTTTCTCTTTTTATTGATATAGATCTTAGTAGACGCTATGTAAAATTGCAAGTTGTTTCAGGTACCACTTGACTGTAGGCAGCCGTTTGTAGTAATGAGAAATATGAGTATTTTTGAAGATCCGTATTGACTGATGATCTTAGCAATCTTTACTGTTGGAACTAAAGTCTTAAATATACAGATTTAATTGTATTGTATTGTAAAATTGATATCGGGTGATTACCGACGTTTTCTTTACTATTTCTAAGGGATAATTAGATATATAATAAAATTAAAAAGAGTAATCAAAATTAAATGTACTTAATTCTTAAATATCAAACGAATGTATTGGTCAAATCTTGCTTTAGGGACTTAACACGGAAAATCTTGGCACTGCATGTGTTCCATGTTGTTTACAAACGCATTCACATACATTTTCCAAAAAGTGGTTGGCGTGTTTTAAGAAAACGAAAACTTTTTGCTTTTAATTACATAACTGGAGAATTACTCTCACCTTCTAATGACACTGGATTGGTGAAAATAGATCTGGTCTAAAAGGAAGTAAAAATCATTTTAGATCAGGACAATACCCCTGCTACAAGTTTTTAGCAATGGGGCAATTGGGGAATATGCACTATGAGCTGCTGGAACATTCACTCTATTTTCCAGATTTGTCTATTCTAGTAACTGAAAACCTTCCAGCTGCTGGATATGATGCTAGCTGGTTAGTGCTACAAGTGTTTTAGCAATGGGCCAATTGAGGAATCTGCACTAAGAAGTGCTAAAACATCCACTCTATTTCCCAGATTTTGTCATCTCGGATTTTCGTCTATTTCGAATGAAGTGTATTGATATAAAAAAAGATTAGGATGGAAATTAAAAAATATTTGAAAGCATAAATTGTTTTCACTACCAAGCCGATTACTTTTTGACATACCACTCAATTTGCCAGATTTGGTCCCCTCGGACTTTCGTTTATGGTCGAAACTACAGATCCTCCTAGCTCCAATCCAGTGAAGAAGCCACTGAGGATGTAAATAAGTAAGTTCAGCAGTTGGGATACAGCACTTCCAGATAAATACTACTGAGAGAGTGGTATTGGCATTAGAACACCATTGAATGAGCTGTATTGATATAAGATAGGATTGTGTTGGAAAATAAAACATATTTGAAATCATAAATTGTCGTTTTCACTATCAAGCTGAGCTCTTTTCGACATATCCACTCAATTTACCAGATTTCGCCTCCTCAGACTTTCGTCTATTCTCGAAACTGAAGATCTTCCTAATTCCAATCCAATCAAGAAGTCATTGAGAATGTAAATAAGTGCTTTCAGTAGTTGCGATACAGCAGTTCCAGATAAATACCACCGAGAGGGTAGTATCAGCATTAGAACACCATTGAATGAGCTGTATTGGTATAAGATAGGATTGTGTTGGAAAATAAAACAGATTTAAAACCATAAATTGTCGTTTTCACTATAAAACCGAGCACTTTTTGACATACCACTCAATTTACCAGATTTGGTCCCCCCATACTTTTGTCTATGCTCGAAACTGAAGATCTTCTTAGCTCCAATCCAACCAAGAAGCCACTGAGGATGTAAATAAGTACTTTCAGCAGTTGAGATATAGCACTTCCAGATAAATACTAGTGAAAGGATGGTATCACCATGAGACCACCATTAAATGAGATGTATTGGTATAAGTAGATCATGTTGGGAAATAAAACACACTTGAAAGCTTAAATTGTTGTTGCTTGTTTTCACTATCAAGCCAAGCACTTTTTAACATATCTGTAACATAAAAGATCCCTGTTAGAAATAATACACCCTAATAAAACTTTTGTAGTAGTTCACAGTAATAAGTATTAATATAAACGCTAAACTAAAAATCTGACGAAAAAACTCTCATCGCAGAATTAAAAACTTAAAAAATATATTGCATATCACACTTGATCAAAATTGACCAACCCAAAATACATTCATTGAGAGTAAAATTAATTTACAATGACCCTAAAAAAGCAGTAAACATCTACTAGTTACATATTTCACAATCTATAAGGCACTAAGAAATTAGAAGACATATAATATGACATATGAATCAAGAATAATATCAGGGATTACACAAGTAAAGTATTATAACATCAAAATACTTTACCAACACTACATCATCCGAAAAAGTATACGAATGGGACAAACATTTATGATACAATATACATAATGGTGTTCATTTAGAGACTAAAATCATTAATTATTTACTTTTGTTGAACCCAGTATTAGCAATATATAATGTACTAGGTGCAACCAACACTTTTTATAACGGTAACTAATTTCATATTCAAATTTTACAGCAATTTAAAAACGTGAATTAAATCCAAATGACTTTACTGCATGTTTCAATCTACATATTTTGCGTGTATCTTCTAAAATACCCTGTATGTTTTAAAAATTTACTTATAGAACTGTATGTGATCTTCGGTTTTAAATTAAATTTCTTAGATTAAAGTCTACAAACTATATATTTTGTCATATAAAGACAATCCCGCAAAAGTAACATCTTCGCCAGTTTATATAAAAAAATTGTAGCAAAATAACTAGAATTAAAAAAAAATGTTCTATTTCATTTGAATACAATCAAAAATTAGATAGATCGATATTTATAGACAGTCCAACAAGATTTAGGAATAAAACAGAAACCTAAGGAGGACATTTATATTGTCTATAAAACACATACATCACAATTTTTCTATTACAAATGCTATGTACATCAAATGAAGGCCCTGTCGAACCGATCAATAAATTAAAAGATTTTGGACATATTTGCATTAAATAAGAAACCAAATTTCGAAAAGGTACTAAAATGCACTATACGTCAAAAATAAGCAGAAATAAATCGAAATCAGTCACCTAGAGAGCAACGGCTCACTGTTGTGTTAACCATGGGTGCTTCAAGCATTCTGCGGCAGTCGCACGTTTATCGGGTTCGAAATCGAGCATGGGCTTCAGGAAAGCAGCAAAATCTTCGGCGTCTTGTCGACTCCAATCGTATTTTTCCATTAAAACGTCTTCTAGACCCCAAGGTTTTAAGTTGGTTATGTGACGAAGCTCGTTCTTTTTGTTGAAAAACTGTTTCGAATTCTTTCCGCCCTGGGCGATTTTCCTGGGTATGTTTCCTAATAATTCTATTATATGAGCTAGATGATCTTCGTCCCTGCAAAAATCTTCACCGGAGTGGGGCTCGAATAGATAATCACCCGTGGCGAGTTCAAATGCCATACAAGCAGTACTCCAAATATCAGCTGAGGTGTTGTATCCTGCAATTTGATATTGAATTTGTATATTTATACTGTTAAACAAGAAATAGAGATCTTACGTTAATATAAACTTCAGACATTTGAAGTATCACATATTATCAAACATTTTAAAGGGTCTAAAATCACAATTCCAATAAAAAACTCCTGGAGAATATTTAACTTCCCATTTAATTAGAATCTGTAATATAAATTACAGAAAGTGTCCTATGACAATTTCCTATTGTTTCATAATTTTACTGAAACATTACCAGAGAAAAGAAATACAGTCGGTCCGCCGGATCTTTGCACGAGTATGACATTATTCACGAATCATTTTTTATGTTACGTCTCTTTCCTACTCACAGAAACTAAAACTATTAACTTAAACCGCCTGTCCATACACAACACCCAGCATTGAACAAAGACAGCTATAGAACAATGATCTCTGATTGATTCGTCTACTGACAATTGACATGTCAAATGGAAATTTTGTTTTGACAGAGTTTGTAATATTTTTATAAATTATTTTCGTTTGATTTAAATAATCAATCCTTTTTCATACTTTAAATATACATATTTTTTAACAAACAATTGTTGTAACGACTAACCCTTACCTTCATGTTCAATTTATTAGAGTAAGAATTCATGTATTAGCTAATAACGAATAATATATTTTTGTTAACCTCTAAATTGACATTAATTATTTAAATATAGCTAAAATTCCGTCAACGGGCAATATGAAATATTATGATTATATTCAAAAAAAAAATACTTTAATTTCTGATTACTATGGTTTAAATATTTATTTACTGTAGATGTCATTGGACAACTTGGAAAATCACGTTCATAAATGTATATGTACCCAGTTTTTAAAATGCAATAAATGAAATAAAAGAGAAGCATAAAAATGTCAATTGTAATATTAGCCATTTTCTAATTTTTATAATAATTCTTATAGCCGACATACGTTTGACTCACATGTTTTGATTTATTTCTTATAATAAGAATGATGACGGTGTGCAAAGATCCGGCGGATCGACTGTAACTCAAAGTGTGACCAGCGTTCAAACATTGGTTTCAGCGCGCTGTTTAGCCGATTGATACAAAATCCTTTGATATGTAGACGAAAAACTGACAACATTCAGTTTGTAGACCAATGCTGGCAACCAATCCTGAAGTTACACCAAGTGTTTCTGTACACATTGTGGCCCAACTCATTAGCTCAACTAGTTGACCAAACATGTACTGGGGTCTTTAGGTATGGGCTTATCTAAACCAGATAAAATGACTTGATTAATTGAGTTCATCTCTAAACTTAATGAAATTGTGAGTATAAAAATTTTTTCTCAAAAATTGACTTGTCTGCTTCTGTCTGTCGCTCACACAAATTTGCCTTAGATAACCATGATTCAATTCTACAAAAGATCAGACTCTTCCGGCGGATGAGAAAGATTATTGGAAAACCTGTACCCTGTATCACAATTTTAATAATGGAATAATTATACCCAAATAATGGAAAATTTCACAATTGATTTAAATATATAATGAAGACAAGGCAGATAATTAGAAATAGTTAGTTCAATAAGAGTATAAGCAAAAACATACCAAAAGAATTGAATTAATAAACTTGCGTGCATAGAAATCGGCCCACTGTAAACTTTTGTCTTAACTATATTTTTCTCAAGAAATATTCATCCGATCACAAAAACAAATATACTGTTTGAAAGACAATTTAATATGCTTTAATGTTAGTATAAATTTATGAAAACCTATTTCGGCTTCCTATGTTTAACATAGTGAAATGAATTCATTAAGCAAATTAAGCTTTTTTATTATTAACATAAATAGGGTTATTGACAAAACTTAACTCTTAATTTTTTAATAATGGGTATGACCTCCTCTTGCCCTAATAACATCTCTCATCCGATTAGGCATAGATCTAATCAAGTTTGCTATTGTTGCTTGTGGGATGTTAAGCCACTCTTCTTCTGCTGCAAGAATAAGCTCTGGGATCGAGTCTGGGGTATGAAGTCTAGCTCGAATTCTTCGTTTTAGCTCATCCCATAAATGTTCGATCGGATTTAGGTCAGAACTGTTTGCTGGCCAGTCTATAACCTGAAAACCGACTTCTGCAATGTAATCTTGCACGATTCTTGCGGTGTGTGCCCTTGCATTGTCATACATAAAGATAAATTCGTCTCCAATGTAGTCGACGTAAGGTACCACACAAATTGCTAAAATCTCCTCGATATATCTGGCAGCCGTTAAACCTCTTCTTCCGTGAACACGGTCGTCCCTACGAATGAACTCAAGATCGGTTCGTGCTCCTATAGAAATTGCATCCCAGATCATGCAGGAACCACCCCCATAAGCACTCCGCTCTTCAAAGCAGCATTCTGCAAATCTCTCTCCTAGTCTCCGGTACTTTCCTTCTTCAGTCGCTACCATAGAGGCATATTTTGGTCTCATCTGATAACAAAACAGATCCCCATTGTTCCAACGTCCAATTCCGATGATCCTGTGCAAAACACAGGCGTGCTTGCCGATAAGCTGGAGTAAGTTTTGGACCAATCGCAGGTGTTTTAGGGGTTAGGTTATTTTCCCGCAGTCTTCGTCTCACTATCCACTGACTAACAGCCACTCTTCGCACCTCACGGAGCTGTCGTTCCACCTGAACGGCATTAAGGTGACGATTTCTTAATGTTGTTGACACAATAAAGCGGTCATCACGAGCGGTTGTAAATCGCCGTCTGCCTGTTCCAGGTCGCCTATGAAAGGATCCAGTCTCCTCATAACATTGGCACACTCTTCGAACCGCTGCGCATGTCATATCCAATTGTCTAGCAACAGCTCGCTGACTAAGTCCATTTTCGATTAGAGCAATAACTTGGGCGGCTTTTTGTGGCGTAGTATGCATTAAAGTAACACACTTGAACACTGCTGAGATTATGAAAAACGAATAATATGCAAATTTCACTTGCAAAGGCAATACTTTTACAATTAGACAAATTTGTTATTTTCATGACAATCATCACATAAACACGTTTCATTTGTTTACCGGTTACTACGCATGTAAACGATAAGCCTTCTTGATAAATATATACTCACATTAAAGCATTAAATTGTCTTTCAAACAGTATATTTGTTTTTGTGATCTGATGATAATTTCTTGAAAAAAATATAGTTAAAGTCAAAAGTTTACAGTGGGCCAATTTCTATGTACGCAAGTGTATATTGTTTTGTTTACTATAATTTTTTTAAATGTATAAAATGTATAAAATATACATACCAGATCCTAATAAAACCTCAAGAGATCTGTACTGCCTAGTTTGAATATCTTCTGTAAAGTGTTTATCGACCCAACAGGCATTGCCAAGATCAGCAATTTTCACATCAAACTCACATTCCACAAAGGCTGGATCAATTGCATCAATTTTGTCCATATTGGAATTTAGTTGATTCGAGTCATCCTCTGACATGTGTTCCATTACTGAATCCATATTTGGGGCTTCACCACCTCCAAGATCCTCAACACAGCCATTTTCTAGTTTAACTTCAGTTTCTGGTGTTGTCTCAGGACTGAAAAAGATTATAATATATATAAAAGTTGGCTCTAACTGGTTTGTTTACAATGTATTATTGATCATATAATTAATAGGAATAAATGGTACCCTGTTTAAGATAGAAAAAATGCCCTCACTCAAAGAATTCAATTTTTTTCATTCTAAGAGATTAAAAAATAAGACACAACACAATTGTAAGCCGCCATACTCCCACCATATGGTTCAGAGACCTGGACTGTAACCAAAAGTAATGAAAATATGTTAAGATGTATCAAAAGAAAATCTACGGAGCAGTGAATGAGAATGAAGTGAGGAAAAGACACTATAACTTCAAATTTCATAGAATATATCAAGCACCAGATACCTCTATTACATATATTTCAATGATCTTTTCTATAAATTTATGTTCTACACTATTCTTACACAATGTTTAACTGTATAAACATTAATTTCTGGTCCTTGAGCTAGCTGAAGATGGCTTTGGAGCATTTTGTGATCTGCTCTGTCATCTTCACTTTGGCACCTGCACCACGTCACTGTTGATGTTGATGTGAGATCCAGTCTCAAGAAATTGTTGGAAAGTTATCTACGTAAGTGTATGACTAACGTTTGTCTTACCACATTCTTTTTGATATTTTTCCATCGTTATTAAGAAATACACCTGTAAGGAAGCCTGTGTAACACTAAGATATTTTCAAATCTCTAAAACACTACAAAAGTTCATAGAGTTTTCAAAACAATAATTTCCTGAAGCTTTGTTGATTCATACATGATGGGTTCAGAAAATTTTATGGTTTAATAGATTTTGTGAATCTGTTTTTTCTCTTAAACTGAAAGAAACTAAAGAAATAAATAAAGATATATAAAATTTCCTAAATTGGATGGGTTTTCTCTGACATGCAGTGTATTTAGAAATTTAGAAGACCTAACCTTATACTTGATAATATAATACATATTATAATAAACTGTATCTGTTAACTATCTAATTATAATTGTGGCTAATTGAATCACGTAAATAATATTAAAATATCACAAGAAAATAGCTTGAGAAGAACATATGATTGGTATATAAAATGTAAGAGCCCACAAAGAAAATCATAAAGGATTAGCTGTGAAATCTCAGATTTGAATTATGTTACATTTATAACTTGACATTGTCAATGTAAAGTATGACAATTAATTTTCTATCACAAAACCCGAAACCTGCTAGATCAGTTAAATTTCTTGGTATTCATTCTGACCAGAATCTGAATTGGGGGAATAAATACAAAATATAACAAAAAACTGAATAGAGCCTGCTACTCATTAAGAGTGTTTAAAGAGCTATCTAGACCAGGGGATTTTACTATCAGTATATTATGCAAATTTTTATTCTGTTATGCGATATGGAGTAATATTCTGGGGTCCTGCAGTAGATAGCTCAACTGTCTTTATAGTCTAAAAAGGCAGTCTGGGTGATCTTCGGCGGAAGAATACTGTAGAGGCTGATTCAAATCACTCAATATACTCATTTTCTCAGCCATCTATATATTTGAATGTATTATGTTCCTTTTTAAAAAATTTTCTTTTTTTTTTATTACCTGCTTCCCAATCATGATTATAATACCAGAAGCCTTAATTTGAATTTGCCACTTCACAGATTGTCTATAAAAGAGAGAAGTTCTTTGAATGTGTGTGTTAAATTTTATAATAGTCTATCCTCTGACATTCAACAGGAAACACACTATAGAGCTTTTAAAAGAAAAGTTTTTGTTTTTCAACACCTAGTTGACATTGAGCCCTATACTGTGGCAGAGTGCCTGGCTTATCCTTCTCCTTGATCAGCATGTTAAATTTGTAAAATGTTAATATACTTTAAATGTGTAATCTATATATATATATATATATATATATATATATATATATATATATATATATATATATATATATATTTAATCTGTAATTAATAATGTGACATTATTTGCTCAATTATGTTTAAAAATGTATGCAAATAAAAATTTACTCTACTCAATATCATTTTATTTTAAAATGGCTTGTACCAAAATAATTTGTTACCTTCTGCTCAGCTTTTACTTAGTATCATTGTTATTTTTGAGTTTCTTTTTCTATTCCTTATCTAGCTGCTTAGAATATTTCAGTGTAAAAGTTTTAATTACAAAAAAACTAACCTAATTTAATATATTTGTACATTTTTTAAAACAAAATATGAAAATTTTCATTAAATATGCCTGTATGATGCAATGTCCCTTGATAAACCAATGACCATGAACTTGATTGCTGGTGTAATACATTTGTATAAATTAACTTTGGTATATTTTACAATTTACTCTTCAACAGAATAAAAGATAAAAATAGCCCATTCAAGGCAAACCCTTTTATGGTAAAGCAACAACTACTTATTGGTGTCAATGTTGGAATTTATATGCTATAGTGATTGCCAGATGGTTTAAAGATATATCTATTGATTTAAAAATGAAACTGAGTTTTTTTGGAAAATAGGAGTTTTATAAACTTTGGGATTTTCTTCACATGTACTGTGGATGTATATAGCTTTTACGATAGTTTATCACAGAAAAAAATGAATAAAATACCAAAGAAAAGAAAAATGAATGAGAAAAAAACGCAAATTTAATGAAAAGTGGACTCCTGGTTAATTATTAATTAATAAGTACAGTAAAGCACTATTCTTAATTTGCAAAAATGAGTTTGGTAAATTAAAAGTGGATATGAAAGATTTGAATCTCAATTCAGACAAAAAAAAATTGATAAAAAATTTGAAATTTGTCCTCACATACAGTGATTTGATGTTGATTGAATGTTTGAAGTAACTGATAACTGATATAAATTTAGTATATATCCTAAGAAAATGTACATATATTGTTTAAACAAAAAATAACAATAAATTTAATAAAAAATATACTAAAAATAAAAGAAAACTTATTAATTTTCATTAAGAAATAAAATTTGGCTAATTTTTAAATTGTTTTATCTACTTCTTTTTTCTGAAGGTATTTTTCCAGCTTTGAAAAATATTTGTTAACAATGCACATAAGTTGCAGGGATATAAAGTGTTTAATTGGCTAAGATAGATAAATGAGGATAAATCTTCCTCCATTTCCACTAAAGCAGTGGATTTTCATATCAGGTGATTAGTGGTTAATTTATATATTTTTAATTTCACCAGCATGTATGGATTAGCTGGATTGGTTTATGATCTAGATTTAATTTGGATTTCATCATTCCAAAGACCTTTTTTATCCATAGTTTTTCCTTTATTTGATGGCAGTTCTAGAAGTTTTCCTGTTGAGTTGTAGAATTTTCTTCATTGAGCATAGCAGATACTTTCGTTTCAGATTTTCTACAGCCAGTTGGCCAAATGTGTACTTGAAAATCCATGAATTTTAAAATGTAGATCTAAAACTGCTGCTTCTGAAAGTAATGTCCCCTTCAATGTCTTTGAACCTGTCTTTGATTTGATTAAAAAATACTTTATGCACAGCTTGTACTTTTTTTTAATAACTGGTTTCCAAATTTTAACAATTTTTGCATTGCAGATATAAATGAAAATATCCTTGAAACAGAAACACTTTTTTTGCACTAATCTCATTGGTTATATTGTTAAATATTTCCAAAATTTCTGCAGAATTTTTAATGGCCTGCCATTCATCAGATGTTAAATATAAGTTATATTCTAAGCATATTATCATATCTCACAAAAAATTCTACCTCATACACACATCTACTTTTAGTATTAATATTGATATAGAATTCTAAAGTAACTATTTTTGTGGGTAAACAACATTTTTATTAATCTGCCCAAGTTGCTTGATCGTTTGGTTAATAAGAAACTGACATTGAGTTTTAGAGGCATTTTTAATTAAAATTTGGAAAAAAATTTGGTTTTATGAGAGGGAGGTCAACAGATGCCAAGATAGTTTTGTATGTCAATCATATATATAACAGCTTTGAAGAGGGATTCCAGGTTGACTCAATCTATACTGACAACTGTTTTGTTTTGTTGTATTGTTTTATTTTTTCTTTCTTCTTTTAATATTTTTGCACCGTTTTTGTATTAATTTGTCATCTTTTTGTTTCTAATTGTGGTTATTAGACTGGGATACAAATAAATTAGAGGCTTCAGGTCCGATCCGAACATTTAGACTAGACTATTGTACCTCATTTAGATTTAAAGTTTTAAGCATAGGTAGGAGAAGAAAAAAGGTTATCATCTTAAACTAACATGTAAAATAGTTTGTATACAATTTGATAAATGTTATACTCTTCTGATCTAAATAATTGGATAAGGTTACATTACATCCAATATTTATAATGAAAACTGTGATAAGTTGCACAAAAAGGTAAAAAAAAAATGAATTAAAATGTGATGAATATGTTTTTTTATAACAAAATATGAATAGACTAAAAAAATAGTAACAAAGAGAAGAAACAAAATGAGAAACCAAAAATTGTCTAAATTAGAATTACTCTTAGAATATATGGAATGAAATAGACAAGCCAGAAAAAAAAGAACACAAAACTCAAACAAATGATAACATAGCTGAATTTATTCATTTATGATTAAAAATTGTAACTACAACTGTTCTACAAACAAATTCTATAGAATTTCAAATAACACTTCACAATTTTTAAGCAATTAAACAAATTTTTAGTTCATTCTTTCAATTAATGGAACTGCTTTCTGATTTGTTTATGATTGAAGGAAGAAAAACCAGTCAGTGACCTATAAAAATATTTTTGGTCTGTGTAAAATTCCACACTGGATTATTTATGACAACATAATTTTTATACAGGTAAAGTAAAGTAGAATTGAAGTATGATTTGCTGATTTCTTGGTTAAAAGTAGTGTATTTCATTAAAGTCAATTATGAAGATTTTTTAAGATCATTTGATAAAAAAACAAGTATTATCAACAAATATAAAAAATTATTTTGAAGGTTATGTACCAGGCCTCATTTTATTCTCATTAACATTGAAAGTAAATTGGTCAATATGAAATGTTTCTGAAGAGCTGAAGAGGAAATAGTTTGTGGAACTACAATGGGTAATTAGATTAGTTTAGAGTCAATGCAAACAGGAATAAAACGAAAGTAAAATTTTGACACAAAATAAAGTTAATTTTAAACTACATGTAAACAGTACATGATTATTATTGAAATTTGATCATTATAACCCTTTACTGGCTACGTAAAACTAATTGTACTGGCTATCATTTTTAGGATATGAAAAGGTTAGAATTTTAAATAGTACTATTAGAAATAAACATTTACCTGTGACTTGGTGAAGTTTCATGAAAATCAGTATCACCGTTCACACTAACATCACCATTTTCCTTAACTTTTTTCAATTCCTCAATTTCGAATATTTGCTCCATCTGTTTTTTCAATAGCTCAGTTTGTCTTTTAGCTTTTTTCTTTAGTTTCTTCTTTTTATTTTTACTCATTTTCGTCTCTATGACTGGAGCTGTACTGATTAAGGAAGTTGGTAATTTTATGCCTAGCTGGGATAGTTCTGCTGCTTTACAAGCCAGTGTTCTAATTGCATCCTCAGATATACAGAGTAGGACATTTTCAGGTTTGATATCCGTGTGAATAATTCTGCATTTGGTGTGGAGATAATCCAGACCTTCTAAAACTTGTTTCATTATAGTGCGCACATTTGCTAATGGAATTCCTCTATAATTGGATTTTATAATTAATTTTAATAGATGATGACCTAGCACTTCAAAGACCATACAAACATGTACCCCATTGATTCCACTGATCTTAAAATCATTTAAAAGTTGAACAGTTTTATTACGTTTTGGATCTGTTGGATCAGATTCTCTAACTGATTTCAAAATTTTTATTTCATCAAGAGCAGTTTCTGTGAAGTGATCTGCTGACTTGACAATCTTTAGGGCAACAAATCTCTTCTCCTCAAGATCCCAACACAACCACACAGTCGAGAAATGACCCCAACCTAATTTTCTAGTTACATGATACCTGGAAAGAAAGAGGTCGCCAATTCTGACAGGATGGTAACCTCCTTTGCGGTAATCTGAACTATCTTCTTGTTCTTCCTCTTCACTAGTGTAAGGATCCTCATCTCCGATAGTTTCATTACTCGAGCTATGAGAAGGTTCAGTTTTAGAATTATGCCGATTTTCTCCACCATGTCCGTTCATATCGTTTTTACCTTTCTTTTTGGCAGGCTTGTGTCTTTTCTTTTTAGCTTGAATAGCTAAGACACGTCGATTTACGTCCAATTTAGCGCTCATCTGTATACCTTTTTATAACAATCGCCACTAAAATTACTTAAAAACGTTATTAAGGCGTCAAATGTCCTTCATTTTATTAAAAACACTTTTGTTTGATTATGGCCGCCTCACCACTATTCCCTAGTACGAAAAGACAAACAACACTTTGCTCCATCAATACTACCAACATCGTTGTAATGTCAGAATTATATTACTAGGCACGTTTTTGCGTTTCGTAAAAAATGTTTTCAACAAAATATATAATAATTTCAATAATGCCTAAATCACAGAATAATAAACAATCAGAATGCCCAGTCTAGACTGAAACATATACTCGAATTGAGAAATTTGTGACAAGCTACAACAGAACTGTAATTTAAATTTTTAGAAAATAATAATTTAGAACATTTGAAATAATTTAATCTATTCTTAAACTAAAAGTTCGAATAAATTAGTGCATATTATGTCTGTAGTTGTCGAAAATAAATTAAACCGGGTTAATTTGTCTATGCGCACCAAATAAAATGTCACTGAACAGCACTGGTTCCGTTTGGTTGATGGTTGATTCCATCTGCGCGAACGAGATGCGCGTACTTATTTTTTTTAAGCAGAGTGGGCGTTCTGATTGTTTATTATTCTGTGCAAATGTCTCAATTCGAGTCTATGTTTCCGTCTAAAACATGGCGTTCGTATGGTGACAAACTTTAAAGGCGGCATCTGAGAGTGGGCATTCTGAGTGTTATTAATTATGTGCCTAAATCACAGAATAAATCCTAAATACAAAGAAAAGTTTATTTTAAGTTTGTTTAAATGATTCATTTGGATATTTAGTACGCTAAAGTTACAACATATCTCGCAGTAAAAAATAGGGCTTCGTTTCCCTAAATTATGTTAAAATTTCGAAGCGAAGATGAAGAAATATAATACAGTAAGGAAAGTTATGTGTAGCTAGCTACTCAGGTTATTGATCAACAATAAAATTATTTAAATTGTTCCATTTGGATGTCTTTGATTTTGATTATTTGTCGAGGATACATATATTGTTTCTTTTTATTTTGCACTTTATTAAAATTATACCTGGGGCCTGATTCTATTTCATTTCGATGTCGAAATTTAAAAGCGACTACGCCATGACAGTCGCAATCGCTAGCGATTCTCATTCATTTCGATTTTAGTTAAAAGTGGGGACATTTACTTTATCATTTTGACACTGCTCAGAATTTGGGTTGGCCGTCTTGTTTATTGGCTGCACGCTTGTTAAATGTTTGTTTTGTTTAAATTTTACGATTTTTGTTTCTTGTTTGAGTTGTTAAATTTTTAGTGGCCATTCTCAATGATTATATTTTGAATTGAAAGAAAATGGATGGAGGCTGTTGGTGATGGTGGCACTAAATTGTCTGTGGACCAAAAAGAAATTATGATGGCTTTTGACTTGTGCTTGTGCTTATATTATATATTATATTTTTAAATTTACTGCAGCTTAGTATTGGTATTACTAAAAACAATACATTACTGCTCTAAAAATTCTTGATGAGTTTAAAGATTATTTTATATCTCCAAATAAGAGTGTAGAATTAAAATAAATTATTACAACCAAATTATTTATTATTTCTATCTTCCATTACAGCCTGAATATATTCAAAAATTGTGGTTTCCAATTTAGTTTTAATATTGGGACATTTTATTTCTTTAATTTTTACACCACAGTATATTTTAAAAAATAATCAGTAGCATCTGGCTTGGGGCCCCCAGGTACCGCAGTTCTATTTTTATGTGTTAAAGTTTCGACCAATTATGTGCCGAATCACATACAATTTCTGATAAAACGCAGCCATACTTTTTGCCTCAGTTTTCGTTGCAACAATCAAAACAACACCGCCTAAACTGAACCTAACCTCGCTTCTCCTAGTCCCGCTAGTCATGTCAGATTAATTTCGACTCGAAATTAAATTTCAACCACTTTCTTGAAGTTGAAATTAATTTCGATAAATCGAAATTTAGTGACGTCCTTTGGTTAGTTCAGCTGAAATCCACTAGGCTCGCAAAGTCGCATTTCGACGTCGCCATATTGATTTCAACATGTTTTCAGTCGAAATCTCAATTAGAATCAGGGCCCTGGTATTGCTAATTTTTTTCTTAAGTTACATTTTTGGATATAACCACAGAACACATATAAGTTCTGTCAGTTTCAAATGAAATAATTTTGTCTTGTCATTTTATTCTTGTTCTGTGGATTACACCTGCACATTCTTAGGATCTCTTTTTCCGGTTTTAAGCATGTCAATAATTAATTTATACGTCAAAAGTTTGTGTTGTTGATCTCTCTATTCTCTCTATTGTATGTTAAATAAAAGCTATATTCAAATACCAAACCCGAACCAGTTCAGTAATTATAATAATTTTAAGGAAGTAGCGCAACCAATGTTTACTGAACTTATTAGATACTAAAGTTGCAGTACGGTTCCTTGTATAATTAATTATTGATAAAGTTCAAAGTGTTTTCATCAAATTAGAGATATTAACCTAAAACAAGAGATATGAATAATGCTGATTTACCAGATGATAGTGATTCTAGTGATGAAGACTATGTACCCAATGAAAAAGTAGATGACTTACCATCAGAAATTGACGAGGATGATTCAATATCCGAATCCGAAGAAACTTCCGGAAAATCTTCTAGAAAGAAAAAGAAAAGCCGTAAGAAAATTGGAAAGGAAAAAATAGGTATGTAGTATTTTTGTTGTTTTATACACGGTAAAAGATGGTTATATATCAAAATTACTCAATCATTACTAGCAAAGTAATCTTCAACACTACCGGTATTTCATAAAGTTGTCTTGGTACTAGTGTAATACCAAAGAATATAGACGCTTAATAAGCGTCTATATTCTTTGGTAATACCTTATACCTTATTATGTATCTTTAAACTACCGGCCGCAAGGATCTTCAATTTATTTGGTAAATTTAAGGTCTCCATGAATAGTGTATATGAAGATATAATTAATTATACTCCATGTAATTATTTAGTAATAATTGTTTTTAAACAACTTAAAATATTAATAATACAAACTTTATCACAAAAATATGAAAGTAGAAGAAATAAAATAATAATAAATCATAATTTATGAAACAAATATAATAAGTTTTATGAAAATGTAAATTATTTTAGAAAATAAAAATGAAGATATAGAGGAAACCAAATCTGAAGAAACAAAAGCAAATGTTGATGATCTATGGGCAGATTTTGTTAAAGATACAGGTTTTAAAACAAAAGGCAATATTAAATCAACTCAACCTACATCTTCAAAACCTAAGGAAAATGTTAGCAAATCAAGTAGTTCTTCCCAATCGTCCAGTACAGAATCAAAGCCTGCTAATAAAGTTAAAGTTACACAAATTTTTGAATTTGCTGGTGAAGAAGTTAAGGTTGAGAAAGAAGTTAGTGCAGGTAATTTTTGCAAGTATTTTATTAGTAAAAATTTAATTTCAGTCAAAAAGGTTTAATTTCTGTTTACCTTTAATGATGAGTTTTATCATCTGTTCTAAGGGTTTTTAAATTATCTGTATGCCTAACATTTGTGCTACTTTGGAATTTCGAGTAGGTATGCATTACATGTATTCCAATTCTTAAATTGTCTTCTTTCTTAACATATTTTGAGCATAGGTTTATTTAGGTACAACTTGTATCAAGGAGATTGAGCTACTTCCTATCTATTTATGAAAAAAACTAATTTAAACATAAGTTACATGTATTTAATTATTTATCAATTATGGTAGTTCCATAAGTAATTATGTACATAGTGTTACTGAGAAAATAACAATTGATTGGCAATTAGTTCTATAGAGGCCAAATTTCTATGTTGGCAACACTTTTAATATATAGACAGTAAGGAGATATGCAGACAGCTAGGTGATTTATACACCACCATTTACATCATGTCTCTAACTGCTGCCAGGAAACTGATCATGGGCCGGAGCCATTTCTGACTCTGGCCTATGGGATGGCAGTAGAAACTGTACAAGCTGTGGCTAGCAAGTAAGGTGAAAGTTGTGAAGTAGGCAACTTGGTCAATATATCGCTGTAGCCTGTGTTGTCATCCCTAAATATAAACAGGGAACTCATTTATAGTCTTCTTGTGGAAAGGATATAGAGACAGTACAAAGCTGTGTTTTGGTAAATAGGATGAGAGTACAAAAGCACTGGAGACGTGAAAGTTTTGGAACTTCCCCCTAGCCAGTATTAATGCCACTGAAGAGCTTGTGTTTCATACCAAGCAAAAAGTGAAGACAACCTAGGTGGTTCAATGTAGCAACAAATCCCTTCTCATTCTGTTTTCGTTTTATGAGACATACACACTTCTAAAAGAGTGTAAGTTATAGAAAACTTTCAGTAAGTAGGTGAGCCCATTTTAGGTTATCTGCTCCCTTGATATGCGGATGTGCAGTAAGAAAGCCAACACTTCAGGCCTTTTAGCACATGCTTGTCCAATATACATGTGGCCATACATTTGAACTGATACATTTTCACAATGATACTTTCGTTGTGTGCAGATCTACACTTTTTTTTCATTGCCATGTATTACTGTATGAGCTTACGCCCATACCACTAAGGCACTGTTCTGTTTGCCAGTATATCGAGTTCTTCTTGGCATTTCCATTCTAGTCTATAATACCCAAGTATTCTATGAGTCTATTGTCCTTTTCTTTACTACTTGAGTTTCGATCTGAATGACCTGATGAGCAGCTCTATAAGAAGGCCCATAATGGCAGAATCTACAAGACTCTCCAGCTCTGCATAAATCCTTCAAGAAAGAATAACTGTCTACTGTCTAGACAGTCCCCATTAGGACATGATCTCTTTGAGTTATAGCAACACACAGTATTTCTTACGCTGTTTTCTCGGAAGATCACTTCAGTCATGCTTCTCACAATATTACAATCCAGATTTTGTAGTGCATGGCCTGTCTTTGGTAGAACCAAATTCTTAATGCCAATTTCACACGATTTTCTTCAAATTAAAGCATGTACTATGTTCTCGTAGCTTGCCTTGTATGTTAAGACATAATCATCCACAGCAAATATCAAGGACCATCTCTTCTAATCGCAGTACTCTTCCAACTTTAGGCTGTTGATTTTTAAACTCATCCAAGCGACCGAACTTCTTATTGAATACTGACAAGATTCCTTTAGTCATCTCGAGTACTTGGGCAACAGCGTGTTATGGAGACGTTTTCCGGAACATTTAAAATCTCCTGCTGAACTACCGTGGTCACGCCGAATCTAGCTCTCTTTCTTTCTACATAAATACATTAAAACTTGTCCGTTCTTCCGTTTTATTTAAGCCAGCATAAAGCGCAAGACGATTTATGTGAACAACCTTTTATAATACCGTATATTACGTCATTTTTCTCGTATTAATTTCATACGGATTTTCTCATTGTGTTTGCAGTTTAGGAGACAAGCTTCGACAACGTTTAAAGGTTATAAAGTAAAATATCATCTACCGCAAAGCTTTCATTACGGAATATGTCGAAGATAAGCTTTTTAGTTACGATATTTTCAATTAAATTTATGGGTAATTAGCATTAAATTTACAAGAAATTACATCTTTACACTTTGAGTTCGATTCTTTAATCCAACTGATTAAAGGTTATTTCAAGTAAGAGCGTGGATTCATATCAAACTAGCCTTTGATATAAAAAACAAGTTTTTTGGAATTAAATCGATTTATTTCTCAACATAGTCCCCTTTTAGCTGGATACACTTAGTAAGACGATGTACCAATTTTTTTATCCCATCCGAGTAGTACTTTTGCTCGAGCTCTTCAAAATAGGCCGAAGTTTCAGCGACGACTTCATCATTTGTTGCGAAACAGCGTCCTCCGAGCCATTTTTTTAGGTTTGGAAACAGGAAAAAATCGCTGCCGGCAAGATCTGGGGAATACGCTGGGTGTTCAACCAATTCATAGCCCAATTCGTGTAATTTTGCCATGACAACGACCGGTCGGTTTGCCGGTGCATTGTCTTGGTGAAAGAGCACTTTTTGTGTTAAAAACCGGGGAGTTTTCGACGCAATTCGGCATCGAATCGATCCCATAATGCTGCGTAGGACTCACCATTGATTGTTTTTCCTTTTTCCAAGTAGTCGATATGGATGATGCCCTTCGCATCCCAGAAAACAGTCGCCATCACTTTTTGGGCCGAATGCGCACTCTTTGCCTTCTTCGGTGGCCCTTCGCCGCGTTTGCGCCACTGTTTCGACTGTTGTTTGGTTTCCGGTGTGTAATAATGCACCTAGGTTTCATCAAAGGTGATAAATCGGCGAAAAAAATCCTTCAGATCGCGCCGTATCATCGCCGAAAGCGTCTCCGAAGTGGTCACACGTTTTTACATTTGATCGATTGTCAGCAAACGCGGCACTCATCGCGCGGATAGCTTTTTCATGTCCAAATGATAGTGAATGATGTTGTGTACGCGTTCGTAGGAAATGTTTAGGACCTCTTTTAACTCGCGGAGCTTAATTTGACGATTTGCCATCATCATGTCATCGACTTTGTTGATCATATCCGGCGTGGTGACTTCATTTGGCCTCCCGGAACGCTCATCATCAAAAACACTCGTACGACCACGAACAAATTCAGCTTTCCAAAATTTTACTGTTGCTAACGAAGGTGCAACCTCACCATAAACTTTGTCCAGGTCGACTTTTATTTGCACATTCGTTTTACCCTTTTTGTGGGACTTAATCACCATACGATACTCGACTTTTTCCATTTCTCCGAAAACACAAAATTTGCTTGCTTTTGATGACTGTAAAAAGCAAACTATTGTTTTTGAAACTTAAAATTTTGACAGACGTCATGTCATGAATGGCAAATGTCAACACCGAAACCAATCCAGTATCAAGTAGCGCCATATATCAAAGGCTAGTTTAATATCAATCTATCCTCATATACTACACAATAATTATATTCCTTTGTAGTTTTTGATAATTTTTTTTTGGTACTGCAATGTTTCTTTATATCTTTTGGATTTTAGATTCAGCCGAAGCTCGTTTATTAGGAGCACATACGGAACAAAGTTTTTCTAGTGGTAAAAGTAAAAGATCTGCTGGACTGACTGGCATAGGTAATGTTCTGAGCCAACTCACTAAAAAACCGAAAATTAGTACATTAGAAAAAACCAAATTGGATTGGGATAGCTATAAAAGAGAACAGAATATTGAAGAAGAATTACAGACTTTTAATAAAGGAAAAGATGGGTGAGTAGTATTTTATGAATGTTATAATATGAGTATAATGTGTATTCATTATAATAAGTTTTAATAGAAATGGTTAGACCAACAAAAGGACAAAAATATTCTATTTAAACTGAATTTTTCAGAAAGTACATTATACATATAATACACTGTGTTGAGTATATAGCTAGGAGAATCTTCTTCCATCAGGTCTTCGTTTACTCTTGAGATATACATTGAAAGAAATTTGCAAAAAATGTAGTTATTTGAACAGTTGTTGGTAGTTTTTAACAACGATATCAATAAGTATTTTTTAAATTAAATTAATTCTAAATGGTTTAGGGGAGAGGAAGGATTCAAAAGTCCACCAAAGACACAAGAATATCAAAATACTCTCCAAATAAAACTCAACGGAGAGTAAGATACTGCAGATGAAGAATACAGACAGTTAAAAACAATAATAACAAATCTGCAGAGGAAACTGTCGGAAAAGCCAAAAGGCAAAGAAACGCAGAATGGTATGATGATGAATGCAGAACTGCAGTAGAGGAAAAAAGGCAAGCTAGTCTTAACCAACTTCAAAGAATCACAAGAAATAGCAGAGAAATTTATAACGAAAAGAGAATACAAGCGACTAGAATATCATCATCATCATCATCAATGGCGCTACAACTCTTCGTGAGTCTTTGCCGCGTTTACTATTGCCTTCCATGTTTGTCGGTCCTGTGCCAGTAATTCCCATTGTCGCACTCCCATTTTCTCTAGATCTTCTTTGACTGCATCTTTCCACCTTTTTCTAGGCCGCCCTACAGACCTTCTTCCATCTGGCCTTTCCCAGAAAACATTGCTTATAGGACGTTTGTCGTTACTGTGTATCACATGCCCTGCCTATCTGAGTCTATTGGCCTTTATATATCTGACTAGATTTTCTTTTCCGAATAGAGACTCTAGCTCTATTCTAGAATATGCAGAAGAAAAAAAAGAGAGGCTTTGAAAAAACAAGTACAAGAAATCTTAGAACATAACAACAGACACGAGAGTAGAAAATTCTATAAAAGAATAAAAGAAAGCATACAGTCATTTAGACCTAAACTGACAATATGCAAAGACAAGGACGGAGAACTACTAACAGAAAAACAAAAAAATATAATGAGATGAAAAGAATACTTTGAGGGAAACCTAAATACGGACAATTGAAATGATCAAAACGAGACAATGTATATTTTAGGAGCAGCACATTGAAAATCTCAGTTATGAAGAAGTAGTTCAAATATTAAAGAAACTAAAAAACAGTAAAGCGCCAGGAACGGACGGAGTTTCGGCAGAATTGTTGAAATATGGAGGACCCGAACTCTGGCAAAGAATCCATTTCCTGATAAAGCTGGTATGGACCAAGGAGCAACTGCCGGAAGGTAGATATTGCGTCTCCCGGGAATTAACACAGACTGAACGATTTACAGATGTGTCCAGATGTGTGGTCATACATCAATACAAGAACATTTTGAACACCTAATAAACTAAAATTTTGAGTTTTTATTGTTGAACTTTATTAATGGAAATATTAACAGTTGGAGAATTTTTATTATTTAATCAGTTGGTAACTAACCAACTTAGCGATTTTATTTTATCTTTAAAGAATAAACAATTTGGCTGAGAGGGGTAAAATATTATTCTCTCACTGCCTTTTCTTAATTTGTTTTTATGTAGTATTAATATAGTGTATTTATTTGATGCTGATCTAGTTTTCTTTATTTTAGATATTTGGAGCGACAAGACTTTCTACAAAGAACAGACGTTAGACGATTTGAAATTGAAAGGGACATCCGCGAAGTTGAAAGGAATAAACGATTTAATAGCGCACTATAAGCAACTTAGCGCGCCATTATGAAGTTAACTTGCAAGAAGCGGGTTTGTGAAAGAGAGGCAGTTTATTTTGTATGCATGCAACTTTAAATTTTTTTTTATATCGTGATTTGAATAATTTGTATTATAAACTACTTTATGTATGATACTGTATTCTAGTTAGGTACTAGTTTACAAAACATTTCTGAAAATAAAGTGCCAATACTTCAGAAAGGTAATAAATAATAGTGTAGCATTTTTTTTTACCTCCTTATAAGAAAGACAGTCAAATTCGTAAAGAAATTTATAGCTGCGACAGCTTCAATCTTTACAAGAAAATTAAGCAAATTGTTGGTGTTTTCAAGAAAAAACAAGTCACTGGTATACATAATGACCAAAATGAACTAATAACGGACCCTAGCGATATACTTAATACTTGGAAAATGTACACAGCCAATTTGTTCAATGATGACCGAACACAAAAACCATCACAACTGGGAGACCATTTGTATGGCCTAAGTATTTTGAAAGCTGAAATTGTACACGCTATCAAACTATTAAAAAGTAACAAAACCCCAGGACCAGATGATATGTACGCAGAAACAATAAAGTTACTTAATGAAGAAAACCTAGACATTATTGTCAAGCTCTTTAACGACATCTATGATACGGGCCAGATTCCAAAAGATTGGCTTCGATCTACATTTATCGCCCTACCAAAAACACCACGTGCGAACTTCTGCAAGGACCACTGATAATAAGCCTAATGAGTCACTTTTTAAAACTTTTCCTGAGAATACTTCACACTAGATTGTTTAAGAAATGTGAAGAGGTCAGTGGATGGAGTCAGTTTGGTTTCAAAAATGGACTTGGCACGAGAGAAGCGATCTTTAGTATGCAAACATTAATACAGAATTGTTTAGATCAAAGAAAGGATGTTTTGTCTGTTTCATCGATTATGAGAAAGCATTCGATAATGTAAAACACGAATTGATGATAAAATACCTACAAGAGTTGGGATTGGATGCCAAGGATATAAGAATTATCAATAATCTGTATTGGAACCAGACAGCAATAGTACGTCTTCAAAATTTCAACGAAACAGAAATTTCTCCATTAAAAAAGGAGTAAGGCAAGGTTGTATACTGTCTCCAATGCTGTTCAATTTATACGTAGAAAAAGCCTTCGTAGAAGCAGTGGCAGATTCTAATAAGGGTATTAAAGTTAACGGCGTATTTATTAATAACATCAGGTATGCCGATGATACAGCCAAAGTGGCAGATAACATCGACGATCTTCAATGTCTTTTAAACGATCTAACTCTTGCAAGTGAAGCTCGGGGTTTGAAAATAAATATCAAGAAGACAAAAAAAATGATTACCCCCACGCGAAGATATATGTCTCTGGAGAAGAAATCGAACAGGTCAGGCAATTTAAATACTTTGGTTGTTTGCTGAACGAGGGTTGGGACCAAGAGAATGAAAGAAAGAGCAGAGTTGAACAAGCCAGAAATGCTTTTTTGAGGCTTCGTAAGTTTCTGACTGATCGCAAATTGGACTTCAACCTTCGATACAAGATGCTTAAGTGTTACGTGTGGCCTGTTCTCTTGTACGGGATGGAAGCATGGACGTTAAAGGCCAGTTCCATTAACAAACTTGAAGTGTTTGAAATGTGGTGCCTCCGTCGAATACTTAGAATATTATGGACGGACAGGGTCAGAAATGAGGAAGTAATCAGAAGAGCGGGCTTACAGGATAGGGAACTTTTTAATTATGTAAAAAGTAAGAAGACTGCATACTTGGGGCACATATTACGAGGAGAAAGATACATTTTTCAGCAACTGATAGTCGAAGGGAAGATAGAGGGTAGGGGAGCTCTGGGACGTAAAAAAATGTCATGGCCGCGAAATATTCGACAATGGACAAGAATCCACAGCTATGAAATCCTTCGCAATGCTGCTAAAAACAATTATTTAATCCTAACTATTTAAAATCTCACCTGACAAGACGATGTGCGGTGGACGCCCACGCAGAAATGCACGTCACCTTAAGAAGAAGATAAGAAAGAGAATAAACATAATAAAATTGTTTATTTATATTGGAAATTGCTGCTGGCGGTATTAAGCCCTTTTTTAATACCATACCTTTCGTTTCATCTCACACAAAGTGAAACCAATTATCTGGGCATTTCAACTAAGATATGTGGTTAAAAAATCGAATGTTTAAGTCAATTATGCCTCAGATTAAAGTTTAGGGAATTAGCGTTCCAACGGGGGAAAACTTTTCTTCACTTTTCTTTAGAATGGTATGGATTAAATGAAAGAAGGCAAGTGATGCAAACATTAATTGCTTATAGAAATAAAAATGTTTAGATAAACGGGTGGAGTGTGAAAGTCAAATACAATTAAAAAAAAATTTATTAGGGAAAATCCAAATATGCCATGAACTCATGTCAAAGTGAAAAAGATAAGATGGCTCATTTACCGTCAAACAAGACACGATAAAGGGCAGTCGGACAAGATATACCATTGAAGGAGAGGAGTGATCAATTTTAGAAAGTTTGGAGAAATGTAAGTAGGTAAACTGGTCCCTCATAGGGATAAAGGCAAATGGAATAATGGTGTTGACGAATTCATGTATGGATAGAATTATGCTAAACAATCAAGTCTCTATGGTATCTCGGTAGATGTACCTAACTGACTGAAATAAACATATAGAAAAAATGAACAGTTCAGGATTGCAATTTCGTCGTTTTTCAACTTATTAGTTAGACGCAGATTTTAGATCGTATCAAAAGCAAAATGGTGTTACTGCCCTCTGAGAGTTCGGAGACAATGGGTAACAATAAAACTGGAACTAACGTTGCCAATTGTTTGACTTCGTCTAGCTCAGTCTCTTAGGTGTAGGTACGTTTTGTCTTAAATACAAATCTGAAAAATTAGTTTGGCTGTAACAAATAAAACATGATATTAACTAATCATATTTATTGTACTTTAAAAATTAACTTAATTTTAATAAAAAACAAAGCAAATCCTGCCTCAATTCGTACAAAATTTAAAAATAATACTTATGGCAATAATGATGCAGTTAACTGGATGGTAGGCTTCATACGCTTGATAGATTGTAGATGAGCGTAGTTTGTTTGATTGTTGGCTTCAGATGCGTGTTTGAATGTGTAGATGGATTGTAATTTCAGACAGTTTTTCATAGTTGCGGCCATGCTACTGCAGTTAACTTCCTATGATTGACCATGTGTTTAGGGAAGTCCCTCCCGAATAAGGGAGACAAGAAAAAGTTTAATTAAGCCTAAAAACTAAAATAAGAAACCCTTTGTTAGTAACAGCATACATTTTAAAGTATGTAATGTGATGGATTCGATCGTTGCTTGTTGGAAATTCATTTAATATAACAATAAAACACTGAAAACTTTCAAAACTTCCATAAAATTTATTATATCTTATCACTACAGCTGTTTCGGCAGAGTGCCTTTCAGATCACTTGAGAAATTGAAATATGAGAGATGAATATAATAATTACACTAGCCTGCGTCTTTTTTGTAGTCGGTACTTTTATAGGTGATCTTTTATATTTCATGCATGCTGATTTCAAAAATGCAACTTATTCTTCTCAATCAGATCAGGTTATTTACTATTGCAAGTTTTCGGAAAGAGAATAATTATTATTATGGTTATTGTTTGGAAACAGATTTACATTTTAAAATAATATACACAAATTTAGCTATTCGTTTCGAAGTTACCATTTTAGAACAGCTATTCGTTAATGCATGAACATTTCAAAGACTTTGTGGTGAGTTTTTCACCTGTAATGTCCCTCTTAAGATACCAGCAATAGTGTGAGGCATATTCACAGTACAGCGGCCCTGATATCTCTTTTATTACTTAAATGTCTTGCTGGAATAGTTACCCTTGCTCTTCAGTGTAATCCTCGCAGTTTTCTGGAAAGTAGTCCAAATCTGAGCTGAAAAAGTGCATCTTTATAGACATATGTGCGCTAAGAGCACTATGAGTTTTGAAGGAGTTCCTCTACAGTAGACTGATAGTCAGGGCTCCTATAGTTGCCCAGAAAGTTTATAATAATATACTTCAATGAAAGCCTTCATCGAATTTAGAGTATTGCATGAGCTCCCTAATCTGAAGGCCATCTAAAGGGCCTTTAGCTTGGATTCACCAATAATTGGGAATTTTTCACACTTCATGGCATCTAAAAGTATTTTCAAGAGTAGTATTTGGATTTGTCAATATTTGTAAATGATAACGTCTACAAAAAATCCATAACAAAGATAAAAAAAATCAGATATTACGGACGAAAACAAAATTGTTTCTGTTACCGGCAAATATTTACGTATACTTATTTAAACAATGTTTATATGTTATTTCTTAATAGATTTGGAATTGTTAATAAATATTAAATAATAAACGAAAAAAAAAATAACTCGATTGTTAAAAATAATGTAAAAATTAAAAAGAAACAAGATATGCTCTAGAATTTTTTTTATTAACATCTAAGATTTTTTACAATCTATTTCACAATAAAAACAATAAGTAAAATTAAAGTTCTATTTCACAATAAAAACAATAAGGTGTAAGGTCCTGCAGTAGCGCACCTAGAATTGTCCTATGGGTGGGGGGGTTTTTGGTTGGACACCGAAATTTTTTATGCTACCTCCACTATTTTAAGTCCTTAAAATTTGTAAATAACAGTGTCGGAATAGGGTCCTGGGGCGTTTGACCCCCCTCTTAAACCCCCGCCCTGGGTACGCCACTGAGGTCCCGTGACTAAAGCATCAGAACACAAATATTCGACTAAATACGCGCACTCGAATACTAAAATCGGGACAGATCAGCATGAGTGGGCGCTGTTAAAGGCGTAGCTTCCAGCTTCCACTACTCTAGGTACTGTCAGAAACGGTTTGGTAAGTCCAAGTGATCATTAATCTTCAATCTCTTTGCTTGTTGGTTGTTTAGAAGATTGTATGCCAGTGTGTTAGGATGCACACGCAATCGTTTGTCCAGATGAATGATTAGATATTTTACGTCATCTTCTTGGAGTAAAGGATGTCAATCGAGGTTAACTTGTGGACATATACCTCTTCTTAGAGTAAATGTAGTATGAGTAGATTTTGAGGGATTTACTTTAATTCTCCAGAGTTTAAACCATTTATTAATTTTATTTGGATGTAGTTGCAGTATCTCTGATGCTGTTGCTGGATTACTATGAGATATTAGGAAAGTATTATCATCTGCAAATGTTGCAAGCGTTAGGTTATTGCCTGTTGGTAAGTCAGCCATATATATCAGGTACAAGACCGGTCTGAACACACTACCCTGAGTTACACCAGATTTGGTGGGGTAGAGTTTTGTATAGGTTTCACTATACCTTACTAGATATCTTTTTTCTGTAAGGTATGATTTAAGCAGTTTGAAGTAAGTGTAAGGTAGGTTTTTCTTTAACTTGTACAGAATACCTATGTGCCACAACTTGTCAAAAGCTTGAAAGGCTTCTAAAAAGGCTGCAGTACAGTATTGCTTGTTTTCGAGACTATTGCAACTTATTGTTGTGTAAAATCTGTGATTTTGTTCTAGTGTAGCGTATTGTTTACGAATTCCGAATTGATGGTCAGGTATAAGACCCTTTTTGTCCAATATTGGTTTGATTTTTCTCAACAAAAGTTTTTCAAAAACCTTAGAAATGACTATGAATAGGCTAATCGTCGGTATGAGTTGATAACTTTTGGATCTTTACCTTTTAAATCAGTATAATCTGTGCCACTTTCCATTGCAAAGGGAAGTAGTGCAGACTTAACATAGCATTGATCATAGTGATTATCTTATAGCAATCATAAGTTAGTTCTTGAAGGACCTTACCTGTAATGAGGTCCTATCTCGGTGCCTTATTGGGTTTTATATCATTTTTTATTATCTGTTTTACTTGGACTAAATACTTTCGAAAGATGTTCTGCGAATGTCTCGGATTTCTCTGTATCTGTTCTTGCCCATTTAGGTACCTTTGGCATTTTTTAAAGGAGGTATGGCATATTCTGGCCCTTTTACTTTTCTCGTCGCTTTCCATAAAGAATAGTTTGTATCTTTGAACAGCGTCAGATTTTCTAGATAAGTTTGGATACCCTTGTTTTCTTCTTCTTTTAATAGATTTTTAACTCTTTAGTGCGTGTGTGTTTTGTCACTTTCTCCTTCTATGCAACATTCCCTATATGAATTTCGCACCAAAGTAACATTCCATATATGTGTTTGGCACCTCGCCGCCTATTAATTGATACATGGCCACGTGCCGCAAAGGACCAATAGAAAAGTCCTAGGTCATCATCATCATTGGCTTTTACAACTCTTCGTGAGTTTTTGCCGCGTTTACTATTACCTTCCATTGATTCCGGTCCTGTGCTATTATTTCCCATGGCCTTACTTCCATCTTCTCCAGGTCTTCCCTGACAGCGTCTTTCCACCTTTTTCTAGGCCTTCCTGTCGATCTTTTACCATCTGGTCTTTCCCAAAACACATTGCTAATCAGTCTGTCGTCATCACTCCGTACCACGTGGCCTGCCCATCTTAATCTATTGGCTTTTATGTATCTTACGATGTTTCCTTTCCCGAAGAGAGTCTCTATTTCATTGTTGTATCTGCTCCTCCATTCATTTGTCACGCTGTCCCTGCAAGGACCATATATAATTCGCAGGATTTTGCGTTCCCATACTAATAGCAAAAAAATGAGTCCTAGGTGCCAAATATATATACGGAATGTTAAGAGTTGTTCGGTGGTTTAGATGCGTCCCGGACATGTACCGTTTTTCTCCTCATGCACGACTACAATCAGCTGTGATATCTTAACGACTAAGTTTTTAGGCCCAATCGAAGAAAGGACAAATTTTATGGCTATTTTACTTAAAAATGTCAAATTTTGGACTAGTACGGTTTTCGAACTCACCGATTCAATTGTTGACTACGTTTTTTGAATCTAAACAGAAACCTCTTTCAGATCAAAAATTCTTTTTAGCATACCTATTGTAACTTTCAACACGACCAAAAACCGCCAAACTCATTTTGGAACAATGTTACAAATCTATTTTTATATACGCTTGTTCCCCAACTATTTATTTCCAACCCCCCATCTTCGTCATTGATTAGTTATTTTAATATTTTAAATTATTATCGGAAAACTAATTTTAATGTACTCTTGTCTAGAAATTTAACTTGTAAAAACCTATTTGAATAATTTTTAAATCTGTGAATACGAGTTTATGTTCAATTGTGTACATTACGAAGTATCAAACCTCTAAACACCCTGTGCACAGCAGTATATCGCTTTAAGCAATATACTGTGCCCTGTGTCTAATCTAAAAAATAGTGGTGTAGACAGCTGGGCTTCTGTCATTTCTCGGGGTAACTTAATTTAGAGGAAACTAATCAAAAACATTCTATGGATTTTATAAGGGTACTCTGGCCAAATGAAGTGTTATTTACGCCCCATTCATAGTAGTGAGGGTGGGGATGCGTCCAAATTTAAATGAATCAATGGCACATTCAACTTTAGCCCTTCGGAGGATGTGATTCTGACAGCGCGGCGCCATGTGAGGCTGAGGAAACGGTCCATAACATGATTCATAGTTCTGTGGTAGTATAAAGATGGACCCAACCCGTTATCTGCAAACATTAAAAACATATTACACTGGAGTCTTATTCAAATTGTTTTTATGTGTGATTATTGATTTTTTACAAGTAATAAAGAAATATGGGGTCTTTAATTAAGTGCTTTCTATAAATTTAAATAAAACAAATTCTAGATGTCCATGACTCTGGCACATAAATCAGGCTAAATTTGATAGATATTATGGGGTACGTTTACTTTGACGGCGGCTGTGATTTGAGGTTTATTTCTACAGATCTGCAACTTACGAAAACCTCACAAGAAAAAGTCTAATGAGGTCAAATCGCACGATCTCAGTGGCCATTTCACATCACCTCCAAGGGAGATGACCATGTCCTCAAATAGTTCCTGTACATTGTCCAATGTGGCATGAGATGTGTGGCATTTAGCGCCGGTATGTTGAAACCACATATCTTTGGTGTCCATATCATTCAATTTAGGCCAAAAATAAGTTGGTTTTCAATTACTCCAGAGCTCTTTCGGCAAACTCACGTCGTTGTCTATAATCGTTTACCTTGCATCTCCTGTATTAGTAGAATATTGTGCTGCTACAGGCTCAAATTACGACACAAAAATCACAAATTTTAATGTTCTGTGAAAAAAAATCTGAATGATATGAAATCGACTGCCCCGGATTCTTCTGCATGTTTTCGGCAGTCTTGCGTTTCATATTTGTTCTTTGATTCTTTAATGAATCAATGGACTCTTTAATCAAATTTATCCACAACACTGCGGACAGTCGTCTAGGTAGGACGAATAAAATCGGAAGGTAGGACCATAAAATACATCATAAAACGGAAGACCCATTTTGATAAAACAATTTTATCATTTACAGCCACTATATATCAGACAACAATCAAGAAGACTTCTGTTTTCGAAAAGAGACGACGCTGAAGAAATTATTGAAGGTATAAGCAACCAAGAGGTCATTGAATCATCCAATAGTTAGTGGACCTCACCCACAACCCTCGTAAAGAAGGGAGATCTTTACGTGCAATATCAGGAACATGAACCACATAGAATAATTGTCAGGCATTCGATATCTGAGTCCGTTCACGAATGTTTTTAAACAAGAAACTTGTTTTCTTCCTACACCTTCTATTTTGCCTTTAAAAGGATCAGTTGTAGTATTCTATATCGGTTTCTAGTAGCAGGAATGGCGATTTCTTAAAAGTTCCATCACAACAAAACGATCATTTTTTGCGGGGTAACTCTTCTAAGACCGGAACCAGGTCGATATGAATATATATCAATCTGTATAAAGCGATGGAAAGCTCTCCGTACTGTAGTTTTCGAAATACCTAAAGTTTCGGATACATAAACTCGACTTCTACAGTCTTGTAGCAATGTAATAATTCGACCAACATCTACTCTGCCCTGCTAAGCTGAAAGGTCCTATCTACCAATTGAGGCATTTTGAGAAAAATGCAATTAACTTTAATTGGCTGCGCCATCTGTAATATTAATGATATCAAGCTGTAATTTTGAATGAACTTGATCTATGTATATACAATTTATGGGATAATCTACGGAAGTAAGTTTTTATATCAAACTTTTATTGAACTTATAAGGAGACATTGTTTTACATATAAAAAAACTTAATATCGCCCTCTAATGTAAAAAAAAATTTAAAATTCTCCATTTTCTTCCTCTTCAGCTGCATTGCCTACCGGTAATTCTTCCCAAAAGTTTCTCCTGTTGCCTGGAATTATATCTTGCAGGTTATTCAACAAATGTTGCTTTCTCCCTTGACTAATTCCTCGGTTAGATGTTCGTGAGGGTGGAATTGTCACACCAGTTTTAAATGCACCCGCAGTTAACAAGTTAAGTTCTGTCAAATCTTCTGCGTTATACGAGTTTTTACATTTTAACGTTTTCTCGCCCCTCGTAAAAATTGCGAGCGAAATATTATTGAGATAGCAGCGTGGTGTTAACTTTTGTAATTTGTATTTTGAACTTAAACCTGTCCGCTTATAGAAATTTCTAATCTCTAGTGCTGCAACATCGGTCTGATTTGTTGAATTTATAACAAATAGAACATAGTCATTAAAATCACAAACAGTTTTGGCCCTCTTTAATGATTTTTGTACCTGGTGGTGAAAATGGTCCGCAGACATAAACGTGTGTCCGCGCTCTAAGTATTTAATGGTTAATTGTCTAAGGTTAACTTCTGTAGCATTTACTATATAGATGAAAAAACTGAACAAACACCAATTCTTGTTCTTCGCCGAGCAATTATCAAGCCAAATTGTTATGGATTCTTTATCTCCTTTTTTTTTGGAAGAATGCGTAGAAACTAGACACTATATCTTCTTATTTCTTCCCGATATTCCTCCGTGCGACAGAATTCCTAAAGGAGGGACGTTTCTACCCTTCCCGACAGCAACAAAACTTTCGTTAAAAGCAATTATGCGCCTAGTAAAAATTACTTCTTTAAACACATCTGCTCTTGGAAGCATTATCACTTTCTGAGATCTGCTAACTATGAGATCTGATGATTTTAGTTGTGACTCCGCATCTTTTTCATATTTTTTTCTGGCAGTAATATATTTATTTCTGTGAGATACATAGTTTTCACATACTACACAATTGTCTATTGGACTAATATGATTGGCTTCGGTCTTATGGAGATCATATGATGCACATTGGAATCACTCTTCACAGCCAAGTTGTGCAAACGACATGTTGAGTTTTGCAATTTGCTGACGATAGAGCTCATAACTACCCTGACAATCAGGATTCTTTATTTTGTAGTCATTGTAAACCATTGTAATTGAAACATCCGATGGTAAGTATGCATGCTCCCAATCGTCTATACTCACGACGATAATGAGATATGGTAGGTCGAAATGACTTTATATGTTTAATGATCGGTTGTTTGTCAATATAATTCAGAGCTGGTCGGTGCCCTCGTTGGTCTTGTTTGGGAACAATAGCATTATTTTATTATCAGTTCCTCTAATATTTTTCAAAAATCGATCATTACTTTTGTCGTAGCCTAACGTGGCAAGGAAAAAAGTTTTACATACTTGCATATCTAAATCGTTAGCATCCCGTAGGTAATATTTGTAGGAATATTTGCGACGCAATTCAGTTCCAACAGTATTTTTTCTTTTGTTGTTTAGTTCTTTAATATTACCGTGCACAAACAAACGTTGAGCTTCCTTGTTAAGTTCCCAGTACTGTTTGTTATTATCTTCTCGTCTCGCTTCACTTATCACTTCTGAACACTTCAGCATGCATGCGTTTTTATTACAGGATTGTTTTATTTTGTGGTCACTAGCAACAGATGATAATTTCTACTTTTTTCTTTCAGCAGGTGGTTTCTCATTTTTTGTTCTCTTTCTAATTGTTCCCTTTTTGGTGTACATGTTAGCGTGATTGTTTTCAGCAATGTATATGGATGAAGAGACCATGTAGTCGACCATGGACTTCACTAATTGATAAACAGACGCATCTTCTTTAACTAAACTTTCCTCGTCAGACATAGCTGGAGTGTGGGACAGGTAGTAGTCATTTTTATCACTAATACAGCCTTCTTCTGCAAGCGAGGATTCGCTACAAAAATCGTCTTGCTTTGGATCGTAGTCGGGATCATTATTAACAGTTTTGGTATTGACAAGCCATTTATTTGCATGTAGACGTTCTCTTAATTTTTTATTTAAGGCAAGAGTAACCATGTGACAGCCACGGCTGCTGGAAGCGTTGGTGGTCATACTAAAATAAAAAAAAAAAGATCATCATCATCATCATCATTAGCCATTTTGCGTCCACTGCTGAACATAGGCCTCCCGTAAATAATTCCATTGCATCCGATCTTGAGCAACTTGAATCCAGTTAGACTGGATGCGCTTTAAATCGTCCGACCACCTTGTTGGAGGACGTCCTCGACTACGATAAGCATCGTGTCTAGGCCTCCACTCTAAAATTTTCTTTGTCCATCTTCCATCTCTGACCCTAGCAACATGTCCTGCCCAGTTCCATTTCAGGGTTGTAATTCTTTCAACTGCGTCCGTCACACCAGTTTTTCTCCTTACTATCTGACTCGAAACTCTGTCCCTGAGTGATACGCCCAACATTGACCTCTCCATCGCTCTCTGTGCCACTTGTATCTTATTAATTACTTTTCTGGTAAGTGTCAATGTTTCTGCTCCATATGTCAGAACTGGAAGTACACACTGATCAAAAACTTTTCTCTTCAAGCACATGGGAATAGCTGATTTAAAGACTTCCCTCAGTTTTCCGTAAGCTGCCCATGCCAGTCCTATTCTCCTTTTTAACTCTGTTGTTTGATTGTCTCTTCCCAATTGGGAAGAGACAATCAAAAAAAAAAGATACTTTATATTTATATAAAAAAAGAGGTTAACTCTTTGTAAATGGGTATAAAAACCCTTAAAAGGGCTACATCAAATTAACACGAACGAATAATAATTCCATCATTAGGTTAAAAATGCAGGTTAACATGCCTGAGCCACCAAAATATTAGGGTGAAAACACTTTAAAATAAATAAGGTTACCAAAGATTGTACATATTGTTGTTAATAATATTTGATGTTTATTGTATATATTGACATAAACAGTGCTTAAAACTTCCAATGAATTTTTATTTCCAAATTTATAGGGTGGCCACTTTTTTCCTTTCAGTTTATTTATTAATTATTAAGAAAAAAATAGTCTCAAAATATAATTAAAAAAGAAAATGTATCTTATCTGTTATGAAGTAACTGTTATCGATTGAAACGCTCACCTCTGTTCAAGCAAGTTGACTTCACTCTTCACTGAATGTTTGATTCTGGTTGTCAGTTGGTTATAAGCTTTGTGGAGAGGAGGTTAAGAAGTGTTTTTCGTTCATTTTACATGAATTTTTGTGTATTTACTATGTTCTGTTAACGTTTATGTATTATTTTATTTAGTTGTTTGTGTGTCATGCCTCAACAAATGGACATTTCATCACAGGTAAGTGTTTAGCATAGTTAATTATAAAGCTAAAACTCGATTTAGTCGACTTTATACACGTGACGTAAGTTTGATCGGTATTATTCTTTGGAAATATCACCTTCTATTTACATTAACTTGTTATCAAAATTAAGATACCGAGAAGTGTTTGTTAGTGTTTTTTTTTGGGAACTAATAAATATATCGGGGTGTAGATATATCGTAGAATAATTGACAACAACAAAATAAAAATTCTTGATCAAAATAAATAGGACCTAGATGTTTCATCATGTAGATAAAATCAATTCAAAAATGTATAATATTTTAATGTAAATATCTAATATTTTTCTACCGTCTAAACATTTTTGAATGAGGTCTGCTGAGAGGATCGCCAGTCATATTTTCTGGTTGGTCTATTATTGTTTAGATCTTTGTTTTTCCTGTTTTACGGTGCTGTATTAACCCATTTCTAGGTTTATTAGGGTTAGGCCTGTTATTTGTAACTGTTATTATTGTTTATTACGTTCTTACAATGTTTGGGCAGCCTCCCTTCTGTGATTCAATATAATATGTTTCTCCACTATCAAATTGCCTCTTATGTTTTTGTTGTTATTTCCGATTGTTTTTCTTATTTCCCCTTTTTCATAGTTATTATGCTTTTGTTTCATTTTATTAAAATTAATGTTTCTCTTCCGTACATAAAAGAACTATAATTAGATACAATTCGATTTTGATGAAATATGTTTTTCCCAGTTTTCATCGTTTAGTCCAGTCGTTACAGAGTTGTCCCCGAAAAACTATACGAACAAGCTGAATTTTGCAGAGAATATTAATTTTGGGACCCGACAAAGATGCAAAAAACTGGATTTACGAAGAATCTGTACACTGTAGAACAAAATGTTTCAAATAAAAATGTAGCTGAGATAATTTTAAACAAAAATGTTTATAAGCATTTTTTGTGTAGAAATGAACCGTTCTCTTAGAAACAACGTTTAAAGCGACCGTCGAGTTTGCATGTCAGTTACGCCCGCGAAATCAATGTTCAATAAAATTTGTATTCGCTATCTATCTAATCTATCTAATTAGCCTTCTTCGGTCCATCTTTGGACATAGGCCTCCCCAATCCTTTTCCATTCTTCTCTGTCTGTCGCTACAGTCATCCATCTAGAGCCCACGTGCTTCTTGATATCATCTGCCCATCTCATTTGGGGCCTTCCTCTGCTTCGTTTATATTCCCACGGTCTCCAACTGATAAGAATTTTGTTCCATCGGTCTTCTTTTTGTCTTATATTGTGTCCGGCAAATCTCCATTTCAATTTTGCAACTTCTTGTCTAACATCCCTCACTTTTGTTTTCTCTCTTATCCACTCGTTTCTCTTCTTATCCATTAGTCTTATGTGCAACATTTGTCTTTCCATTGCTCTTTGGGTTTTTATGATTTTGTCTATGTTTGCTTTTGTAAATGTCCACCATTGGGAACCATAAGTAAGAACAGGGAGTACGCATTGATTATATACTTTGGTCTTAAGATGCTGTGGATACCTTTTGTTTTTAAGAATGTAGCTTAGTTTGCCAAATGCCGCCCATGCCAGTCTAACTCGTCTCTTGATCTCTGCTGTTTGGTTCTCTTTGTTAAGTTTTATAGTTTGACCAAGATATATATATAATCCTTAACTTGTTCTATTTCATCTTGTCCGATTCTCATTGTGATGTCTTCATCTGTATTTGTTATAGTTTTGGTCTTGCTGTAATTCATATTAAGGCCTATCTTTTCAGCTTCTACGTCCAGTTCTTTCATCATTTCAAATAATTCTTCTTTTTTATCGGTTACCTTAGATGGTTCAAGCGTTGTCCACAAATTTTTATACCTTTTTTTCCATTCTAATCTTTTAAAAGTATTTAAAAGTATTTTAAAAGATTGTATTCGCTAGACGGTAAAAATTTTTTTATCCAAAAGACCTATCGACAAAAGTCAAGATGCGTTTTAAAGGCAAAGAGTGCAGCTTTTGTGTGTAGTTTTGTATTTTGGCGAGAATAAACTCAGTATAAATTAACGTGGTGCGATTTTTGCCATTTTTTACGATTCTCGTGAGATCAATAAAGATGATCACTTTCATTGACCAGTTGTAGTAAAATTTCCATTTTTATATATCAATATGTAAAACCTATGGTATGAAATTTCAATTTTGAGTTGTGGTAACAAATATGACGGATTTGAAATATCAAACAATCATTTTACATTACAAACAATCACACGTCACGGGAAATGCATTTAAGAAGACGGTTTTGGATGTAGTTTCTTGTAGAAGTTTTGTTGTTTTCAAAACCGTACTAGAATTGAATAAAAGAATTTTAAATGCTTTAGATCGTTTGCGTCAATCGAAAGCTTAAATCCAGCGTTTTTTAAGAATATTTCAAATGCTTCATATTTGTTGCCAAAACTCAAACAAAAATTTCATGCTATTGGATTTAAAGGTTAGGCTCTAGTAATTGAAACTTCCATGCTGGCCAGTTAATGAAAGGGATATATTGTATTGATCTCGTTAGAATCATAAAAAATGGCAAAAAACACGCCACGTTTATCTATTTAACACCACGATAAAATCTGAGTTTATCTCCTGGACATAGGCCTCCCGTAAATAATTTCAATGCATTCTATCTTGAGCACCCTGAATCCAATTGTGCTGAATGCGCTTGATGTCATCTGACCACCTTGTTGGAGGACGTCCTCGATTACGATAAGACTCGTGTCTAGGTCTCCATTCCAGAATTTTCTTCGTCCACCTTCCATCTTTTAATCTGGCAGCATGCCCAGCCCAGTTCCATTTCAATGTTGTAATCCTTTGAACTGCGTCAGTAACACCAGTTTTTCTCCTAACTATTGTATTTGATACTCTGTCTCTGAGGGATATATTCAGCATTGACCTCTCCATTGACCGCTCTCTATGTCACTTGTATTTTATTGATTACTTTTCTGGTAAGGGTCAATGTTTCTGCTCTATACGTTAGAACTGGGAGTGGGAAGAGTTATCAAAAATGGGGACGCTTGTGTATTTTTAGTGATTTACAAGGAGTGAATACTGTAATTAACATTGTTTAAGGTGCAATAGAGTTAGTGATTATTACTTTAACACTAAATAAGTTTTGGCAGACTTATTTTATCTGTTACTTGGTCAGAATCTAAAACTATGAAAAAATGTAAATGTCCCCGTTCTAGACCACCGTTCGGGTAAAATGGGGACTTTATTAAAAACAATGGCTTTTTTTTATTTTTATTTTCTTATATTTTTTAACATTTTAATTACAATAATTACAATAATTACAAAAAATTGCTTGAGCCAAACTAAAAAGCTCTCTGTTGTAATCCCTCTGTTTCGTGGAAAAAATCAAAGGATCCTGCTGGAACATCGTCCATTATGCAGGATTTTTCCCTTTTCGTGGAAATATAAACATTGTGGGCATGTAGTTTCTAGCAGCACTGCACTCATACAGGTCATAGTTCCTCATGACAGAGGAACACTGTCACTAGTGTTCCTCTTTCAGGTGAAGCTAAAGCATCTACTTGTTTTTCCTCCTCAGCGCTACAATTTTTGATACCTTATTAGGAACCGTCGTGATTCCTGTTTCGTCAACATTATAGATATCCTAAGAGCAAATGTTATATTTCTTTAATATATCTTCTAACAGGTCGAAAAATGTATTAACTGCATCTCGATTGAATCCCTTAGCTCGCGCCAAGGAAGTTTGCTCTGGAGAGCGCAGCGAAAGTCTTGGATTCCTTTTAGAAATGCATACAGCCAATCTTTGCCAGCAGCTTTTTTTGATCCTGTTGAAGATGTGATCAATTACATTGACTTCAGCTAATTCAAACGCTAAATGCCGTATATCCATTAGTGTAAGGCCAAACAGCCTCTCTTCCATATTGACAACATGTTGGGCTAATTCTTTTTCCTGTTCCTTGGAAAAAACACTTCTATAATATCCAAGCATTTTTTTAGACGATTCACTAGCTAACAACCCAAGTTTACGAGCCTTTTTTATGCGTCTCTCAAGTGTTGTCTGAGGAACGTGGAAATTAGCAGAAGCCTTTCGGTACCCCATTTGCCGATCTAAAACTGCTTGCACAGCGAATTTCATGCACTTTTCATTCCAGCTCTGTCTATTCGTCGTCCTTTTGTACCGGCCCATTGCCAGATCTGAAAAAACCACATAACTTAGGCTTTATCTTTAACACATATAATATAAATCAGTAAATATATAAAAATCATAATCATATATTAGACACAGTTAAAATTCAACAAAAACAAAATTATTTAATATTAATGTCTATATAAAGTTTTATAGACATAGGATATTTTAGAATACTATTATACATTGATGTAAAACTATTTAATAATCAACACATTTTATAGTCTAGCGTCGGGTAAAACGGGGACGTCACCATTTTGGACAACTTCAAATTTCCCCTTTTTGTCCGACAGTGCTATATTGTAATAACATGGCGTTCACCGCACTCCTCGTGAGATTACCAAGCAACCTAAATGTGAAATTGAAAGCTTAAAATTTAAGAAATTCAAAGAAGTACTTACCGAGTTTACTGCTGTCTATATGAACCGCCTACAGAACCCACAAAACACAAGAAAATAGTTAAATAAATTTAGAAAAACTTCAGAATACTCGCTGAACCAAGCAGAGGCCACTAACTGTTCGAAAACCAACTTGTAATTTCAATATGAACGCCTGCTGCTAGTAATACCAACTTTAGTCGCTCTTTGTAGCGTCACTTGACAGAGGTGACCTGACCCCGTTTGATCCCACGTCCCCTTTTTGGACAACTCTCCCCTACACATTGATCAAAGACCTTCCTTTTCAAGCACATGGGAATATCTGATCTAAAGAATTCTCTCAGTTTTCCGTAAACCGCCCATGCCAGTCCTATTCTTCTGTTTAGCTCCGTTGTTTGATTATCTCTTCCTAATTTAATCTCGTGGCCCAGATATTTATAGCTATACACCTGTTCAATTTGCGTGCCGTTAGTTGAGGTGTTTTTCTCCAGTACAAGGTTGGTCATATATTGTGTTTTGGAAAAATTAATTATAAGTCCAACTCGTGTATAAGAGCTCTGAAGGTCTTGAAGAAGCTGGCAGGCATGATCTACCCGGTCTGCAATAAGGACTATGTCGTCTGCAAATCTCAAGTTGTTCAGAAACTCTCCATTTATGTTGACTCCAATATTTTCCCAATTATAGTTTCTCATACCACTCTGCAACAAAGCGGTGAATAGCTTAGTAGAGCTGGTGTCTCCTTGCCTAATACCCCTCTCGAAGGGAAATGTATTTGTGTTATCATAATAGATTCTAACTGCAGCTGTTGCGCTATTATTATATTTCGAAGAAGAGTTGTGTACTTATGATCAATATTGCACTTTGTAAGAGCTCTTAACATGCTAAGAGCTATGCTGGACTGAGTCAAACGCTTTCTCAAAGTCTACAAATATAAATACCAAAGGCTTGTTGTATTCTGTAACTTTCTCTATTAAGGGTTTTATTACTTGTAGGTGGTTATTCTTTCCAAAGCCACTACTAAATCAGGCCTGCTATAATGGTTGGTGAAAATTCAGCTTAGGTTCCAGTCTGTTAGTAATTATTCTCATAAAGAGCTTATATAAACGAGATAACAAGTTGATAGGTCTGTAGTTTCCAATTTGTTACATCTCCTTTTTTCTGCAATATTATCATAATGGCATTATTCCATTTTTCTGGTGTAACTCCTTCAAAGAGGCAGGCATTATAAAGGGATTTTAAAGCTTTTATGACACATTCGCCTCCTAATTTTAGCATTTCACTTACAATGCCATCTTCTCCAGATGATTTGCTGTTCTTGATACCTTTCAACGGTGATTCGATTTCCTCTTCGGTTATATCTGGGAGTTCCTCTGATCCTTGATTTTGTATGGCTGGGATTTTCACCTCTGGAATGTGAGCATCTTGACCAGGTGTGTTCAACTTGCAATGCCTCAAGGGTCAAAACTAAAACCTTTGATGTTGTCGCGGGCCTTTTAATAATTTTGTTACAAGTAGTAACAAAATAAAGATAAAAATAATTAAAACAAAAAAGAGTAGTATTTCTTTTATTGATCAACAACTACATTTTTTTATAAACGGAAAATTTATTGATAAGACTTTTCAATAATAAAAACAAACATTGCAAAAGCAACGAAAAATATGTACCCAATTAGTATGTTGACTGTGGTCGATCGGCTTCATCCACCAATGAAGAAATGTCCACCTGCAGTTCAGTTGTAGACACTCTCATAAGATGACTGAAATAAGGAAGAATCGGTAAGGTTGCTTCTGTTTTTATTTTTTATGTATTTCATGGAGGAAAAGGCATTTTCACGTGTATTTGTGCTTCCGAACATTGACGTCATTTTCAGTCCAAAATCTCGAAGGTTTAGGAATTGCTCCTTTGACAGTAATTTGAAAAGTTCAGGTCCCTTTTCTTGTCTGGTAATTAGGAACATTTCTGCTTGAAGATCACATAACTCAAGCTGTAAGTTGGGTGGTTGATCATCAATGGTTGCTCCGAGAGGGTTATTATAAAGTAGTACACTGCTTTTGAGACTTTCAATTTCTTCAAATCTTGTATTGAATTCATCGATAACTTGTTCAATATGTGAACTGCAGGATGAAAACTCAATATTTTCCTCATCGTTGAATTCCTCTGCTATTTACAGACAGCTAGGGAAGTATGTCAGGTTGTTCTTTTCCAAAGCACGTTTAAACACGTTCAGCTTATTCCGGAATCCGTTTATTATTCCGATCAAATCTGAAACCGTCTGGTTTCTTCCTTGAAGACGCAAGTTTAACATGTTAAGATGATTAGTCAGATCTGTTATAAAAGCTAACTGTCTTAAGAATTCTGGATCCTTAAACTTATCTTCCAGTTCAGTTGTGTCAGATGAAACGTATTTGTTGAGGAATGCAGGGATTTCCTTTCTTATGGCAAAAAATCGTTCCATGCACTTTCCTGCATTCAGCCACATGGTTGTACATTAGCAAGTCTCCATACTCAGCCTCCGTTGTCACTAAAAACTGCTTAAGTTGCCTGTGTAAAAGAGATCGATTTCCACCTATAATCATATTTATAATCTTAATCACGGTTTGGAAAACTTGATCTTCCTTGACTGATTTTCATCATAAAGCTCCCTGATGTATAATACAATGAATTGTTGGGCATGTGACACCATTCTCTCGAAGCAGACCCACTAATCCAATTTTTTTACCTGTCATTGATGGGGCCCCGTCTGTTGCTATGGCTGAACATTTATCAAAGCCTCATCTCGACGATATAATGTTCTATATTTCCAATCCACGTAATGAGGATGGAACAAAATATTGGCCGATTACCAAAGTTGTGGCAGTTTTAATTGTGCCTTTAATCTGTTAACGAAAGTATCATATTTCAAAAGAACTACAATAATCAAATGCTACACATCTTTTTAATTGACAATTTAAATCAAGATAAACAGCAAGTGACATTAGGTTTCTTCAAAATTGCAAAATAATCCTTCCAAGTGGCACAGATATTAAATTCCGTTGTATCAATTCCTAAGAAAAGTCTGTTTTTGTTAACAACTATGTAGGTAAATATTTAAAGAAAAAACAATATTGCACATTTATACACAGCACAAACTTCCGACTTACTTATTTGGAATTTGCTTGCGTGTCCAACTCCAACACCTGACACTTTTGCGCTGTGGCATTACAAACTTGCACTATGTTTCTGATTAAATAAATATTTACTGTGAAAAATATGTTTTATCTAAATTGAACTACCTCGTATGGGGAATAACCATGGACGTATAAATAAAGAATAACAAATGACTATTAGACAATGTGTGTTACCATTTTTTAATAATATACAGGACGAGTTGTGAATTTTTACTGAAAGTTCTATTCACTTTTAAATAATAAGTTCAATGTGTCTCATTTTTTCGTCAAACGTTACACTACACTATATAATTCGTTTTGTTCATAGAAAAAATTTCATAGGATATAAGTATGGTTTTTAAAACTCTAATGAGAATTTTCCAAATATCTATTGTTTCCTCATAGGATTACTTAATTTTTAATTCACATTGCGTGCGGATGTCTGATCTTGACATTTACAAGCCCCTTTCCATATCAGTTGGCCCACCCTATGGAATTTGTAGTTTAAGTCGATGACCATAAACAAATTATACTCTGCATGTTTTTATAAGTTCCCATATAGACGACAGTGGCGCACCCAGGGGGGGTTTAAGGGGTTAACCCCTCCCCCGGCACTATTCCGACACTGTTACTCACAAATTTTAAGGACTTAAAATGGTGGAGGTAGCATAAAAAAATCGGTGCTCAACCAAACCCCCCCAGAGGAAAGTTCTAGGTGCACCACTGCACCTAGACTTCCTTCCTGGCAGGTTACGCAGTGGTCTCAGTTTTGGTTTTATGCCCATTTATTTCCATGCAGATTTTGTTCAATTGTGTGTTCTTGTCCTTTTTGCAGAGTCGTTTTATTTGACCGTTCAGCGCTTTATAGGCCTCTTTATCACTTTCACTGTTCAGTCCTGTGGCTTTTAAGCACTTCCTCTCCTGTATTTTAATCCACGTGGAGTCTGTTATCCATTGTTTCTTTCTTTCTTCTCTATCACTCTTAATGTTTTTCGCAGCATTATGCAATATGGATTTTGTTTTTGTCCATATGCTATTTGAGGACTCTTCTGGATTTAATGATTGTTTGAGGTCACATAGCTTTTGCATTGCGGCTTTTTTGTACGGATCGTTATATCTTAGATGCCATTTAGTTGTTTTATCTCCTGTTCTTGGACTGTTTCTTAATTTCATGTGGAATTCAGATGATAAAAATTGATGGTCGCTATTACAATCTTTTCCTGGATAGGTCTTAACATCCCTAACAGCGCTACTCCAACGGGTTTTTACCAGTATAAAATCTATCTGATTTCTGTATCTATTTCCTGGTGATATAAAAGTGTATAGTCGTCTTGGGTGATGTTGAAAGCCTGTATTAGTAACAAACAGGTTGTTGTCTATACAAAAGTGTAGCAAGCGTTCTCCTCTGTCATTTCTTTGGCCAAGTCCATATAATCCGACGGTCTCTCGCAAGTAATGATCTTCTGTAGTTACACCAATTTAAGTGTAACTTAATCCGAAATTCTGCTTGTAACATTTTGTGTTACACATTAATCTATTTGGTTAACCTATTGTTAATCTATTTGGTTCTTGTATCGTCATCCAGGCGAAGATCATGTTGATAATCTTCGCGGATGATGTTTAAACATTTTGTTTACTATACTAAGATCCACATCGATGACAAATTGAAGGATCCGTTCACCTCGTTCATTTCCCCTGGCCTAAGCCATGCTCACTTATCGTTCCTTTCATTCCTTGGTAATCTATTTTAGTTTTTCCTATTTTTGCATTCCAATCTCCCATTATCATCATCGATTCTTTTTTAGGAATGTTAGAGAGTGTTTCATGTATCAGGTGGTAGGTTTCTGAAGATATAATAGAATATCTTTTGCCGCTTCGAATGTTCGCATAAATACCTGTATAATACGCGTTTTGGTTGGTTTAGCGATTAGAGTTATTTTGATTATTCGATCATTTACAGGAAGGTATTCATGTACATATTTTACCCAACGTTTCTGAATTAATATTGCTACGCCTTTTTGTCCTGATTTGTTCGCTCCTGGCATGAAAACTTTGTAGGAGTGATCTCCCTGTAACGATGAGTCCAAGCCATCACCGTTAAACCAGCGTGCGCGCGAACCAACCCATGAAGTAGGAGTGTATCGACAGTAGAAAGGGCAAAACTAATTACCAAGCTCCGCTATATAAACCGCAACATTTCCTCATAGAGACAGAATCGACAGGTGTTGACTGAAGTTTCTCTTCTTCCCTACCCCGGCTTGTGGACGTGTTGAGTTCACAAGTTGTTCCGTCCCATACCGCCGTTACCCGAAGAGCGTGTTGAGCTCTTCACTACCCGTACTCTGAAGCAGTCGTATTGAGACTGTCGAGGAGTGTCCTGTTAACCCGAATCACTTAAGGGACGTGTTGAGTTTCTTTCCTTTCTTTGTACCTATCGGTACTGAGAAGACTAAACCAAATTGTAAATATGTATATAAGATTTTTGTCAATTTAATTTAAGGAAGACAATAAAGTTTTATTTTTATTTTGAACTCTGTCTCTGACTGTCTAAAAGCTACCCGGATAGTGACTCCTACGAGAGGACATCACATCCCAATGTCCTTTGCCTTCCCAGTGCGTCTCAAATATCCCACAGATATCTATCTTCTCCTTGATCAGTTCGAATCGAACTTCTTTCGTAATTTTTCCAGTTTTTTATCTCTGTTTGATTGTAATATAATTGTTTTATTATTTTAAGCTAATTTGTATCTATCTAATATTGATCTAGTAACATATCCTCAAAAACTAGGTTGAGATGATGTGTTTCTCTCTAGCTATAAATTTCGCTAACATCTATATTATATTCTAAAAATGTTAAAAACAATTAGTTTACCCTACTAACACGACTCATAGATAAACCGAGCTACGTCAGTTCCTTAGAAAACGATACTTATTTTACAAAATAAATAATAAATGTGACGGGTCAATGAAGGTTACTTACCCTTTTATTATTGTTTTAACTTTCGACTGCAAATAAAAATGCACATCAAACTATCCGGCCTTGTTCTACAATCCAAACAACTACCTCCTTTGTATCTAACTAAAACGTTGCGCAAAATGTGTTGTGTTTTGTTTATAGTCAAATGATTGTCTACTATTAAAACATTTCATAAAATCTTTTATGAGATCTCTCGTATTTTTACGTATCACTAGTTAATACGAGGTGGCTGCCATAAATTCGCTATCAAGAAAACATCAGTGGAAATACAATTCGCTCGTATGTATTTCAGCCTAGAAACCTCTCTAGCTTGTGAGGGATTAAAATTATTGTTGGCCTTAAAATATAAGTTTCTTCCACTTCCTTCTATCTTTTGCTTTGTTTTTTGAACTTTTGATTTGTAGGAACTTCAAGTTTTCTTCTACTATACCGCCTCTATCCATTTTCTTCATGGACATTCATCACCATAAGTGGCTCGACAATCCGTTGTGGATTTTGGCCTGCTCACAAAGAAGTTGTAGCCACTCCTGTAGATTCCTGGCGACTTCCTTCCATCTTCTGACCCTTAGAATCTGTAGGTCTTCTTCATCAATCCATCTCCTTCGTGGTCGTCCTCAACTTCTGGTGTCCTCTGGTTTTGAAAATGTTAATCTCTTCTTGTATTTATAAAAAATACCAAGAAGTCTTTCATCATTTTTAGATAAGGTCCACACAAGCTTACAGAGATATATTATGTAATTTATACATAAACTAAATAAACTGTATAGATGGATAGATTGGATGTTTTCTCTCCACAGAAAAAAAATAGAGAAAGCTGGCGTATTTCTTGACAATTTGTTGTACAGTTGACACAACGCTCTGAGTGATTATGACGATTATTTTCTATGCTAATAATATGATTATTTAACAAATCTTTACTACAATAAAACAACTATAATAGCCTTCCACTAGCACCATCCCAAAAGAAATTACTTTCGAACCGTTTTCTAAATAAATAACTATAAAATTTATTAGTTTAACGACTCTAAAGCATATTTTAAGGACACAGATTTTATGTTATTATAATACCTCCTCTAAATCAAATTTAATTGTGTCTTTGTAAAGTCTCCCGCCCATAGTGCCAACACATCTGGAAACGAACCGGACGTCCGTTTCAAGTTACAATCCAAAGGTGCTTATTTAGTTTAGATAGCATAGGTATGTTTAACAGTTCATTATGTTTTGTTTTAATATAAATTATCTTTAAAAGATAGTTTATTATGAAGTATGGGAAAATAGAGAATATTACCAGTTGCTGCTGTGTTATCCAAAATGACTTGTATTACATTTTTGATGACATACTAGTTAAGTAACTATTGTGTTTATTGATTGGTTAATAAATATGTAAAGCGCATTTTCACGTGGGAGAACAAACAAAAACAGTTTTTGATAAGTAATAATGCTAAAATTACGAATATAATTAATACAATTAAAGTATTACAACAAATGCTGATAATGAATGTAGTGTTAGTAGGAAATACTGAAAGGGATTTGTTGGAAAGACGCTGTAACGCGTCTTGTGAAAAATATATAAAACTTACTAGCTGACCCGGCCAACTTCGTACCACCTCAATATTAAATAATATGTCTAAAAAATTAACAGCAAAAAAAATCAGAAAAAATTACTACATATTAAGTATGAAAAAGTTTTTGCGTTGCATTATGTACGGTATGCATCTAAACATTCCGTATATGTATTTGGCACCTACGACTTTTCTATTGGTCTTTTGCGGCACGTGGTTATGTGTCAACCAATAGGCGGCGAGGTGCCAAACACATATATGGAATGTTACTTTGCTGCGGAATTCATATACGAAATGTTAAATCTGCGCAGACCAAAAGAGACGACTTTTCATTAAAATAAGAAAAGGAGAGTGACTTTAAAATATTTGTTAATGTATTATTAAAAAAAAGTGAATTAGTGCAATTGGAAATAAAACAAAATATATTTAAATAATAAATATTTATACGAAATTCAATGTCCTTCGCTATTTTTAGTTTTATTTGTTTAATTTGCTGCGATGTTGGACGAAAGATTGTGACCCATTTTCTTCTGATCTTTTCTTAGGAACTTGAACTTTACGTGGTTGTCCAAATGGTAATCTATTCGACTCTCTAGTAACTTTCTTCGACTGATTGAAGTTGGTTGCACCTTTATATTGGCTTTGTATTCAAATTGCTTCCCGAGGAACTACCTACCATGTTCAAAAAAACTTTCCCAAGCCGTTTTTGTTTTCTATCTATCTATCTAATTAGCCTTCTTCGGTCCATCTTTGGACATAGGTCTCCCCAGTCCTTTTCCATTCTTCTCTGTCTGTCGCTACAGTCATCCACCTAGAGCCCACATGCTTCTTGATATCATCTGCCCATCCCATTTAGGGCCTTCCTCAGCTTCGTTTATATTTCCACGGTCTCCAACTTATAAGAATTTTATTCCATCGGTCTTCTTTTTGTCTTATATTGTGTCCGGCAAATCTCCATTTCAATTTTGCAACTTCTTGTCTAACATCCCTCACTTTTGTTTTCTATCTTATCCACTCGTTTCTCTTTTTATCCATTAGTCGTATGTGCAACATTTGTCTTTCCATTGCTCTTTGGGTTTTTATGATTTTGTCCATGTTTACTTTTCAAAATGTCCACGTTTGGGAGCCATAAGTAAGAACAGGGAGTACGCATTGATTGTATACTTTGGTCTTAAGATGCTGTGGAAATCTTTTGTTTTTAAGAATTTAGCTTAGTTTGCCAAATGCCGCCCATGCCAGTCTAACTCGTCTCTTTATTTCTGCTGTTTGGTTCTCTTTGTTAAGTTTTATAGTTTGAACAAGATATATAATATAATCCTGAACTTGTTCTATTTCATCTTGTCCGATTCTCATTGTGATGTCTTCATCTTTATTTGTTATGGTTTTTTTCTTGCTGTAATTCATATTAAGGCCTATCTTTCCAGCTGCTACGTCCAGTTCTTTCATCATTTCAAATAATTCTTCTTTTTTATCAGTTATCAATACGATATCATCAGCGTACCTTAGATGGTTCAAGCGTTGTCCACAAATTTTTTATACCTTTTTCTTCCCATTCTAATCTTTTAAAAGTATCTTTAAGAGCCTGATTGAAAAGTTTCGGTGATATTGTATCACCCTGTCTCACGCCTCTATTTATTTGTATTGATTTTGTTCCTTCATATACTTTAATTGTTGTTTTGGCTTCCTTATATATATATTGGCTATTAGTTCCGTATATCTTTGGTCAATTCTGCTGTTAATCAAAGAACTTTTCACTGCCCAATGTTCGACTCTGCCGAAAGCCTTTTCGAAATCTATGAACGCCATATATAGAGGAATGTGGTATTCATTTGCTCGTTCTATAAGTATTTTCATACTTAGTAAATGGTCACTTGTGCTGAATCCCTTTCTAAAACCAGCTTGTTCTTTCGACTGGTATCCATCGAATTTTGTCGTCAATCTATTGGTTAAAATTTTTGTTAGGAGTTTATACATTACATTTAGGAGTGTTATAGGACGGTAGTTTTTTATATCTGCTTTATCCCCTTTCTTGTGTAGGATAATGGTTACTGATTCCTTCCAGTTGTTTGGGATTCTTTTTCCTTTTAACATCTTGTTAAAAAGGGGATGTAGAGTATTAATTACCACTTTTCTCACCATATTTCAGTATCTCTGCAGTTATTCCATCTTTTCCAGGCGATTTGTTGTTTTTCATTTTTTTCAATGCCTTCTTTATTTCTGATTTGCTTATTTCTGGCTGTAGCTCTGAGTTGACATTTTTTATTTTAACCTTAAGTTGGTTTTTAATTTCTTCTGGTGGTCCCTTTTTTGTTTTTGTTCCGTTTTTATTTTAATATGGGATAATCTTTTGTGCAATAATTTTAACGTTGATGAATCAGTTCCAAATAAAACATTTTTATCTTGTAGCATATTAATAAAATGTGCAAAAGAAAATTTTTGTTGTTCAGCTGTTTCATTTTTGTTTAAAAAATATCTTCTCTAAAATTATTTTCATCACTGTTATCAATGCTTGTATTAATATAATGGTTCTGTAACACATTAACTAGATTCTGACAGCCCTCTATAAAATGAATAAGGTTAAGCTTTTTCGCTTTTTGCAAAGATATATAATATATTAAAAAAGTGTGCAGTCTCAGCTTAATGCTTGCATCGATTTCGTAAAGCTCAGAATTATTCTGCTCACTAGGAAATTTGTATAAATTTTTAGATAATTTATTATATCTTTCTGTTGATAACAGTGATAAAAATAATGTTAGAGAAGATATTCTTTTAAACAAATTGAAACAGTTGAACAACAAGAATATTCTTTTGCAGATTTTTTTAATGCGCTACAAGATAAAAATGTTACATTTGGAACTGATTCGTCAACGTTAAAGTTATTGCACGAAAGGTTATCCCAGATTAAAACCAAAACTGCTTGGGAAACTTTTTTTAAATATCACAGGAAGTTCCTCAGCAATGCAATTTGAATACAAGGCCAATATAAGAGTGCAACCAACTTCAATCAGTCAAAGAAAGTGGGGAGTTACTAGAGGGTCAAATAGATTACCATTTGGACAACCACCTAAAGTTCAAAAATGGTGAAGGACATTGAATTTCGTATAAATATTACATTTTAAAAATTGTATATTACACTGATTTACTTCTTTTATTAATAAATTAACAAATATTTTAAAATTCCCCTTCTTTTCTTAATTTAATAAGAAGATACGAAGTCTTCATTTTTGGTTTACGAATATTTAACATTCCGTATATGAATTTCGCACCAAAGTAACATTCCATATACGTGTTTGGCACCTCGCCGCCTATTGGTTAAAACATAGCCGCGTGCCGAAAAGGACCAATAGAAAAGTCCAAGGTGCCAAATACACATACGGAGTGTTTAGATGCGTACGGTATACGATGACGGTTTTCAGACGCGCGAATAAATAAATGTCCATATGCCAAATATGGAAACTCTAAGTTAATTCCGCAAACTTACTACAGCTGGCTTTGTGTTTTGTTTATTGTCATTGCAAAAGCCAAACGCATGGGAGATTGTAAACGTTTAAAATCAAATGACATGTTCGTTGGAATCATCGGTATACGCCGGATGAAGAAATTCTCTCCTTGGTATTTTTCCTTGATGATCGTTGTCTTAATGATATTATTCATTAGCGTTTTTACATTCAGTCTTATTCCATTGATCAGTCGCTGTTTATTTATGGTATGCGCATAAAATAAAAACGTTTATTGCCTTCACACGTAAATATTTCAACCTAAGATAATATCATAGTCTTCTGCTTCGTCTACTGGTTGGACTGCTTCCTCTCGGACCTTGAATTTTTCTGTCATGGACTCCTTGACTTCTTTTTCTGTAGGTTTTTCTTTCGGCATCGTACCTACTTTCCCGATTGAGTATCTTCGGCAACCATCCAGTTAGACCCTGATCATATGTTGCATATATTGCCATGTCAGCTGCGTAGAGGGCTGTACTTGTTCTTGGATCTGTTAGTAAGTCTGAAACAAAAATCGTCCCTTCTTGGATTTCTTGAATTCTGGGCATCTTTTGGTCGGCTGAAACTTGAATAATTTTTATTAGTTAGATATGTGTCGCATATATTTGCTAAGTAATGGGGTAATGTTTATTGTCACATGTGTACTGTCCATCTTGTAGATTAGTGCCTTCTTCCAGACCGTGTCATATACCCTGTCGATGTCTAGGATGGCCATTCCTGTCTTCTGTTTCCCGTTGAATCTGATATTCTTGTCGCTGATATCTCTTGCTGGTTGAAATTCGCAGTTTCTTCCTCTTCTGAATCCAAACTGGTCCTCCTGAATGATTCTTCTTTTTTCTGCATATTTTATCAGCCTGCTGTAGATGATTTTCTCCGGTATTTTCCTTGTTATTTCGTCTATTTTTCTTTCCACTTCTTCTGTTGATTGGAATTTTCTCTTAATTTCCATTCGATTTAGCAGTCTTCTGTAGTTTGGCCAGTTTTACGCAGCATAATGACAACTGATTCTACTTTTAATTGTAAATTGTTAGTCGGGAGTTCAATCCATTCCAATGTATTCAAAAACTCTGTAGGATACTTGACTGATTTTATAACTTTGTCAACTGATTTGAAAGAAAACAACTTTCTTGGAAGAAACTTCAGAATAGTTGCATTCAGATCATCATTTGTTATTTATAAAACACGCTGAATAAGTTCGGCTCAGCAAATTAATAATAAATTTACTTGAGAATTACACAGAGAAGATAAAATGATCATTGTAAATGTCATTACTGCTCTCAATGGATAAACAATAATGATGGCCTAAAACTGTGTAAACTTCGGAGTGAGAGAAGGCTGATTGTATGAGAGAGATAGTAGACCAGATTCGTTCTCATCCCTACTCCGTGCTGTTTACTGGGTGAGAAGTGACAACGTTGACGCCTGGCGGGGATAACTAAGGCGTTTATTTATTTAACAATCAATTACTATATAATACATAACTAATTTATCAATTAGAGAGAACAAAAGTAAAAGACGTTATCAAGCAACTTCATTGAAATGGAAATGCGCTGGATACAACGAATGCTTCGATTATGGTAGATAGAACAGAGAAATATACTTTGAGACCTTATGGAGCATAGAGATCACGAAGAAGATCCTAAATGTGCTGGAGTGATGTCATTAAAAGTGTTGCAGGAAGTGAATCCTGGAAGGAAAAGGAAGCCTACATTCGAACTTACTGTCGAATAGAAAACAATTTAAAAAAAGTGAAATTAATGAGAGATTTGTATAATTTAGTATCTAAAAAAGTGAAAGTCGCGAGAGAGTAGATATTAGAGGAGTGGAGTCACAATAAAAGAAAAATTAAGAATAAATATATTAGAGAAGATCTATGTGTAATACCTGTTGATGTCAAAACGAGAGAACATAGATTAAGATGGTAAGGAAACCTTTGACGCTGAATTGATAAGCATCCAATACAAAGAATCGCTGAGATGCAAACTTCTGATGAAGTAGGAGAGGAAAATCAAAGAAGACTGACTGGGAAACACTTAGGCAAAACATAACTGTGGCGGGGATTAATATTGGTATGATCTAAGATAAAGACATGAAAGCCGATATATGGACAAAGGCAAAGAGAATCTTGACGATGATCAGAAAATCTGTATTACATAGCAATGGAGCAATATATTGAAAAGCACACTGTAAATGTTGGCCAAAAATAGACGAAATGGTTTCTGCAAGATACCAGAATAGGAAAAATGGCCTATTTGGATTATTTGTTAGAAGAACAAAATTGTCCTGAACAACTAGGTTTTGCAGGACTCATTAATTAGAACAGTGGAAGACAGAGAAAGGTTTGCTATCATAATCGTTAATGGAGATGGCCGATAAAGAAGAAGAAGAAGGACGGAATGAAAGGAGCGAGTGGTGTATTATGTGAGTGGTGTATTGTACTGAATGATGACCGTTAAATAGATATTAGAAGGTAAATGGATACAATGGTAAATAAAATAAAATTTAAAATAAATACATTAGGGCAGTCTAGGTGTGGCACCGATCGATAGATTGGTCATGGCATGTTCAAGGTCGAGACGAAAATCATTCAATATAAAGAATCCCGTCCATTATAGGAATATATCGGTAAAAATGTAATTATGCAAGAAAGGCAAATCGAATGTTTATAGATTTATCAGACAAAAATGCTTGTTTAACAAGTGTTTTGTTTTTGTTTCCACTTATCAGCCATTTTCAGTACATAAAAATCCAAATATATAATTTATATCCATAAAAATCGTTAAATAAACTTTTTTCTATTGTATGTATTTAAAATACACATTAAAAACTAAGATTCCATATATAACTAGCTTTGGAACATTCTTTAATGCTGAATTTATATCTTGTAGACAACTACTACTTATCATTTAAAGTTCATTCTACTACGCAAAAATGCAGAGTCCTTCTATTTCTTGAAATAGTATAAAATAAAACGAGTATTGCTATAAATAGCATCTCGTTCTTTTCCTTTTTTGATCTTTCTACTCTCCCTGAAGATGCCACAACTAATCACCTAATAAGGACAGGTCAACCAGATACGTATAAGTGCAGTGGTAGATCTAGAGGCTTTTCTACAGGGTGTTGACGATAACCTTAACTTTATTTGTATTTATTTACAACTCGAAAGTATTTCTTAAATTTATTTCATTATGTATAACGATAAAACTATATACATAAATCTATACTGGTTAGATGTTGTTAGGACCTGGTGCGTTGGAACTGTCTAACTGACAGGTGCTTTCTATGGTTTTTTTGCTCCACTGTTGCCCGCAATGACCTATGTGGGTGACTTTTGAAAACCTCTTGGATAAATCACTCAGTGTATAATTGGAAACTAGGATCAAATCTAGGGTTTGCAGTCACAAAGATATTTTTTGATCTTCAGACGGTTTGCACCTTCTGAAGTCAGTGTTAAAGATTTGGTTATAGACAACAAGGTGAAAGGAATTTTTAGATTTTTGTTCAGTTAAGATTATGAATTTTTTCGAGAATGTCCCGTCGGCCATTTTAATTAGAAGGCCTCGAGTTTTTTTTAAATTGTCTGAGAAGTCTTCATTTTGATTGGATTTCTGCTATGATTTGTTTCTATGATGAAATTAATTAAGTATATATCAATTAAAACAGTAGTTTTCACTCCAATATAAAGTTTTTTAATAATTATTTATTAGCATTACTTCTAGATAATTCATATGCATAATATGATAAAGTAATTTTAAATTTACCTTTTGTGACACTAACACGTATATGTTCTAATTAGGTGTGCACAGGTTCTGGTTAATGTATTTATTAAAAGACAAGTCTTCATTCGGTGCAATAATAGATTTAGTGGTTCAAAAGTACTTTATCAAAGCACAGGGACCGGTGCTTAGCCTGCCGTAGCCGTTGTTTAATCTTTATACTATGGATCTGGATGCTATGAGTATTACGTGTAAAATTTTGCAATAGGCCGATGATTTCTGTTTTTACACCTCCAAAAATTATTACGAACGTATTGATTCTATAAAATGACTTATTTACAATATAAAAGATTCTTGATTAAGGGTTTGAATTTACTTTGAATAAATCCACTACGGTGTCGTTTACTCTTCATCACTTACCGAATATATCCAGTATTCGAATTAATAATATACATATACATTAACAATATACCTCTGTGTTACTTCCAAATTACAATTGGAAGAACATATTAGCTATTTAATTGAATGCGAAAAAAGCCTAAACATTTCAAAACTAGTTAATCTCCACTAATGGGTCTCTGATCGTAAAGTTAATCGAACGTTTTATAGGGATATTACCAGATTATTTCTAGATTATGGTTACTTTATAGCGGTCTGTCACAAATACTCTGCTTAAAAAATTAGACCGCATCCAGTACAAAGTTCTGCGTTTGGTTTTAGATGTACTCAAATCTGCACTTTGCGAAAATATATTATTATTAAACAAATGTATATAACCTCTCTTGCACTTAAGAGGTCTTTTGTTAGCTGAAAAGTTTATCGTTAAATGTCAAGCTAATAACCAAACTACTAGAACCAACCAACTCGAGTTTAAGGGTTGGATAAAGTCGTCCTCCTTTTAAGCAGGGAAGATGTATATTCCCTTTGTGTGAAATTTTATAACATCGGCCTTGTGTCAGTATATTTTTACAATTAATCATGATTGGAACGTAATCCAAAGGTTTTTACACCTATTTTAGTGGCTAGTTTCAACTACTTTTAAAATGTTTTACTGATGATTTGTAATTCTTTACTCTATTTTACTTTATCTTTGATTATTCACGTTTTTAATAGCTGGCAACTCTAATTTGTGACTATTTTTCACAAGTAACCTTATATCATCATATTAAGAAAAACAGTTGCTTTAATTTGATATAAAAAACATGCATATACGTCATGAACAGCGTATTTTATTTTAAAAGTAAATTAACGAAATAAAATATTTGTCAAAAACTAATTACTATTAATGGAATTAAAAATATTTGCGGCCACTTTTTGACCGACAACCTATTATCAATGTATTCTCCTAAATTTACATACATGTAAAAATGTGAGTTTGATGAACTACGTTATGAACGTAGTGATCCTGCAGTGAAATCTTGTAGTCCAAGCCTTGCTGTTTGATATGTGGGATCTGTATGACAGTTAAAAATGCGGAGTCTATTTCACCTAGCCTGACAAATGCTGCCAAAATGGACATACCATATCGGAGTATCCAGAAAAACAGTTCAGGTGACATATCTGCGGGTATAATCACAAACCTTCGACATGTCTATTGAAGTGCCAAAACTGCGGTGGGGAGTAGGCAGGTTATTCAGCATTGAAAACCATATAGCCTACTCAAAAAGGAAATTTCCAAGACCCCACCAGAAACCCAATACGTCTAGACAGAGAAGTCTCACTACTTTAATTTTTACCAAATATGAATACGTTGATGCAGTTTATCATCCTACTACAAATACTTCCTAACCGTCGTGACTTGGTGCTACAAACACTTTGAACATATTTCCACCCTCTTAGTCCATAGCAACAGCGCAAACATATCCTTCCTTCCACAATAAATATTGACTAATAGATACCACACAAGGTGCAGTTAACTGTCAGGATATTGTAGAAAACAACCCTTCATTAAGCATATCTAACAAAAATACTTTGCCGAATCATCTTAATCAACCAATTGTGGGGATATGCACCTCTTTTATTACACCTACTCTTAGATTGTCTCCTGTCTGAACAAATCCGTCATACCAGGAGCCTTTAACGCCAAGTAACACAATTTCGCAATGTAACACATTGCAAGCAGACGTTAGCCTCAGGTATCTTGACCTATCACTTCCCATCAGTAATCATTCAAACATTATCTAACAGTTTATCAAAATTCATAATTTTCCCCTATTACAAAAAAATCCTTATCCAACATTGCTCACCTTCTCTTGGTCAACAACTTAGTAGCACACTCATACATCAAATTTTAGGTTTTTACAAACCGAATTTATTACTACTAAAATACATTTTGTTCAGGGTGCTAGATGCTGTAAGCATGAAGGACCCCTATTATCTCTAATTGTTGATTAACTCCTTTCTCCTTTAATCGTCCCCTTCTTCTTCAGTCATTTCCTCTACTTTTATTCTCATCAAGTCTCCGAAGAGCTTAGCCTCTTCAATTTTAAATTTAATCACATAGGTTATACTCTAATTTCTTCAGCCTGGAGATTTTCAATATACCAAACTTATTTTTATTAATTTTTTCACCATACTAACAGTCTTAAATAAAGTCATTTAAATACGAGGTCTTATATTAGCTTCAAATATTTGCTATTAAATGTTTACCTGTCCTAGATGTGATAAACATAAAAATTTTCATATATATAAGCTAATCTAACATAAAATACACTTTTAGACCACATTCCATACGACAAAAAGTAACATAGGTTGCCTAATACACAGGTCATCCTCTTAAACATGACTTTAACACCATCTGGGATTTCACATCGATTATAACCCAAATTTTAAATCCCAACACCTAGATTGCTGTTATTATTTTTTTAAAATCATCAAAATAATTTTTGAATCTTTTAATTGTAGTAATACTAGGTATAACTAATACAGTTCCATGTTACATTGACATTTTGTTTTTGACACCGTTCATAGGTATATTGTCAATCAGTTTCCAGCTGTTCTCCGTGTGTAGAGGTTTACTCCCCGGCTCTGGAACTCAATTCAACAATGTATGTTACCTGAAGTCATATTTAATTTAATACTGAACATCACAGTTTTTTAACAACAAGATGTATAATCTTTTACAACTATATGTAATTTAAAGGGTTTTTACCCATGTATTTTGGTGGCTCAGGCATTTTAACCTAGTAAGTATAGCCATTTTTGCTTTTTAACCATAGTCAAACTTTCATAACCACGTTTGTTTTAACTAAATGGTTTATACTTATTTTAGGCAATTTTAAAATTTAAACCTGATGATGGACTCTGTTTAGTCCGAAAACGTTTGTTTTTTTGATGTAGCCCTTTTAAGGGTTTTTTAAATAAATATACCCACTTACGAAGACTAACCTCTTTTTTGTGATACGTGGTATACAGCCAGCTACAGGAATTGTATTCCTTGCGGTTTTTTTTTTAAATTGATTTCGCGTGCGTAACTGACATTCAACATAGCTTGTTGCTTTCAAATTGTAGCAATCCAAAGCAAAAAAAAAACAGAAAAAACATACATTTTTGTCCAAAATTATATCAACCACATGTTTTATTTGAAATATTTTTATATCTCGTACAGATTGTTGTTAAATCGATTTTTTCATTTCATTTGTCATGCATTAATTCTCCAGTGTAGTTATTGGTCTCATTTTCGTTTTATATATTAGTTTTTGTTTCTGTTGTAAAGTAATTCATACTGCATATAGTTTCGTTTAAAAATGCCCCTGCTCTGTTGGCCAAGATCTTTTATGATTTGAAAACTGGTAGATACTGTTTACTGTACGCAAGTTGTCGTGAATTCTAGTACTACTTTAGATTACTTTTGTATAGCATACACGCACCTATCTTAATATATTGATTTTATCTCTTGCCGTAGTGTGTTTCAATTCGACGAACTATTTTATTTTAATGTGTTCAAGTATTACCTTATATTGCCTACATACATAAAAGGAGATGCTGAAATCTTACGTTCGAGGTCAGTGGTACCCCTTGAATTCCGCCAATGCCAGAATACAGTCACATTCTTATCGATGTAACTCTGCGGTTCTAGGAACTTGTCGGAAGATTAAAAGCCTGAAGCGTTCCCACAAGTAGTATAAAGTGTCCGACTTGTGTGGTTGGAATATTAAGATATGAAACCATATGATGTATCTGGTCGCCTCAATCTGTTAAAAGTTGCATATTGTATCTATTATTTTACAAGACTAACTGTAACCGCACACGTGTGCTAAAAAGAGGCAAAAACCATCCGGCGATCACATATGGTGTTTGCACAAGCTGATAATTTTAACCTCTTCAAAGTTATAAAAATAGAGGACTTCCTGTGTATTTATAGTATTGATGTCACAGTTTCCGATGCAGTTTATTTTGGTATATTATTGGGTAATATTATCCCATAATAAAACGTAATAGAACATCCAATATATTGTTAGACTGACACCTTTAAATATCTAGGGCAGTGCAAACTTAATCAATTTGAGGCTCGTTTACGTTTACAGGTTAAGTATATTTTCACGGCCCTAATGTAAACATCTGTACAGTATCATCATTAATCAGTCACATAAAAAACAATTTTCTAGTTAAACCTCATTATGCGAAAATCTCATTTTATACACATGAAAAATGTCCAAGGAACTACTAATATTCCCCTTTTTTTCAACAAAAATGTAGCAATATATACAAAATAATTAAATATTCAATATTTTTTGCAAACGAACTACGTTTAAACATTTACTTCTGAATTTTTTGTGTTTCTGTCGATAACAAATGAAGGGTACAGGGCCAAAAGGGGGCAAGTCGCAATTTTTCATAAATAGATCTAGTGGTGCCATCTTGTAGCAATTTTAACGTAGAAGTGGTCAGCGACTGGTTACACGTCCTAAAAGCGCTTAGTTCCCGTGAAATACTAATTCTAATTTACGCATACACCACCAATAGGGGGCAAGTCCTTATCGGGCAGGTCCTAAAAGGGTAAAGTCCATATAAACAGCTAATAGACGTTAATCTAATACGCGCAGTTTAGAGTTAGGTTCGTCGGTTTAGTTTGTTTTCATTGTTTTTTAAGTGATTTAAAAGTAAATAACAATGAATACAGAAAACAATAGTAGTGGAAATGAGACTGAAGTAGTGCCTAAACAGAACGAATCAAAAAAAAGGAAAAAGCACGGCAGAATGAGAGATGTCATGAAAAAAATTAGACTGCAGAGTCACGAGGTAGGTGCAACCTGTAATTGTCGTAAACAATGTTTTCAAAATGTGCCCGAAGAAGCAAGAAAAACTATACTCAAAAATTTTAACACAATGACTTCTATTAATGAGCAGAACTCATACTTATGTGGATTGATTACAGTACTGCCTATTCGCCGAAGAAGGCCCAGGAAAGATGAAAACGAAGCAAATTTGAGAAGTGCTGCATATTCTTACAGGGTACGTTTTAGCACTGATAATAGCTTAAAAGAAATAAATATTTGTAGAGAAGCTTTTACGTCTATTCATGGAATAAAGAAAAAAAATAGAGATATTACAAAATTCACTAAAAATGACTGGAGTCGCCCCTAAAGATAAAAGGGGAGAAAATAAAAACCATCCTAGAAAATTGGAATCCAACGTTCTTGTAGCAATATACGAACATATAAAGTCATTTAAAGGCAGGAAAAGCCACTATAGTGTGAATAATAGTAAAAAATTATACTTACCTGAAGAGTTAAACATAAAAAAGATGTTCAAAATGTTTTGCGAGTTGAACCCTTCTATGAAAATATCTTACGAGTCTTACAGAACAGTCTTTAATACAAAATTTAACATAGCCTTTGGATATCCCAGAACTGATACATGTAGTTCCTGTGATGAGATTCTTATAAAAATAAAATCTCTTCAGTCTGATATTTTAAACAGTAGTTTCGATCTTGCTGAAAATGAACGCTTGCAAAAGGAAATACGCCAGCTTACGATACAAAATGATGTACACAAAAGAAAGGCTGAGGTATTTTACAGTAGAAAAAGAGCTGCGAAGAAAAAAACTCGAACCTCTGTGACTCACGAAGCTATTTGTCTCGATTTTGGAAAAATCTCAGTGTCCCAAACATAACAACAAACGATGTTTACTGTAAGAGCCAGCTGAACGTCTATGCCTTTAATGTCCACATTCTATCTACAGCAAAAAGTGTGTTTTACATTTACCCGGAAACAATTGGCAAAAAGTGAAGCGACGATGTATGCTCAATGCTGAATGACTTTCTTTGGAATTTTCTCGATATACAAGTAAGATCGCTTGAAATATTCTGCGACTCGTGTGGGGGACAAAATAAACATTTCACCATGTTTCGTTTTTTGCATTATATTGTCCACAATACACGTAGACTTAATTATGTTAAAGTTACTTTCCCTATTCGTGGCCATTCCTATATGGAACCGGATAAAAATATGGGCTTAATAAACTCCAAACAACGAGCTGAGATTCCTTTAGATTGGGTTGAAATTTTTAGAAGTGTTCGTGCAAAACCATCGCCCTTTGACGTTGTGGAAATAGATCAATCCTCCTTTCGAGCATGGACGAATTTTTTTAATACGAAAACAGATTATTTGAAGAAATGTCCTTTCAGTTCCCTTCCAATTCGAGAATTAGAAATACATCAAGATCATCGTAGATTGATATATTACCGGGAGTCCTATAATGGAGCATGGGAATCAGCAATAGTGAGGGAAAAAGATAGTAAGCGAAAGGGACCAGTGCTACTACAAAATGAATTTGAACTTCCTCCGTATTCTTATTCAGGTATAAAAAATTATTAATATCTTGGAATACTATTATTAAACAACATTATTTTTAGGTCTTTTACCAATCTCGGCTAAAAAATTTAAATGCCTACAAGATTTGAAACGATTCTGTGGTGACGAAGCAAAACAATTTTTTGATAACCTGCCTAAGAATTAGAAATATTTCATATTAATAACTTTTGCCTACTTGTCATTTTAACTTGTTTTTTTTGGACTTGGCCCCTTTAGGCCAATAATGTTTGGTGGTTTGACCAATTAAAGCTTCTGTTCTATTTTTTATAATATCAATATAACTTTAATTTCTTCTGTGTGTTTCATTAATTACTTAAGTAACTGATCTAATCAATAGGTCATGATAACCATCAATAATTTATCAATAACTGGTTTTAAAATTTAAACTTCGTTTTGTACGAAATAAACATTTGGTAACTTAGCTCTTTATGGACCTGTACCCTTCAAAATATAATATCTTCCAGTTTAGTTAATTATCCAAGGGATTTGATCTACGTAAGCTGATAATTCTGGAAATACTCCCCCCACATTCTTTTTCACATAGGAATTGAGACTATGACAATTTGTACGTTTGTTAAGCGTCTATGTTCTTTGTTTGTACTATGGGTTATATTGGATTGTTCAAGTTCTGCCAGTTGTTTATGTTGTATCCAGTACTTTAGGTGAATAAAGCAAATTAACTTTAGTGTGTCTATTATCATCCTTCATAGTGTCATGTGATATCTCGTACATCGCTATACGTTCATTAATAACTAAGATGCTGTTTAATCTCTTTTTGATAGTCGCCTTGTTTGTTTTTTCTGCCTTAATGTATTCGTTATATTGTCCACTTTCAATTGCTATGTCGCATGTTAAGATTCGGTCAGTTGTTTGTTTTGTACTGAGCCAGAGGCCTTCCTTAAGTCAATAAATCAAAATTTGTCTGATAGTAAATCTACTTTTAGTCATAGTGTTCTCTGTCTTATACGTTCATTATTACTGAAGATACTACATTACTGAAGATACTGCATAGTGCACTTTTGGTAGTCGCCTTGTTTGTTTGTTATATCATAATATAATCGTTATTTCCTCTCATTTCATTTAACACAGCACACGCTCCAATCGAACAAATAACAACAGAGATATAATGTAGTGCCATTTTGGCAATGCCGCTATGTATGCCTAGATGACGTAGTTACCCTATTGGACAAACAGTGTGACTTGTCATAGTAGCTTTTTATATAGATTATTTAAAATTTTAAAATACAGAAAACCGTATAAAGTTTCGCGCTAGCTTATAGTACCGCCTACTGAACCCTTTTTTCTTCTATGGCGTAAAGGTTCTTGGTAAATCGTTCTTTTATGTTGACCTTCCCTTATGAGGGCGGATTTTAGGGGAAAAACGAGGGTAAGAGTGGCAAAATTTTTTGCATTTTTTTGGGGACCCATAATTGACATTCTCAGCCAAATTCAGCTTGTTCGTATGATTTTTAGAGGTTCAGTGTCATTTTCGTCTTTAACTACTGGATTAATACAGTCATTAATTTGACCAGAGTAGTAGTGACATTAATGCCTCGTTGCACTAATAGATTAAGCTCTCCAGCTTAGCCCAGCTCCGCTTATGGCTAGGGCCGCCTTAACTCCCACATACGTTGAACCATAATTTTCGATTCTTATCTAAACACGTCTTAACTGAGACGAAATTTAAGATGCAATTCACGTGGCAACTCTGTACGTGATACTCTGTGCCATTTACTTTTCTTGTACATTTTTCTGGAAAAGATCACTGCCTATCTCAATCAACCAATTTCATAATCTACATTATATGCAAAAATGCCCTTTTCTTGCAAAAATGCAACAAACATTAAACACTAGCAAAGCTGCAATTTACTGAAATGTGTACTTAATGAGTTTTTCTTGTCATCAAATAAAAAAAATGTTTATCTGTATTCCACAACACAACTGTCAATTTTTTTAGGTTAGATTCTTCTTCTTCAAGTGCCCTGTCTGTTGCGAACGTTGGCTATTAACATGGCAATTCTGATCTTGTTTGCGGCGCTTCTGAATAGTTCGACCGATGTGAGCCCGAACCACTTCCGCAGATTTTGGAGCCACGAGTGTCTTCTTCTGCATGGCCCCCGCTTACTGTCTATTTTTCCCTGGACAATCAATTGCAGTAGACGGTACTTATCGTGTCTCAATATGTGGCCTAGATATTCAAGCTTTCTTTGTTTAATTGTATTCACGATTTCTTTCTCCTTTCCGATTCTTTGGATTACCTCTATGTTGGTAACATTAGTTTTCTCGTGGGCGTCTCCATCAACGTCCAGGCCTCCACACCATACAGTAAGATCGGAAAAATGTAGCATTTAACTAGACGTAGTTTTAGGGGAAGAGACAAATCCTTGCTTATGAGGAGCTTTTTCATATTACTAAATGCTCCTCTAGCTCGTTCTATTCTGGCCTTAATTTCTGTGGCCTGTTCCCATTTTGCATTTACGTTGGTGCCAAGGTACACATAACATTCTACATGGTCAATTAGTATGTTACTTATCCGTAATTGTCGAGCAGGTTGTTGCTTTTTGCTTATCAGCATCCACTTTGTCTTCTTGAAGTTGAGGCTCAGGCCGTATTCCTCAGTAACTGAATAAACTCTAGGTTAGATTGCTCATCTTAAACTTAGACAGCAACTTAAGCTGAGAATAACGAAGACTCGATGGTGCCACGCGTATGTTTCGTAAGCTGAACTTAAGGCACGTCTTAAGCTTAAGATATGTTGGTGAAACCAGGCATACATCGCCGAAACACGAAAACACTAATCTTAACCAAATAAGGAGTAATATTATAATGATATAAAACATTGTAAAAACTGAAATCATTACAAATAAGTAGAGGCGTGAGACAGGGTGATACAATATCACCGAAACTTTTCAATCAGGCTCTTGAAGATACTTTTAAAAGATTACAATGGGAAAAAAAAGGTATAAAAATTTGTGGACAACGCTTGAACCATCTAAGGTACGCTGATGACATCGTATTGATAATCGATAAAAAAGAAGAATTATTTGAAATGATGAAAGAACTGGACGTAGAAGCTGGAAAGATAGGCCTTAATATGAATTACAGCAAGACCAAAACTATAACAAATACAGATGAAGACAATCACAATCACAATGAGAATCGGACAAGATGAAATAGAAAAAGTTAAGGATTATATATATCTTGGTCAAACTATAAAACTTAACAAAGAGAACCAAACAGCAGAGATCAAGAGACGAGTTAGACTGGCATGGGCGGCATTTGGCAAACTAAGCAACATTCTTAAAAACAAAAGATATCCACAGCATCTTAAGACCAAAGTATATAATCAATCCTGTGGCCGGTCTAGCTTTCGTGGAGGAGGAGCTCTGAACTGAGTAGGGGCTCTTCTGTACTTCATGGAAGACAGACTGGGCGGGGGATGTCCTCAACCTCGACACGGCACGTCCCATATGGCTGATAGGGAAAGTTCCTGCAGATATGCAGGACAGGTACGAATAAGGCATTGCCAAATAAGTACCCGCGGATCAACTGAGGATATGACATTAGGCAGCAGTAATGTCATTACTGGATTAAGGCTGTGGGAAGTAAAAATCCTGTAGGTTTATTCCAGATACTCACAGGCGTCACTCACATTATGAGTTAAGCGGCTGTGATACTGCGATGGGGAAGGCAACGGGAAACCACCCCATTATGATCCCTAGTAAAGTTATCATGGAATCAATGAGTGTAACGAATACTACTGATCATGGGCTGCGGAACTCAAGATCCGGCAGGGGAAGGAATACACAATCAAACCACAGGGCTTCCCAGGTCGCTAGCCAGCGAAATCCCTGTGAGGAAAACATCACTAGACATACGATGAAAATGAAGAATCCATACAAAGTGGCTACATGGAATGTAACAACCTTATATGAAGCCGGTAAGTTGAGAAATCTACTCTCTGAAATGGACAGATTAAACATTACTATCATGGGGGCGAGTGAAACAAGATGGCCAAACAAAGGGAATTTCAGTGCAAATGGTTACGCCGTTTATTTTTCTGGAAATCAAGACCATATGCATCGAAATGGAGTAGCAATAATTATCAAACAGCATATTAATAAGTATGTCACTAACTTCATCCCAATATCAGACAGAGTAATTTTAATACAGCTGAATGCTAAACCTGTAAATATAAATATCATCCAAGTTTATGCTCCCACTGCTGACGCAGATGAGCAGAATATTGAAGAATTCTACCATCAAATAGAAGAAGTGCTAAAAATAACAAAGAAACACGAAGCAATAATAATTATGGGTGACTTCAACGCTAAAGTTGGACAGAAGATGACGCAGGGGATCACCGGAAAGTTTGGCTTGGGAGACAGAAATCAAAGAGGTGAACGGCTAATAGAATTCTGCCAAGAAAATGACTTCGCCATTACAAATACCTGGTTTCAACTTCCAGAAAGGCGTCTTTACACGTGGAAATCCCCTCAAGATGGACATCAAAGCAGAATAGTACGGAATCAAATAGACTACATCCTAATAAACCACCGATTTCGAAACAATATTAAAGATGTAAAAACTTACCCCGGCGCTGACATAAACTCAAATCACAATTTACTCTGCTCCAAAATACAAATTAAATTGAAGAAATTAACAAAGCCAACTAAGCCTTGTAAGATATATCTCGACCCCCTGAAAAACCCTCAAACTCGCGAACACATAACACAGCAAATAAATAGTAAAATACACAGAATATCAAATATACCAAACGAAAACAGAACCATTAACGAATGCTGGTATGCCATTCAAAACTCGATTTTAGAGAACGTACAAGAGTCTTTGAAAACACCTACCATGTTGGCAAAAAATGAGTGGATGACACAAGAAATTCTAGATCTGATGGAAGTTCGACGGCAACACAAAAATAGAAATATTATCGAATATCGTGAAATTAATAAACGCATAAAAAGAAAAATTAAGCAAGCCAAAGAATCCTGGCTTGAGAATTTATGTAAAGAAATAGAAGACCTCCAAAAAAAGCATGACAGCTTCAACCTGCATAAGAAACTTAAATATACTGCCGGAATTAGAAAACAGAAAAATGCTCACATACTTAAAAGCGCGGACGGAAAAATTTGTGATCACGAACAACAGTGCAAAGAATGGGAGAGATACATCACTGACCTTTTTGACGATGCTTCTAGGGAAAATGCTCCAAATACTGCCTATGACAACCAGTTGGACAGAGGTCCCAATATACTGAATTCGGAAGTCGAAAAGGCAATACAGCAAGCCAAAAACAATAAAGCACCTGGACCAGATCAAATCCCTGCCGAACTACTTAAACTTTTGGATAAGGAAAGCATTGCCTGCTTAACCACTTTCTTCAACAAAATTTACAACGAAGGAAAAATACCAGATGATTGGTTAGAGTCACTGTTTATAACATTACCAAAGAAAAGCAGGCCCACCAAATGCAGCGATTTTAGACTAATCAGTTTGATGAGTCACACACTGAAGATACTCTTACGAATTATACAAAACCGAGTATTCCTTCTATGCGAAAGTAAGATGGGTGATAAGCAATTTGGATTTAGAAACGGTCTAGGAACTAGAGAGGCACTATTCTGTATGCGCGTTCTATTACAAAAAAGTTGTGAATTCCGAAAGAATGTTTATGTTTGTTTCATCGACTTCGAGAAGGCGTTCGACAGAGTCCAACACAATACACTTTTCGACTGCCTACGGGCAGCAGGACTTGACCACTATGATATAAGACTGCTGAAATACTTATATTACAATCAAGTAGCCTCTATCCAAATTGGAGACAGTCCCACTGAAAAAATACCCATCAAACGTGGAGTACGGCAGGGTTGTGTTTTGTCACCCACTCTTTTTAATCTGTACTCTGAAGAAATCTTTAGGGAGGCTTTGGATGACGGACAAGAGGGAGTAAGACTAGGTGGAGAAGTAATCAACAATATTAGATACGCTGACGATACAGCCATTCTTGCAGAAAGTTTACAAGATCTCCAAACCTTACTAAATCTAGTCAGTGAAGCAAGTTATCGGAGAGGCCTAAAAATCAACATTTCAAAGACAAAGTGGATGGCAGTTGGAAAGATCCATATAGATCAAGGTCTGCTTTCTCTTAATGGAGAAGAGATAGAAAGGGTAAATCATTTCAAATACCTTGGCAGCTGGTTAAATGTAAATTGTGACTCTGATGAAGAGATAATATCCAGGATCGAAATATCACGTAAGGCTTTTATGACCTGGAAACCAGTTTTATGCAACAGAAACCTGTCAATGAACATTCGTAAGAAGGTCCTGAAATGTTATGTGTGGTCGATCCTATTGTATGGTTGTGAGACATGGACGTTAAAAACCACAATGCTAAACAAGTTAGAAGCATTCGAAATGTGGTGCTATAGACGAATCCTAAAGATATCGTGGGTCTCGCACACTTCCAATGAAGATGTTCTTCAAATGATCAACTCAGAACGTCTGCTCATAAACATCTGCTCAAAGAGGAGAAAAACAGAATACTTCGGCCATATAATTAGAGGACCCAAATACCATTTACTTCGCCTTATAATACAAGGAAAAGTGGAAGGAAAGAGATGGATTGGTCGAAAGAAACTTTCATGGCTGCGTAATATTAGACAATGGTGTGGTTTCACAGTAGAAGAATTATTTCGCGCAGCAGCCGACAGAGAAAGGTTTCAGGAAATTGTAAGCATGATGACGGCCAACGTCTGAATACGGACACGGCACCCAAAGAAGAAGAAGATATAATCAATGCGTACTCCCTGTTCTTACTTATGGTTCCCAAACGTGGACATCTACAAAAGCAAACATGGACAAAATCATAAAAACCCAAAGAGCAATGGAAAGACAAATGATGCACAAAAGACTAATGGATAAGAAGAGAAACGAATGGATAAGAGAGAAAACAAAAGTGAGGGATGTTAGACAAGAAGTTGCAAAATTAAAATGGAGATTTGCGGACACAATATAAGACAAAAAGAAGACCGATGGAACAAAATTCTTATAATTTGGAGACCGTGGCAATATAAACGAAGCAGAGGAAGGCCACAAATGAGATCGGCAGATGATATCAAGAAGCACGTGGGCTCTAGATGGATGACTGTAGCGACAGACAGAGAAGAATGGAAAAGGATTGGGGAGGCCTATGTCCAAAGATGGACCGAAGAAGGCTAATTAGATATATTAGAAAAATGAGGGAAACATTGACAAAATTGAGTGACAGGACAATAAAATGGTACTCCTTAAGAATAATAATTGACATTTTAGTGGGCAGAAATATTTTTAATTCCCACATTTATGGTCTTTAAACACTATGTGATTCCCTTTAATTGAGTTATAAAGAAGTAGGTATCTATTGTGTGATTTGTTTTACAATACTCCCCAATACGTAGTTGGATTTTACGACTTCTAGTTTGTGTTTTATAGTGCCTCTTTACCAATAGGACTATTTATAAACGATAAATCCTATCTAAAGACATAAAACGCCTTCCCATGTTGAATTTTTCCCAACTATAAAATTGCATGTCTGGAATTTGCACCTGTTTAATCATTAAAATATTTTTACTTCTTCAAACGTGTTATTTAAAGGCTGCAATAAGATGCGAAACATTATCCAGTAATACTGTATTCTTTATATTTTCTTACAATGAAAGGTTTATTAGACTAAACAAGATATTTTTACGCTCGTCTGTCTATATTCGTTTTAACGACTGCCCTAACTGGCGTCTCATTATACAGGATGTCTCAAATTTTTCTTCAGTGCTTTTTCATCAACTTACTGAAAGACTACAAACTTTCTAAATTGTAAAAGATATTCATCGGTAAATTTAGAACCATAATGTCTTCTTTTCTAATAATCCTATTAACGTTGTACAACTCAGTATTTGCGACGTGCAAGTACTTGGATGTGATACGAGAAACGATCGTGCGTGAGTAGCGGAGAAATCTTGCATTTTTTACTACACATTTCATAGATTTCATAAATTCATATTGTCAATTGTCATATTTCATATTTGTTTGTTTATTTACACCTTCTGTCACTGAAGAAAATGGGATTTAGGAAATGCTGTATTATAAATTGTAAAAATACAACAAAAAATTGTCGATTTAAGTTTTATTCGTTTCCAACTTCGAAGCACAAACTACAAAGAGAAAAGTGGATTTATATCACAAAAAAGCATAAGTAACATAACCTAAATTATGCATTATTCTTGCGCCCGATTTTAAAGTCAGTTTGAAATAAATAATAAATAAAAGTTCACTTTTAAGTGTAAATTTTAGTTTCATAATACACACTTAGAGTTCATTTTAACCCAAAAATCAAGTTTAATGTTTAAATTTTATTTTCAAAAATGCATCAAGTTCAAGTTTTTCTGAAGATGCATTAAGATATTATATTCGCTGTCCAATAGTTTACAGGGAAAGAATTAATTGTTCAAACCAATATGATGATATCATGGGCTTAACCTGCTAATTTATGCATTAACATTATTTATGGTAATTTATTTTTCTTAATTCTTCCACATAATTCTTCCATTCTTTTTTGACATTTGCCACTACTAAAGCTTTTCCCTTTGACTCAGTGCTAGGTTGAAAAGTTATTTGGTGATTTACTTTCTCAAATCCAGTTTTATTATTGCATCCATATCAACAGTAATGCTGTAATTTAATAAAATATTTATTTGTAGTTACACTACATACAACGTTTACCTTTTAATAACATACCGATATAACCTCAATCTTACTTTTTCTTATTCTTTTTTGGGGTTACGTCCTTGACAGTTATCCGGTAACCTGGATCTAACATGAAAGCGCAGTAAATTTTGCTGATTTACGACACCAGGTGTCGCTGTTCCGAACTTGCACGGTCCCAATACTGTACTGTTGTTAAAGTTTATTTAGAATCAGCCGGTCTTGCTCTAGACCAGCGGTTCCCAACCTTTTTCTTTCTGCGAACCTCTTATAAAAATTGGAATATATTGGCGAACCCCTTGATTAGTCGTTAGTGAGAGTAAATAAAACAGTACTATTTCATAAGATGAATACTAGATAAACTCATGTACAAAAATATGCAATATTTTTAAATTTTCCAATTTTTTGTAGATTTTCTACTATTTTAAAATAATTTTAGATGTTTTAGATTACGGATGTTACTCATAGTTGGCTGATGTACGTAATTGTTTTGAAATATTTTGAAGTTTATTCAGCGTTTAGTGTCATTCGTGTATTTTAACATAAAAAACCTTCTTCATGCAAAGGAAAAACCCTAGTAATTCGGTTAGTTTTTATTTAATTGATTAAGTTTAAATAAATATTGTTTTGATTTAACTATTAAAACAAGTATGCCACCAATTCGACACTGCGATAAAGCCCAAGCAGCACAGATTGTAATTTTGTACGACGAAGGATATACAAAAAAAGATAGCACGACGTCTCAGGAGAAGTCGATATACAGTTTCAAATACTTGGCCTGGTCAAGGACACTCAAGGTGCACAACTGCAATTGTTGACCGTTTTTTAGTTCTTAATTCTACACGAAATCGCAAATTGACATCAATGCACCTTAGAAATGAGCTACTAAGTATTAGACAAGTTAATGTGTGTTCAAAACAGTTAGACGAAGATTAAAAGAAGCAAACTTATAGCCTAGACGCTATGACGAAGTTCCACGTCTTCTCCAAAATCATAAAGCTCGTCGTTTAGCATTTGCAAGAACACATATTCACTGGAATATCGGCAACTGCAACAATATTCATTTCACTGATGAGACCAGAAACCTATTTATGGAAGCCACGTAAATGGTCTGGGGAGGTAATAGTTGGGAAGTTGGTAGAAGGACGCAACGCACTTGTGGACGTGATTGGACGCATGACTGGTGACTCTTACGTTCAAAACACCCTGCAAGGTCATGTTTTCCATATATTGGTTACATTGGACATGACAAATTTATGTAAATGTACGATAATGCTCGATCAAATGCCACTGCCATAGTGAATAATTATCTTGATGGGGTTCAAATTCAAAGATTGGATTGAGCATGTGGGATCAACTAAAACCCCGCATACAACAAAGAAATCCCGTTCCAAATACGATAGAGCAGCTTCGGCTTGCTGCACGGGATGAATGAAATGCAATTCCCCAAGGATATGTCCAAATTTGTCTGCTCTAAAATTTTACAAATTTTGGACATATCCAGACAAATTTTGGACACATCCTTGGGGAATTGCATTTTATTCATCGCGTGCAGCAAGCCGAAGCTGCTCTATCGTATTTGGAACGAGATTTCTTTGTCGTACGCGGGGTTTAGAGCAGACAAACGTAGTCGAAGAAGACCACCTACACGTTCGGCTGACGACATCAGGCGTATCTCGAAAAATTTACATCAAAGAGCACAAAATCGCAAAGAATTGAGGAGTTTTAGGGAGGCCTATGTCCATCAGTGGGCATGATAAATGAAGGCTGGATGATGATATCCAAAATTTACTTGCATGCATGCCGAGAAAGATTTGTTTAAAAAATTATTTACCGAACATTAAGCATTATATTTTTTACAATTTAATACCAGATTTATTTGCAACACCAGAATTTATTTTCAGAAAAAAAAACAAAAATTAACATCTCAACATTTAAGATCAATTAATAATGTAATATAAATTTAAACTAATAACATTTAACGGGTTTTTACCCAAATATTTAGTGGCTCAAAACATGTACGCCTAGACACACTGATGATGGAATATAGATTTTAAATAAACATTTTTTGTGATACATGGTATACAGCCAGCTACAGGAACTTAGTTTCCTTGTGGAGTTTCTAGTAAAGTATATACCATAGGTGGCGTGAAAGTAATTTTCTAAGAGGAATTATTTAAGGAAATTTTAAACATGCTTCACTATGATATTGTCTTCTTCAGAGAACTCTTAAATAACCCCCACACATTCTCGATTGGGTTTAAATCTGGACTGTAGCTGGGTCATAGTAAGGTTTCGATGTTGTTATTCTGGAGCCGCAGGTTTATTATTTTTGCAGTATAAAGAGGACAATTATCTTGTTGGAGGATAAAATTATTTTCTGGATACAACTGTTCTACACTGGGAAATATGACGTTTTCTAGAATATTAAGATAAGTCTACCCAACAAACCTGCCATCAATACGTCATACCATTCCCATTCCTCTAGATGAAATTCATTCCCATACATTGGCGTTAAAATGACCAGCTGCTCGATATCTATCAACATATAGAAGATTAAACTTATTATTATCTGGTCTATACACCCAAATTTTGCCATTTTTAGAATATTAAAAAATTTTCTCATCTATAAATATTTCCCTGTCCCAAAAATCTTGATTTTGTAGCTGATAGTTAAAGCAAATATAAATCTTGATTGGTTTGGTTATGGTGTGAGAGCTTGTTTTTTTGCAGCAGTCCGATACCTAAGACGTGATGCTTTAATTCTGCACCTAGTTGTTGTCTTTCTTCCCGGAAACTGTGACATAATTATAGAAATTTTTGGTCTTCCAGAACCTTGTTTTCTTTGGAGAGTTTCCTGTTCTCTCCATATTTTATTCATAATAAAAACTGTTGTTCTGCTTACGTTAAAATGGTTCGCTACGGCAGATAGTGACGAACCATATTTTAATTTAGTTACAATTCTTGCCTTTAGTTCTTTGCTGGCACGTGGAGCCATTTTTTGAGGTTGAACACAATAAGTTATCTGACAAATGTTAAGATTTTGGTAGTGACAGTGACAGTATGTAAATAATATGTATTTATCCTTCAAAATACACTGCTCAATTTTCTTTAAAATACACCTTTAGAGTTGTATCAGTTTTTTAGGAACCAGCTGTACATACGTTGTACCTATTTATGAAATGCTTTATTTTATTTATTACGAATTTGTCTATTGGCGACGTACAAGTACTTGGAGGGGATACGAGAAACGATCGTGCGAGAGTAGTGGAGAAATTTTGCATTTTTTACTGCACATTTCATAGATTTCATAAATTCATATTGTCAATTGTCATATTCCATATTCGTTTTATTTATTTACACCTTCTGTTACTGAAGAAAATTGGATTTAGGAAATGCTGTGTTATAAATTGTAAAAATACAACAAAAAATTGTCAATTTAAGTTTTATTCGTTTCCAACTTCGAAGCACAAAGCTACTACAAAGAGAAAAGTGGATTTATATCATAAAAAAGCATAAGTAACATAACCTAAATTATGCATTATTCTTGCGCCCGATTTTAAAGTCAATTTGAAATAAATAATAAATAAAAGTTCACTTTTAAGTGTAAATTTTAGTTTCATAACACTCACTTAGAGTTCATTTTAACCCAAAAATCAAGTTTAATGTTTAAATTTTATTTTTGTGAAGTTTACAAAAATGCATCAAGTTCAAGTTTTTCTGAAGATGTATTAAGATATTTTCGCTGTCCAAAAGTTTACAGGGAAAGAATTAATTGTTCAAACCAATATGATGATATCATGGGCTTAACCTGCTAATTTATGCATTTATGCATTAGCATTATTTATGGTAATTTATTTTTCTTAATTCTTCCAATCTTTTTTGACATTTGCCACTACTAAAGCTTTTCCCTTTGACTCAGTGCTTGGTTGAAAAGTTATTTGGTGATTTACTTTCTTCTATCCAGTTTTTATTATTGAATTTATATTAAGAATAATGCTGTAATTCAATAATATATTTATTTATATTTACGCTACATCAACGTTTACCTTTTAATAACATACCGACATAACCTCAATCTTACTTTTTCTTCTTATTCTTTTTTGGGGCCAAGTCCTTGACAGTTATCCGGTTACCTCGATCTAACATGAAATCGCAGTAAATTTTGCTGATTTACGACACCAGGTGTCGCTGTTCCGAACTTGCACGGTCCCAATACAATCCAGTAATCCGAAGATTCTAATAATTCAGCACCCTCTGCTTTTTAATAGTGCCGGATTATTGGGATTCTTCTACATAATATATTTTATAATTTATTGTGTGTTTCCAACAAAATATTTAATAAAAGTTGAGAGCAAACTTTCAAAAAAACTAATTTTCTTGCACCTTTTTCCTAGGACTCAAAACTAATTTCCTATTATTCTTTTTATATTTTACAAATCTTCTTATGTAATACCGACTCATCTTACAGAGGGGTGGAGATCAACATGTGGTTCTTTTTAGAAACCGATACAGATAAGCCGTTAATTTATCCACACATTTTAACTCGACAAGAAAACATGTATTGCCAAAGTGTCCATTAATCTGCCGCCAATGGTATGAATGACGATACCTTATTAGGTTTCATCTTATTGGTTTTCAGAAAATTTAATCCCTCTAAATACCTTAAGCTCGAAGAATCGTATTGAACTTGGTTGTAAATATTTCCTTCCCTAATGAATGCAATGCATATCACTTTAATAAAATTAATTATATGATAGGTATTTCTGGTTGTTATTCTCACGTTATGTCAATTAGGAATAATTATTTTTGGTATGTTCTCTTTTTATTATTAAATTTTGTTTAATAATTTGGTTACGTAATTAGCGATAAACATTTATCGTTCGACATATACATCCTTTTCCATCTGTTTCTAGTACGTACAATTTAAAAATAATTTATTTTTTTTTGTTGTTATTAAGGTATTGTGTTATTTCATCGTGGTTTTTTCAATCATCATCAATGGATTTCGGCGTTCTCATTTTAGTTCTCCTTACAAGCTTCTTGGTTGCAGCTTTTTTCGCTATGGTTTCAATCGCATAATTCATTAGATCTTACAGAGGTCTTATATATTATTTGATAACCTATGCTCATTTGCTTGTTCCTCCAGATAACTTCACGTAGGTATTCAGATATCATTGTTGGTCTGTTAGTCTGTGTTTGAGATTTCTGCTACTGGTAATGTTGAGTCCTAAATATTTGAAGTTTGTAAATTGCTCATGGTTGTTTGCTTAGACCATTAAAGCTTATAGACACGTCGTATGCTATACCCCCCCGTTTCGAAGAGTGAAGCAAACATAAATTGCTTTGAGCAGTTATGCGTGACGTCAGTTTATGACAGAAAACGTTAGAAACTAGAAATGCTTATATAGGTATTTGCAAACTGTTACAAACATTTTTTTGTAGTTTGTTCCATGTGGTATCTACGTTCGTTTTCGGTCCTTTTTCTATTTTCTTGTGATTTTGATCTATCTTCTTCTTAACGTACCCTATCAAGTCCCCTTGACGTTGGCGATTAACATGGCGAAACTGCCTCTGTCTCGAGCTATTCTAAAGAGTTGCTCAGCTTTCCTTATTCCTGTCCACTCCCTGATATTCTTCAACCAAGAGGCCTGCTTGCTACTGCGTCCTTCGATTTTACCCATCATAATAAGTTGAAGAATATTATATTAGGGCCATCCAAATATATTATATTATATCCAATTATATTATATCCAAAATAGGCCATCTTTCTACATTTGATGTTATCAAGCAGCTCGCGAGCAGCATTTGCTCTCTCAAGGACTGCCACATTTGTCAGCATAGCCGTCCATGGAATTTTTAGTATACGTCTGTGCAGCCACATTTCAAAGGCCTCCAGACGATTAATGGTGGATATTTTTAATGTCCATGCTTCGACAGCGTATAAGAGGACTGACCAAACGTAGCATTTAACCCTGCGCTTTCGAAGTTGAAGTTGCGAGTTATCATTACAGAAGAATGACCTCATTTTTAAAAATGTAGTGCAAGCTATCTCGATTCTACATTTTATCTCTTGATCTGGATCTAGTTGTTCAGTAATATGGCAACCAAGATAATTAAAACTGGACACTCTTTGAATTATATGACCATCAACATATAATCGTGCATCTTGATGTGCTAAACGGCTAAACACCATGTGTTTTGTTTTTGAACAATTTATGTTTAGGCCAAATTCTCTTCCCACTGTATCAATGACATTTAAAAGGTAGTCCATTCATGTCATCACTTAAAATAACTGTATCGTCTGCATATCTGACTGTATTTATCAGAATTCCATTAACTGTCACGCCTGATTCCAAACGTATTTTACATATTTCTGTTGATTTTCCGTTTATGCAAGTTGTCGCTGTTTGACACCAGTATAACTTTTCTATGAATCGTATGTCTTGACTATCAACTCCTTTATCTTTTAATATTGTAATTAATTTGTGATCCTGTACTCGATCAAAGGCCTTTTCATAGTCAATAAATACAGCAAAGACGTCTTTCCTTTGATCTCGACATTTCTGCAGTAATACATTTAGTGTAAAGAGGGCCACCCGAGTTCCCAGTCCATTTCTGAAGCCAAATTGTGTTTCATCCTGGTCTTTTTATCTCTGATTCTACGGTGGATGATGCGTAGAAATATTTTCTAAGTGTGGCTCATAAGGCTTATCATTCTATAATCGCTACAGTTTTTCGGACGTTGTTTTTTTAGTAGTGTTATGAATTCGGACTTTAACCAATCTTCAGGAGTATCACCAGTCGAATAAACATCATTGAAAAGCTTGACCAGTATTCCGATGTTCTCCTCATTTATTTTGATCTATACCAATATTTAATAAATACTTTTATCTTCCAGAAGCAAATTTCTGTAATTCGTTTTATATATTACGGTGTTTTACGCACTAGAAACACTGGGAGACATAACTACTTTCTCTTTTCTCGCTAAATCCGAGATCTGACTGAATGTGGAGCAATGCAACGTATAATACCGTTTTCCCCTCAATATTGGTAGTTTACGATCTCTGGGATAGAGCAAAACTGTCTATTTACGGAAGGCGCGTGCTGTCCCTTTGGTTTTCGGTAAATCAACACGGTTCAAAGGAAGGTTGGAAGCTGATGCATAGCATGTATTTACCCCTCCTTCCCTTCCGATGCGACTAGGGTCGACACGCTTCATAGGGGTAGTTATCAAAAAGTAAATATTTATTAATTTCGCAATAATGTGGCGGGCCAACCGTGCTCTCTTTTCTTTTCACCATTATTTATTTCTTTTCGCTGACGTGAACTGGCGAAGATCGCGTCTCAGCGCTCCATGAGATCCTGGCTTAACAGTCATTGCTTCGGTCATACGACACGACGATAAGTTTGTGCTTTATACATCTTGATCTTAGATTTCTGGTGTACGGTTTTTGTACTGGAGTATGTGTCATTGTTTTTATTTTTGGTTTTATTTTTGCCGTTTAAGTTTTATTAAATTAAATTATATTCGACTCCCAGATATGTCCAAACTTTTTACAGCTTCAACATCTTCATCTACTCTACACAATTATTAGATATGTATTTCCGCTCTACAAGACATTTATTTTAATATCCACCTAAATTGTTATCCAGTTTTTTAAATAACTGACTTACCAGTTTTATTTCTATTTATGTGGAATTTATGTTCAAAATAAATTCTATTTCAATGCTTACTGTTTAGAAGACGTTATAATGATACCGGAACTCTAGGATGTTCACCCTTAAGTATTTAACCCTTTTGTCAAAAGTTCCTTAATTTATTTAATGAAATGACCCCAGTGCTCAATTCATTGTATGGGTTGCTTATGTTCTTATTCTTACGTACATTCAGTGGACAACAAATCGCAGAAATTTCCCACAGTTTTTAACATACTTTATATTGCTGAGGTTTTATTTCATACCAATAATAAAATTGTGTTTGTTGTGGCTATTTATTAAGTTCCAACGGGATTACTGGTAATTACATTGCTATCCAATCGCTTTATCTTGTAATTATACGAAACGCGAAACATACCATGTTGCTACTAAGTATATCCGCTTTATTATATCGAGCTTAAATAACGACTACGATCTTTTTAAAGCCGGATTAACATAAATTAGTTATCAAAAGGTTGTGTAGCGATAGCAGAAACGAAGATATCGCATATAACATCTTATTACTGTTTTGACAGAAGAAATTAATTATTTTCTATAAAAATGTTACAGATTGCCCGAGAAAGAAAAGAACCACGCAGATGACGGTTAATATCGCCAATAAAGTAAAAAAAAATGTCGGGACAGAGATATTTAAAAAAGTTTCATACAAAAACCAAAAGTAATAGTTCAAGAAGAAGAATGCAAGAAAAGTATGTGAATTAGGTAATTTAAATAAACGATAGATTGCTATAACAGTTCTGCTCAGAAATAAACTAATAAAATAAGAGCCCTAACGACTAAATGTTAGGACAAACGAAAATTTATTGAAAACGTTCATCTTAATAATTTTACTTATTGAATTAAAGAACGAGATCTACAATACATTACAGTCTATCGTTAATAATAAAATATTGAATTAGCTTGGCCACTATAAACTTTAAATTGCAGTGTTGGCGGCAAAATAAACGAAAATGTTGCATAACATTATGAAACTAACGAAATATTTTGCCTACCACGTAGGGTATTATTATAGAGGGTTGAAAATTGGAACAGAAACTATTGGCTAGAGATAGGGCAAGCAAAACAAATCGAAACATGTGAACTGCACACATGGTTTATTTGGAGAGCTGGGATCCTGGATAAGTGAATGAAGCAATGGGATTATATATAGGGACAACTAAAAAAAAATGAAACGTAAGTGTACCTACATAAATCTCCTGGTCAAATGGACAAATAAAACAACAAGAAGGATTTCTAGCAATTTAAAATGGACGCCGCTTCGAAGGATCCTCCTGCTGGATGAAGGAAAAAGGCTCTTCCTTCCTAAAAAAGAAACACACAAGGGGATAAGAGACTTTTCTAAAATAGGAAATAAACAAATTGGTTTAGAGAAATAAATTAAACATATATTGTTGTCTCAACACAAACAGTTACAAAATAGGAATAATATAAAAATAATTACTATATAAATAGTTACAAAGATTTATACCAAAATAGCGAAGAAGAAAAACTTACTATATCCTATCCGTTTACAAACTCTGTTTACAAGTGGGAGAGTTGACATAAGTGAAGAAGTAATTACTCTGTCATATATATTTTACACAATTTTGACATACTAAAGACCGCAAAATCAGTAGGCCCAGATCAGATACCCACTGAGCTAATTAAATGCATTGATGAAGAAACACTGCATATTCTTTTAGATTTGTTAAACAAAGTATATGCAAAAGGAGTAATACCCCAAGATTGGTTGCTGTCCACGTTTGTAACACTACCAAAGTCAGTACATGCGACAGAATGCTCCCAGTACAGAACAATTTGCTTAATAAGCCACACACTTAAGATATTTCTCAAAATAATACATGGAAGATTATACAAAAAAATAGAAGAAGATATAGATGCCACCCAGTTTGGATTCAGAGGAGGACTAGGAACGAGAGAGGCTCTGTTCGCTTTTAACGTTCTCGCGCAAAGACGACTAGATATGAACCAGGATCTCTATGTCTACTTTATAGATTATCAAAAGACTTTTGATAGAGTAGGACATCAGAAACTCGTAAAACTGTTAAAAGAAAAGAATGTGGATAGTCGAGATATACGGGTTATTGTCAATTTGTACTGGAAATAAAAAGCAAATGTTAGAATCGAAAATGTCGATACAGAAACAATATAAATCAAAATAGGTGTTAGACAGGGTTGTGTGCTGTCCCCATTGTTATTCAATCTGTACAGCGAAGCTATTTTTAAGGAAGCAATAGGGTAGACTGGGTACGGTTGTAACAATTTTCCTTTAGTGCTTCATAGCACAGCTATTATAGCTGTAAGCAACGATCAAAGTCTTTGATGTGAAGTAATATTCATTTGTCTTTAAATTATTGTCAAAACCAATAGCTCAAGTAAAATAGTTTGGAGGGAATATGTCATTTAAATAAGTGTGTGCGATTGTTACAACCGACCCCATACCAGGGGCGGTTGTAACACGAATAGGGGACAGTTGTAACAATCAAAAATAATACATAAATCACACATATAAAATCAGTTTTATTATTTTTTAATCAGATTTATTAATTAAAAATACCAAACAAAATCAAAATCAAATTTATTAATAAAAAATATCAAACAAAATCTGAGCTTAAACAAATTATATTTTCCTATATTTAATCAGACTCATCACAGTTGTGGCATATATAATATCTACTTCCATCAGTACAGGCCACGTGAGACCATTGTTTGCAGCTACCTTGGCACTGAATCCAACTGTCTCCAGATCGACTCGCTGAATAGGTGTCTAAGCAAATAAGACAATAATATTCTTCTTCTGATGATGATTCTGATGGTGTATTAATCTTCATTTTCTTCGCTTTTCCTTTCCCTTTGTTTTTGATTATCTTTCCAGTAGATGACTCGAGTACTTTTTTCTTTGTTTGTCTATTTTTCAACCGCTTCTGTCGCTCTTCATACTCCTTTCTAGCAGCTTCCTTTTCTGGAGTATCTGTGTAGATAGCAGACTTTTTGGTTTTTCGACCTCTGTTTCCTAGTTTTCTAGGTGGAGCTTTAGGGTAAGGCCGTAAAGTCTCAGGCGAGAACACAGACTGCTTGCTTGTAGACAGTTCTGATGGCTGACACAAAACAGCATCACGAGGAGAGATGTCTGATTCCAGATTTATTGTACCAGCTTGCCATTCTTGGCTAGGTTCTAGAGATGTTTGTCTAGGCGGTGTTTTTGTTGCTTCGAGCTCGGCTATTTCAATTGGTGTGAGCATTTGATGGTCAATGAATGTTTCCTTTTTAGGATCACTGTTAGTAAATGACTGCGATGCAGCCTCTTTAGCTGAAGCTCTATTTTCGGGCTCAGTTGGGCTTACTGCGCTGAATGAAGGTGGATCCTCATTCAATAACGAAGGTGATAGTAATTCGTCATCAGGTGCAAGTCTAATGCTATGTTGATTAGAAATGCCCATCTCTTCAGTAGCATTTGGATTAGGCCTGTCTGTCGCGAACGATGGCGCAAAATCAATTTCTTGAAACAAATCGCGGTTAAATGGGAAGATCCCTGTCTTTCGAAACCCGGCCTGGATATTCACCTGAGTGAGAGCAAGTGGCATTGCGATAGTTATAATACCCGGTATGTCGTAAATAGTCATGACTTTTCCTGGATGATTTCGCATCCAGGCATCACAGGCAGTATTAATGGCTTTTTTGAAAGGCCCATAAACGGATCTATCTAAGGGCTGTAGCTTGTGAGAGCAGTGGGGCGGAAATGACAGTAATACTATCCCATTATCTTTGCAAAAATCTAAGGAGTTGATATGTATATGGGACGAATGATTGTCTAGCACCAATAATATCTTATGCGACAAAGAGGCATTCGTATGTTTTTGAAAATGTTTAAGAAATATAATGAATGACTCATCTTGCATCCACCCTGATGGATTACCGGCACCGATTGATCCCACTGGTCCGTCTCTAATGAAATGCTCTTGATATCTAATTCGAGGAAACACGAACATAGGTGGAATGGCGTTGCCTAATGCGTTAGCTGCAAATGCTAGTGTGACCAAAGTGCCTCGTTCAGCAGAAGTAATTGCGCCCACCTGCCTTGTGCCACGTCTTGCAACAACTCTGTCAGGCTTCTGTACTGTAGTAACGCCGGTTTCGTCGACATTATATATATCCTGAGGTTCAAAGTGATCGCGATCCATAACAGTCTGAAGATTATCATAAAACACATTGACATTATATCGGTTGAAACTTGTCGCCCGAGACAGGCTTGTGGCTTGAGCAGCGCGGATAGATAGTTCGGAATTTCTCTTCATGAATGAACGAAACCATTCTTCTCCAGCCATTTTATTTTCCAGCCAAGTGGAAGGAGCGTTTAAATTATATTTTACGGTAAGTTCAAAGGCCAACTTTCTTACCTCTTTTGTGGAGAGACCAAAATATATATCCGCACAACGAATGAGATACTTCGCTAATTGCCGTTCCTGGTCTTCGTTAAAAACTCTGTTATGAGCCACATATCCCATTTTAATATTTTCCAGCTGTTCCTGGGCATCTTCATTTACCGCATCTCTTTTTCGCTTGTATCTCAAAAGAGAAACATAATTAACGCCGTACTTATCTGCTGCTCTTCTTAAAGAAGCACCTAATTTAATTTCATCGTAAGCGTTCTTGTACAACAATATGTCGTTTTCGCCTCTCGAGGTCTTTCTTATGCGTTGCCTAGGCATCTGTAATACAAAAATAGTGCCTATAAAATTACAGTAATGTTAAAATTACTGTTACAACCGTCCCCATGAAAATCGTTACAACCGTCCCCACCCCCCATTTTGATAATAATACTGTCGCAAGCACGAAGTAGCATAGCCTATACAAAAACAAATAAGCTTATTATAATCTTTAAACTGCGACGATTATATAAGCATATTTTGAAATACGTGATAATATTAATATTTAAGTTATAACAGAAAGAAATTCCTCAAAAATACTTACTTTTGGTTGACAAAACACAATAGGTCTCACTAATAGTGTAAATACCGCGCGAAAGGTGATGCAGTACTGAGAATCGTGTCGGGCCACGTTGTCTGCGTATCCCTTCCCTTGTGCCCCTCGCCTGCCGTACACAGTTTCGATAATATTCGAGTTGTTACAACCGTACCCTGTTACAACCGTACCCAGGCTCCCCTATCAGAGAAATAACAAGGTATATTAATAAACGGAAAAATCTTAAACAACATAAGATTCGCAGACGACACCGCTGTTTTTGCTGACAGTCTAGAAGCATTGCAACGCTTAGTAAATAGATTACATCAAGTCAGTATCAAATATGGAATACAAATGAACGTTAAGAAAATCAAGTTCATGATTATTTCTAAGCAACATACAGTAGGAAGGCTAGATATGGTGGGAAAATAAGTAGAAAGAGTGAATACCTACAAATATCTGGGAACCTGGGTAAATGCAAACAATGACCAAGATAGCGAAATAAGGACACGCATTGAAATTGCAAGACAAGCATTTATAAAAATGAAAACAATGTTCGTCAATCGAGACCTTCCTCTGGATCTGAGGATAAAAGCCTTAAGATGTTACGTGTTTGTATGGAATGGAAAGCTGGACACTAAAAGCGGATAAATAAAGAAGTTGGAATCATTTGAAGTGCTATAGAAGGATTTTGAAAATACCAGCTCAGTAGATCTTTTTACAGCAGCCGCCAATAAGGTACGGATAGCTGTGATGATAGCCAACCTCTGATAGGAGAAGGAACTACAAGAAGAAGAAGAAGGTTTTTCAACATCAATGAATAAATAATAATTCCTCAATTATTAAATTAATCAGTTTAATAAAGGGTATAAAAACCTTAGGGAAAATGAAATAAAACTTATTTAATATAAGGGCAATCCATTTTTAGTTCTGAGAACTGCTGCACAATCTCACGGAAATTAAATATTTACAGGAAATAATGAATAAATGCCTGTTTTTCTTATTAACAAGTTATTTAATGAATTTAGGTTACAATAATAATTATAACACAGCATAAATCGATTAATTAATCACAGAAACAATGCATAAGAGACATTTTAAAATTAAATGAAATATATTAAAACGGGGAATCGACATTGTTTATCATCATATCTGTATTTATAATTACACATATCATCAGACTGGCTCCAACAGTTTTTTACAAATATTTACGGAAGCCATTCTATTTTTCTTTATGGTTTTATTAATACTGTGACATGTTTAACAACATGTACGATGATTAAAAATTAATCTGCCTCATTGTCAACTGTATTTTAATTAAATTATTGTTATATGTAATGAGTAGACGATCCTCTTTCTTTATTTGAGCCAGGATTATTGTCTTTATCTTATCTGTCTAGGCTTTGTGGATCCCTCACCGCAACAAGCCTTGTAGTTTAGGCCAGTGATGGGCAAATTTTTTTAGAAATAGGACAAAAAAAGAGAATACATCGAGAATACGTAGCAGAGTTGCTCGTTGCTCAGAGAAAGATCTTTGCAGTGCTATCAGATATAAAAGATTGGGGTACGACTCTTGGATTCAGCATTTTTGGCTTTGCAGCTTGTTATCTGCAATATTTTAGAGCAGTAGCTTCTAAGACGTTGTAGGTTGCATCATAGTTCATAGCTTGCTAATTTAAGAAGCTTAGGTGGAAAAAATAGAACTTTTTATTTAGGAAATCTGGTGAGAATATGCTATAGGCGGTGACAAGGAGTTTTGAGAACTTCTTTTGCTCTGAAGTTTGAGCTTTATACGGTTCTTAGGACTTATCTCTTACTGAGAGTTTTGATTCGACTTTCTATTGTAGATATGTTCGCGAGTTGATGGATATATACTGACGAGAAGTGTGAACGTTTGTTCAAAATTCTCCTCAAGGTTTTCCTTTCAGTGGCCATTAAGGTGTTAATTTGGCGTTTATTAAATGCCGAATAGAGGCGGGTTTACCACACATAGGGCCGTTAGGAAATTGACTTCTTCGTACCTTATCTAAGGTACTCCATAACTGGTACTCATCTTCTAATCTGGGTGGGTCACGGTGTCTGAACAGATTTAATTGCGTTTAGCAGGGTTAAGTGTGACTCTTCGTTTGTTACACCATTTGACAATTTTGTCTAATTGGATTTGACCTTATCGAATACAGATTGAGCTCTTTCGGTGTGGTAAGCGGTACCTGCGGATAAAGGTGCCGTGTCGTCAGCATAAAGAAGAATGGAATTGGATCTACTAATGGGAAGGGGAAGGTCGCTGTTATAAACTGTGTATATTTGTACTAAATCGAGTCCTGTGGAAACCCTAATAAAGAAAATACATTGGTTTTTGTTGTATTTACGTTGTACCCTGAACGGAGAAACACATTTTTATCTAGATTGAATTGAAAATATTACAATGTTTGTTACGATGATTGCTTGTACCAGCTGTATAATTAATGTCAATGTTTGTTTTCGTAATAACAATACATATTGATAAACATCTGTTTTTGCAAGTATTTTCCGTCTTTAAAATTGAACACTTTTGTAGTTAAACTGGTGATATATTTTGTTCAAATCTCAGTCATTATTTCAGAATAGCGCATGTGCTTTTTCTTTTGTTATACATACTTGCTATTAAGTTAAAAAAAAACTCTATATGTGTAAATTTGCTAATTTACGATCTTTAAAGAATAAGATCACCATTATCAGTGGTTTATTTAAGCATTCCATTATTTTGGAACCAGCCGTCCAGGTCTAATGGAAGGTTACCATATATTTTGAAAAACACTTGCTAGCTCCCAAAAATGTTTGCCTCCGGCGATCTAGTGCCTCTTAGTTATGCAAAAAATGGTTTGCTGTTTTATGTTATATGCCATAGAGTCTGCATTGAGGAAACTGTTATGATTCTGAGTTATGCTCCACCTTAAGTTCAAAAGCATTCATGTTTATTTTTTCTTGCACAATGCAAGCTTGCTTAAATCTCTTCTTGGAATACAAAAGTATATTTCTCCTAGTGTGATAGAAATGCTTTCAGTCCTACCAGCAATGAAAATTCCTACACTCGACCCTTCTACAAGCCTAAACTCCTCTGTGTGCCACGTATAACATTGTAGTTTACGTTGTAAGCTTCCTCTGCCAGATCATACCCTTGGATGGATAAATGCTTGGAAAGGAACTTTAGGCCTGAATCTGGATACTATATGGTCAGAAGTCATCATTCATATATATCCCTAGTTTCAATTATGATGTTGCTATGTCGTGATCTAACCATTATATCTAATCTATAATATCCAATTTTGGCATCTCCCTTGTAACGTTGTACAAAGGAAGGAAATGCATTGTCCAGTGATTATCAGTATAGCTCTAGTTGTTTCGCCAGTTCGTGCCGTCCATTGCTGACTGTTATCAATTTATTTGTACAGACCATCCCTGTTATACTCTGCCTATCCTACTCCTATTTCTTATAGGCGGTGATAATAGAGTTCATCTGTCAGGATAGTTTTCTTTCGCCGTTGAAAGCAGATTATTTGCTCATTTGTACCTTACTGGTATCTTCCAAAGGAGCAATCTAGTTTGATCGCCTTAAATATAAACACTTTAGCAATCGTTGTCTTCTGTCCTTTGTTTTAATTGCATTAAGCAAATATATCGTACTGAAAAGCTTTCTATTGCTTAAATGTATGTAGAGCAATCTATTCCTCGGGGCATTCCTCAGCAATCTATTACTCAGTACAATGTTCCAGCACAGTGGGAAAATTAGCACACTAGCACATTAGTTCTTGTTGGTCTCTGGGTTTGAGTTTGTAGAATGTCGGATGATAGGCATTAACCTTAAAATCACGACAGCTTGGTGGTATTGTACGAATTCAGATACAGAGGCTGAAAAAGTATTGTGCTCCTAAGGCATATCATATTGTCCTAAAGTCGAATATCTAACTTTTATATGAAGCAAAGTCTACAATAAAAAAAATAAAAATTTGTGTCAAACTGAATGCCATTTCTCTTCTACTAACGAAAAAATATTGAAATGTAACCTGAGTGTATGTATGAACACCAAGAGATTATTTCGAACAGAGACAGCGAATTTTAAAGTGCAAGAGCATCAATAAAAAATCAATGTGGAATTTAAGATAAGGAACCCTTAGTCCATTCTCTCACGATTTTTGCTCAGAATTTTAAAGAATTGCTTTAATTGGAATGAAATTTGAAATGCATGAGTGAGTGTCACCACTTCTCGGGGGTGAAAATATTTAACCTTTAAATAACTTTAAATATTTTAGCTCCGAGAATGGGGGGAATGGAACAACCGCATATCGGAACTATAGCATTTTTCATATAAAAAAGCTTACAAGCCATTCAAGATTTACGTCGTCAGAACCCCACAGCGTTGCCAAAACATCAGAATAGTTAGTAAGTGAGGAATTTTTAAAATGTCAACTATTTGTCAAACTATTATATTAACACTCAATACACTTAGTTTTAAGACTACTGCAACACATTAAAATACATAAGAAAACAATTTAATACAAAATTATATATTCTAAATTTTAAATTCACCGCTTTTAGGGCTTTAATAGTAAAAACGTCCCGCCATTATTTCTTGTTCAAAATAATCTATCTTATAAGAAAGCTTATCAGCTTTCTACAGACTATTTATTTGTTTTGGCATATCACAATCACAATACACAACAATAATTAGTTTTTAAAGCTAATAATCTAAATTTAATATGTATTTATAAATACAATTTATTAATTTATATTATATTATGATCAAATTGTGTAAGAAATCAAAACATAAACAAAATTACTACTCTAAAAAAGCGGCAACACTTTATACACTATTGCCACACGCTTAACTGTCAATAAAATTTGGAGTATTTCTGTATCAGTTGCGTACAATTGTCTAATATATTAAATTAAAATTATTATTTTGTGGAATATTAGACTTAAAGAGTTATTTCATCAAATTTATATTATTAATAATAACAAATGTTTATGGTTATTTAACAATATAATTCTAAAATTTCCAATATAATGATGATTATATTTTTCTGATTATTACTTCATGTTGACGCCTATGAAAGATTGAGCAGTTCCGTACCTATGGGTTTCGTATTATTAGCTGTGTTAGGAAAATTTGAACTCTTAGGGTAGATGTTCTGGAAATTTTAAATACAAGTGACTTCACTTTGTATAAATCGTGACGTGCAAGTGTTTTACTTTGAAAAATGGTATATATAACTTTTTCTTTGACATGTTTACTATGCGCATTTCAAATTCAATGTCAATCGGTGTGGTTCTTTAGAATTCTGAGGTTTTACAATATATTACCGTGAAAGAATGGACTAATTTCACGATTTAAAGAAGTATGTGGAGATCACATCACTTTTACATCGAAACTGTTCACTTTTATTCAATTAATATATATTTGCAATAGCAATAATATAAATGTAAACCTCTTTTCGCGAGGTTTAACTAGAAAGTTGTTTACATTTCTGTGTCTGACTAATGATGACATTGTTGCATATTTAGACTACGGCGCCGGGATAATACACTGAATCTGCAAGTGCATCGCGAACTGATACAAAAGGTAGATAATAATGTGTATTTTACTCCCAATAATGTCTAAAGAAATGTATAATGCTTACATTAATTCTTCGATTCTGTAGCATTTTTACTACTTAGTGTAAAAACACTATCAGACTGTTAAGTTGTTATGGAAATATTTCAGCGGAAAGTAAGATTAAAGATAAAACAACTTACTGCTTGAATGTTTTAAGATGCAAATCGAACGATTTTAACTTCTTAAAATGGATCATCTCGAATTTAAATTGTAGAAATTATAAACAGGGTTTGAATAACATTAAAGAATGTTTACAGATTTCTCTAGAATGCATTACAAAGTTTAATGTATGTACTTGGATATAAAAGAATACAGGCATTATTAAGTTAATATAATAACTCACTAGCTATTAGTTTATTAATATATTGCTAGGTTTATACACAGGAAGAAAAATAACAAGAAAAAGTGAATAATACTATCGAAGAAATACTTAATGAAAAACTGGCAACGTTTTATATTGTCAGTAATGTCAGTCCAACGTGTTGATGGACGACCTCTGCTTCAGTAGGCATTATCTCTTAGTCTCCATTTCAATATCCGTTTTTTCCATCTGTTATCTGTTATTCGAGTCACGTGACCTGCCCAGTTCCACTTCAGTGATGCTATTCTCTCTATAGCATCAGCCACCCCTGATCTTCGTCGTAGCTGCAGCTAGCGGTTTGGAATGCTGTCTCGCAGTGAAACATCCAGGAGGGCATATTTCATTCTCTGCTATACCAGTCCCCACTTTTCAGTCTACTAAATCGAAGTGTGATTTGTTGTGTTTGGTTGAGTTTTATATTTGTTAAAAGGGCAAAATGGAGCATCTTATCGAGAGCTTGAAGTCTATATCTCTCCATTCTACAATCACTAAGTTCTTCAAATAGTGCAAATTCCCCACGTTATCTTCTGCATTTTATGTGATTGGCTACCCAAAATGTTTTTTTCTGTTACTATTCCGAGCAAGCAGTGCTACAGCAGCGTTAACTTCAACATCATAATTATCCTCAGATGAAGAAACACGTAGAAGAACAAAGGTAGAGGATGTAATACAACGTGCTGCTGCATTGAAGTGGTCTTGGTAGGACATGTTCTAGACAAGATGATACCATGTGGCCTAAACGCATGGATACTTAGAGCACATAAGAGAAGTATGGATCGACCTCTAAAAAAGATGGCTGGTCATGTGAAAAAAAAAGCGGGAAAAGTAGTATAATAAATATAGAAATATAGTAAAATTTTAAAAGAAATAAGGATAACAGGATTTAAAACGAACTAATAACTACAAATGGTATATGTTTACGTGACAAATTACAATGTTATCTATGCGATACAATTAAAGATTTGCCTTATCTTAATCTCGTAGTCGATCTTGACAAAAGGTTCGAGATTAATTTACTTCTACTTAGAAACTGGTGCCTTAGTGTCTTCCTTTCACAAAATGCAAATCGTAAGTAAATTGTTAGCCATTTAAACATACAATTATACATTTTTTATTAGTTATGGTGTTTTAGATTTTAGGAATATAAATCAGGTCCAAAATTTCAAACTTAATATAATTTTTACATGTACTTCAAATACTAAACTTTGCTCTGTCCTTAATGTGTATTCATCATCTATTATTTCCTTTTCTCAATTCTTCTTAAATTGGTCTGCTACATGTTTTCTTTATGTACCCTTAAAAGTGTGCTTCATCTTTATACAGTATTTCATGTTTATTATTTTGTTTATTGTAAATATAGTAGTTAAAAAGTCATCGAAAGAGTCGTCCAATCGAAATGTTCTATGCTTACTTTGTTTTGCTTTTGGTTAGAAATCTTAGCAATATGGACACAAAGTTTACATTTTTAAAATTTTTGTTTTATCAAAAAGGTTATCTTTCATAATCCCTATTTCCTTTATTTTATATGAAGCAATATTTTATAGCGATCATTACTCATGTATATAACTGAACTTATTTATGCTTAAGCGTCGTTTACGAAATACAGTAGTGTCACTGTTACGTGAAATTCCCGATAATCTTCTTCTTTGGTTACCGTCTCCTCTAAGGAGGTTGGTAATCATCACAGCTATTTTCACTTTTGAGATTGCTGCTCTGAACAAGTCGATCGAACTACAATTATACCACTTTCTCAGATTGTTGAGCCAGGAGATGCGTCTTCTTCCAACACTTCGTTTTCCCTGAATTATGATTTGTAGCAACACATATTTATCCTCTCTTATAACGTGACCGAGATATTGTAACTTTCTTATCTTAATCGTATTCATGATTTCCATTTCCTTTGTCTTTCTGAGGATCTCAACATTTGTTATTCGGTCTACCCAACTTATTTTTAATATTCTTCTGAAGGTCCACATCTCGAATGCTTTAAGTCGATCGCTCACCTCTTTCTTTAAGGTCCAGGCCTCCACCCCATACAGCAGCACCGAAAACACATATGAACGTAATTCTATGGAACAGCTCGCCGCCATCTTTTCCTGTTCGAATGATCACCCTTATAGCTCCATTGATCATTGGTTATTTATATGGTCGGCAGATTCCATCTATACATTCTTCCAGCAGACTTCGTCTGTGATTTCAGTTCATCTAACGCTGCTTTGATGAAGAGCATTAAAGCAGCGTTGTAACGGTTATATTTGTGCCTACCACATTGGGTATCACTTATAGGGGGTTGAAAGTAGGGACTGAGCAATTTGACGCACAATATTAGGCGGCATCACGATCAAAGGAATGCAATTTGTGTTAATATAAACAAAAATAAAAATATTTATATTATCAATCTTAGCGACGCAAAACGACTGAAAATATTTTTCAGTGTTTTAATACATACTAAGGGAAATAGAACTGCTACAGCGTTAGATGAACTGCGTTACATACCGTCAATATCAGGGTTCGAATCGTTAAAAATCGACTAAAAATTAAATATCGATTAAAAATTAAATTGATCGAAAGTACTTGGGCAAGATTAAATTAATCACCGTGTTCGATAGTTGCCTTGTATACCCTCAAAGTTTAATTATTCGAACATTCAACCTTATATTTAAAAATTAAATAAGTTAAATTTCTTCACTTCGCTGTTTATATCCACATATAATGTAAAGTTAAAAGTAAAATATCGGGAACAGAAGTAATTTTTAATCGAATAACATCAATATTTATAAAGTTAATAAGTAAAAAACATAACAAAGATATTTTAATATTGTATTTGCGGATACATGTTATGAATGAAAGTCATTACATAATGAATATGAAAGTAAATTAACATAAAAAATCAAAATTAATACTGAATATATCCTCCTCTGAGTTGTATTACATTTTCAATGCAATATCTTAAGGTCCTTATTAAGTTTCTGACTGATTCATGAGGAATCGCTTCCCACTCTTCATCTAATGCAGTTTTTAGCTCCGCCACTGTCGCTAGTGCTGGATTACAGACCCAAACCCTGCATTTTGTTATATTGGTGTTGACCAGATAATCTTTCGTAGGATCTGCGCTGTGTGACATCTACCGTTATCATGCATTAACATGAAGCCGTCGCCTATGTAGCAGGCGTAAGGAACAACATGGTCTTGGAGAATATCCGTAAGGTAGCTTGTTTCTGACGTGCGTCCAATTTGGGCCCTGTGTTAGCCCTCCTGGGAGTCAAAGTGACAGCCTTAAATCTTCTCCCAACTGTCCACGGAGTGACAGTGATACCTCGTACATTCCTCAAGGAATATTGAAGTTCAACAGTTCTCTGGCTCAACTCAAATCGCGTGCCGATTCCGAAAAGCACTCAGGAGTCAGGACAATGACAGAGAACTACGAACACACTGAACTGCGTTCGTAGTTCTCTGAAAATGAATCGATCATCCATCTCTGTCGTTACACGTCGTCGACCCGAACCTGTTCGTCGACTGTAGCTACCGGTCTCCTGTGTCGACGGTAAGCCCTTAAGCCTACAGACTGCGTCATAAGTAGACCACTGGTGACAGTCTTTTGACTATGGGCAACTTTTACAGACGACACTATAAGGCGCTCCCTAACTTTCGCGTGATTGGTTGGTGGGTGGGTCCCAATTTAAAAATTGGCGGTTTTCAGGTTTATTAAAATGACAATTGAGGTATTGTGGCACAGTAAGTCGGTAAACAATTTATTAGCAATATATTGTGGTATTAGTACAAAGCGGATGATATTCACATTTTAGGATTAAGCTGACTAGTACAGTTTTATTAGAAATTAAAATGCTAGTGATGCTTTTTTTATTAGATATATAGATATTGTTTTAATTTTTTGTTTAGGTAATTTTTTACTAAGATTTAGAGGTTCCTCTTATTATTTTTATTTCTAGAATATTCATTACCATTATTATTCTCATTAGGTTTCTCTATGTGGAATCGGCTTCTCTAAGTATTTTCCTCTAAACTTTTCTGTTCTCTTCCAGGGACTAAGTACCTCTCCGCTTTTTGTATGAGTATATGGATTTTCAGAAAACATGTAATTTCTGATCATCCCCTTTTTTACTGCCCTACATTCAGTACCATACATCATAGCTGGTCTAAAGGCAGTCCTACAATTTACCTTTTAGTTTTCTTGGTTCTTCACCAACCAATTACGCGAAAGTTAGGGAGCGCCTTATAGGGTCGTCTCACTTTTACTGGTGAAGTATCCATTTATAAAATATTCACTTACCTACTGCACTTTAAAGTGTACACACACGTCAACGTTTGAAGTGTAATTTTGAGACGACCACCGGCAAACTCATAGAGGTCTACATTGCATACAACATGCCAGTTACAATGTTTGTTACATTCCCTGTGCCATACAGAAGTAGGCAAATTTTACACGTTGAAAATTTGCGTAAAACTATTAGTTTTTGGAAGCTCTGTAGCATTATTTGTTTTAATTTAAAGTAATGCAACATAAAATTACTAAGAATAAAATCCAATTTATCGAGTAGGTCGATTTTTTTGCTCCCAAGTGTATAATCGTCACATGCGTTGGATGTTTTTCGTAAAGTGATAACTGTAGATTTAAGCCAGCTTCTAGGAACTTTACCTGTGCTATTGAGGTCGATAGGAAATGAAAGTTAGGAAAAATTGATAATTATGGTGCAACATTAAATAAATTTAAAAAAGTTGATCTAAACTAGTATCTACAACGTTGAGTTATGTTTAATATTTTTTTTTACATGTGTCGTGATTCCCATTTTCTTTTAAACGAAACTGCTTAGCTTAAATCACTTCTTAAATTCTTAATGAAAGGAATGCTAGTAAACAAACTTAACACTACTTAATTTTAAGAAATGAAATAAAGATTCTATTTGAAACAGTCTTTTTGCGTTAATTTTATACCCGGCTATTACATTATCTCTGCACTACCTTCGAAATATCGACCTGCTGGTTCTGGCTGTTTCATTAATTTTCTGGAGGTATTTGCACGTCAGCCGCACCGCCGCCGGTAGCGGCACTCGCACTTATCGGCTGATTTACATATAAATTAGATAAGTAGGGCTTAACATTAAACACAAACAAATCAATTTTTTTAATGGGATTGTCGTTGTGGTTTGAGTGTGTCTGGTTTGCGGTTAGCCACTGGATATAAAGCGAAGCACGAATAAAATAAATTATATTAAACAAGGCGAAAAACTCGGGTTCGTCCGAAAACATTTCCATGACATATTTTTACATAATTACTTTCTTAAAACACTTCAGATAATTTTTAATGGTCCAGAATAGGTAAAAATTTTTTTTTAACAAATTTAAAAATCAGCCATTTTTTATCAGATATTTATATATTATATAGATATTACTGTAATTAAAAGACCAATTTAAATCACATCACTGTTATTTAGTTTATAGACCGTACCTGTGTGGCTTGTAGAAACGATATAATTTTTACCGACTAGCTATGGATTCTTTCCTTTTTTTTTGAATTGCCAGGATCATTGCAGGAAACAGGGCATATTACTCATTAATGACCGTACTTAAATAAAAAATACTCTCAATAGCAGCAAAAATAAGAGTGTATAAGACAATAATTCGTCCCACAATAACGTATAGAAGCGAGACATGGACTCTGAACCAGCGGGAAACGATAAAATTACTAAATCAACAAGGAAAATAATTCCTGCAGCTGGCTGTATACCACGTATCACAAGAAAAGAGGTTAAATCTTTGTAAATAGATATATTTATTTAAAGGTAATTCTTTTTTTTACGGGAGGCCTACGTTCAGCAGTGGACAAACATAGGCTAATTGATGATGATGATATTTAAAAAACCGTTAAAAGGGCTACATCAAATTAACACGAACGTTTTCGGAATAATAATTCCATTATCAGGTTAAAAATGCCTAAAATAAGTATAAACCATTTATTTAAAGCAAACGTGGTTGAAAATTTTGACTAAGGTTAAAAAAGCAAAATGGTTATACTTACAGGTTAACATAACGTACAGACACCAAAATATTAGGGTAAAAACCCTTTAAAATAAATAAGGTTAACACAGATTGTTCATATTGTTGTTAAGAATAATTGATGTTTAATATTAAATTATATTTTACTTCAGGTAACATACACCCATGCCTTATGTGAGTTCCAGCGTCCGGAGAGTAAACCTCTTCAAACGGACTTCAGCTGGTAACTGCCAGCTGTAAATGGAACAATGTGTACAGAGCAACAAGCAGATTCTGTGAAAATGTGGAGGAAACGGAAAAACAAATATTCTGAAACTTAGGGAATAACCTAAATATTTCACATATCGCATTTGGAAAGGTCTACAAGAACAATCCACTGCTTGAAAATTTACAATACACAAATAAAGTGTACACAAATATTTTGCACCAGCATGTGACAAAATATTTTTCCTGTCTATTACTATTTTCACTATAACTGTGCCCACTAGCTATTATTTCTGATCCTCACAGTTCGTACAAGCCAATTCTTTCTCACATCTATGTTTTTATTGATGATACATCCCTTCTTGAATGTTCTTATTGGTGAGCGTTTTGTTCCCCAACTTTTTTATTGGTGATACTTTCCTTCCTTAATGTTTTAACCCGAAGTCCGATCCTTTCCAAATTTTCAACTACTACCCTAAATGCAATGCACACTCTTAGAAGAAACCACTGGCTACAAAGCCCTACACTCTTTATAATGCAAATAAGGAGATTCAGAAAGTGCAAATAGTTTTAATAATATGGTATAAATACATAAAATATCCACCATATGGATTACTTTTGAAAAAGAAAATCATTCTAGTGCGTAAATTACGTAACTGATTCCAATAAATCCCGTCACGACCACGTATTACAACTCGCAAGAAGACATGAATGAATACAAAAAACAATCTCACTATTCAGTACTTATCGCAATGACTAAGTGGTCAAATATGATCGTAGGTGTACATTTATGATCTCACCAGATTGATTTCGAGAATTGAAGAAAGTTGTATAGTGGAGGCGCTAGCTAGAATCATTTTTTACCTCAAAATAAATACGTTTCCTGTTTCTGTCAATTAATCACGTTGAACAGTTTAAATTTGATCATTTACAGATAACTAAGGAATGTTGACTATTTTTAACGAGAATAAAACAATGTGTATTCATAGAGTCAGTCAAAACGGACAGTTCTTGGTGGTCTCAATATAAAAGTTAAACTTTTGCGGCTTTTTATATTTTTTTATAGTATTTTAGGTGTTGAAACTATAAGGAAATTAAGTTTCTCTGTATATATAAAATACTTCTGTCCTTTTTTTTATCTCTTTTTTCTTGTATAGGAGACTCCCTTCTGCATAGTGAATCTTTATTCCTTAACCTGTCTTTAATTGAGTGTTTTCTTAATGGAGCTTATAATTATAATAACATTGAACACAAACACTTTTTCGGTTATTGTGAAGAATCATAATATTATAATTTTTATAATATACTATACTATACTATTTTTATACTATAATTATATTAATAAATATAGCCACAGTCTCGTTCGAACCTTTGGGTTGGAAACAAGTTGGGAAAAACAGTAAACTGTTTGTATTTTGAGAACGATTTCCGAAGTGGAAATTGAAACGTCAATAAACGTATTTTTATCTTTAATTGTGGCTTATTTCCAATTAAATAGTAATTCATTTTTATCTTGTCCGTCATCAGTAATCAGAATATTATCAAATTATTATATCATATGTATCCAAAATAATTTTTTTAATCAGAACGCCTTTTTTGAGGGATAACTTTTGATAATTTGATAATTTACATTTTGTTTTCAAAACCTGTCAATAACTTTAATGATGATGTATTTTACGATGTGCAATTCGATATCAATTCATTGTGTCAAAGAATGTCATTTAATTTTTAGCGATTGTACTACATATATGGGACCACATATGGAATTTTCGATGTTTACACCAAGTTTTTTATTTACAGCATTGTTTAGCTCGAGCACTCTACGATAATGTCCCCGATACCCCAGACGAGCTCCAATTTCGGAAAGGTGACACTTTGGTTGTACTGGAACAAAACACAGCGAACATCGAAGGATGGTGGCTTTGTTCCCTACGAGGAAAACAGGTAAGCAAGCTTTTACTAAATAGTATAACAGGATTGATTCCACCAAAAGGTATTGTGTACTATAAAAAATGTTTAAATTAGTATCAAATATGCTAACAATTGGAATAAAATGAAAAAAATAAAATATTTCGTTTTTTGCGGTGGATACGCTACACAGAAGAGCGCATACATAAAAAAATCGCATAAAAAAGTCATTACTTGCCTTAAAAAAGTAGGGATACGTTTTGTAGCCTTCTAAAATTATATAAAACCCAGACAAAAACAACAAAAATTGCAGAAATTAAAAAAAATAGGCTGCATGATAAATTACTTCGAATATCTGAAAGAAATTCATACAAAAACTCAAAAAGAAACTTGTATTCAAAACTTAATTAATTTTATTTTATGGGAAAGTAATACTAACTTTACTTTATCGTGTCCAGACATATTGTTCATAAAATTTCGGCCCAGTATCGGGCTGCGAGATTACGGATCCTAGTGCAACTGTGAATATACTTATTTTGATGAGTTGTAATTGGTTGAGAAAGTAGCGGGATATTTAAAAAATTATTATAAGTTCTTGTAAACGCATTAACGACTACTTACAGAGATGTTTTTTGTTCTTTTTGAGTAGTTTAGACACTAATGTAATATGTTATCATTTTGTAAACATTAATAATAATTTTTGTAAGTGGACATTGAAAAATAGAAATAAAAAATTTACTTTTAAATAACATTACGTTAATAATAAATGCATACCATTTAATGAAAAACAAAATTTTGAGCTTTAAATAAGAATCCTACAAAATATTGTATAATATGTTCAAAAAAAATAGATTATCTCCATCTATTACACTTTTTATTGCATTATTAATAGGAAAACTGTATACCTAAATCTGGAAAAAAACAAATCGCGTTGAAATCTTTTAAACAAATCTGTCGAGGTTATAATCAATTCTTATATTTAATTAATAGTTACTAATGTATTGCCACAGCACTTATGTAACCAGTTCTTATTTAACATATATTTTTAAAAATCTCAGCGAAATAGCTCTTATGAGTTCCTATACTTTAACATCTCAGATAGTAGAATCTTTTGAGTAAGTACACTATTGTACTATTATTTTTAGTATATATAGTAAATAAGTGTATTAATATTGTTCGGAGAAGCTATTTGTTTGTGGCATTTATATAATTTATTATTTTAATGGGAAATAATGCCACAATTTAACTACAAAAATAAATTTATTGACGTATTATTAATTAATATTGTCATTTTGAAAACGACGTCCGATGTGGACGTTGAAACGCCAATAAATTCATTTTTTCGTTAACTTGTGGCTTTATTTCCCATTAAAATAATAAAATAAATGTATTCCTCTTATTCTCTGGAAAATAAGGGTTGATATTTTTATTTTAAATATAAACAATAAAACATATCAATTAATATCTATTTATTTATTTATCAACATATAATATATAAACAATTTAATGATTTTTACCTAAACTTATATTGTGATCTACACAAAATGTTAACGAATGTGAGACAGCTTTCTTCTGAGGGACTGGAATGTCACTAGCAGTTAAACGCCTTTTTCTGTTGTATGTATGGTCATTTTGGTTTTTGGGTCATCATGTTCAATAACTCTTGTAAGGACATGCGGAAATAATCTTAATAACTAAAATAAAATAGATCAGTTTAATAAGATCAAAATTAGTTTTAATAAAACACATTCATACCTCAGCCTTGTATGCTTCTGGTACATTAATTTCAAACTTAATAAGATCTACCGTTTTGCAATTGCTAAATTTTAAAACACAAGTTATTTAGCAGATCTAAAAAGAGATTATGGGATTTTTTATTTTGAATAATAAGAAATCAAAAACAAATATTTATATTTATTAACTGTCACTGTCAACCGCAACCCTTAACGCGCCGACGCAAACTTTTAGATTTTAGCCAATCACTAACCATCAAAATAAGTCCATTCACAGTTGCACTAGGATCCGTAATCTCGCTATCGGGCTACGTCGGTTCCATCTTTGTTGGCGAGCCACAAATCTTCGAGGCTACATTGATGAGGACAGTTTCTGCATGTAAAAAGATGTTCCATATTCTGTGTTTCTCCACAGCCACAGGTTACATCCTCTTGGTGTATTTTTCCCCATTTTGCCATGTTTGATTTTACTGGAGCGACCCCCGTTCTTATTCTATTCATAATTTTCCACGTAATAACGAAATAACGAAAATTTTCATAAATAATTACACTAATAATAATGAATTCTATCAGTTAAAAAGATTTTATAAAAAATTTATGGAATTCAGATCCAATACGGAATCAGGTGATTGACATAGACGTGACCTATACTTTTTGCAAAAATGATTGTAGGAGATTCTTAAACATCTTAGGAGAGCATAAACATTTTATTTAAAAGGTATTTTTGGCTTTTGTATATTATTGCGAAACTTATTTACAAAATTATTTTTGCCGATAATATCTTATCATTAATATTTTATTGCAATGGTATCTTATATAAATATTAACAGATAACACCTACAATTATTACAAATGACTGAAATGCAGTACCGAGAAATTGATTAACTTTTTTTTGTATATTTAGGAAACGTAAATTTTTCTGAGAAACATATAAATTAAATAATGTTTTTAAAATATATAATCATCTAAAACATAAAGGATTGTGCAATGATTACGTGATGTAACTAATGTTTTTCCGACAAAAAATTGTGTTTTTTTGCCTTGTAGACTACTATTTCTATTATTATTTATAACTGGGAATAAGCCACATTAAAGATAAAAATACATTTATTGACGTTTCAATTTCCAATTCGGAAATCGTTCTCAAAATACAAATAGTAAATTAAACAAATTTTGTTTTTTGTTACATAGTGAAAAAATTCTTCTGATAATTTAATTTTATCTGACTCATTTATATTGACAATTCAGACATACATTATGCATTTTAAAGTAGACGACTTTAAAATGATATTGCCAATATTGTTGAGTTGCGCTCCTGGGACGACTTTACTTATAAGATAGTTCATTCGATTACATGAAATCAACTTTAACTTGAGAATATCCGTCAGAAAAAATCATAGCATGTAATTCGTCTTTAAAAAGACAAACACATGACATGATGACAGTAAAATTCTCCTGTTAGTGATTCCATAGTAAATTATGAGGGAAAAACCAGGAAAAAAACCTCATAATAATAACCTCATAATGTCATGTGTTTGTCTTTTTAAAGACGAATTACATGCTATGATTTTTTCTGACGGATATTCTCAAGTTAAAGTTGATTTCATGTAATCGAATGAACTATCTTATAAGTAAAGTCGTCCAGGAGCGCAACTCAACAATATTGGCAATATCATTTTAAAGTCGTCTACTTTAAAATGCATAATGTATGTCTGAATTGTCAATATAAATGAGTCAGATAAAATTAAATTATCAGAAGAATTTTTTCACTATGTAACAAAAAACAAAATTTGTTTAATTTACTATTTGTATTTTGAGAACGATTTCCGAATTGGAAATTGAAACGTCAATAAATGTATTTTTATCTTTAATGTGGCTTATTCCCAGTTATAAATAATAATTAATTACAATGCCACAAGAAAATAGCTTCAGAACAATACTATTTCTATGGATAATAACTCGTGATCTTTTATCAAGAAGTTAATTTATTTGCCTGGTCTTTATTTGTTATTTTTTTAGTTTAATGTGTGCGTTTTGGGCTGTTGCATAAAGTTGTTTTCGTTAGTGTTTGTCCAGTTTTACCGATCTCTTCTCAGCCCAACCTTTGTTTTTCGTCTCTTTTCTTCCAGTGCAAACGGGCAGCGCAATGGTAAGGCGTACTTATGTAGTTCTGCGTTCTTTGTAGAACTTCCTAATCTAATAACACAACACACAGACACACCGCCAGCGGTCAGACCTCGGTCACAGAATAATAAAACAATCAGAATACCCACTCTTGAATGCTTGTCAAGATAAGTACGCACATCGTAAAGAATGGAAGAGTTTAAGAAGGCCTATGTCCAGCAGTGGTGGACATAGAGTGGTAATGAAGGGTGGTTGATGATGAACCTTAAAAAACTTGAAAGTTCTCTTTTGCAAGCATGGACTTCATCCAGTTTGTATTTTGTCGTTCTATATCATGCCGTTTTAAATTGTACAATTCATTGAAGCTATTTATTGCCATACGGAAATAAATAAAAACTTGTTCTTCATCTTTTAGTAATTGTGCAAAAATGATGTTAGATTCAATATTTGGAAAGAAACGGTGTTAATTGATTGCCGCATGTGTGAACTCTGAACTCCGAAAAAATAACGCAGAACTCGGAACGACTGACCGCTTTCTGTGTTCTCGTGCGCTCTCTCTCTTTGTCAACCATTTTCCGTCTACTTCTGAATGTAGATCTCTCCCAATTGCTTCCTTCTTTCTCTATCTTGCTCCAATCTAATCCACTGTTTGCCTGCCACTGATCTTATGTCATCTACCCATCTTTTTTGAGGTCTTCCCAATCTTCTTGTTGTCGTTCTTGGTCTCTTTTCTAGAATTCTTCGTGTCCACCTATTGTCATTATAACAAGCTACGTGAGCTGCCCAGCGCCATTTCATTTTTGTTATTTCTTCTACAATATCCCTAATCTTCGTTCTACCTCTTATCTCGGTGTTTCTAAACTTAACTCTCAGTGATATTCCAAGCATGACTCGTTCCATTGCTCTTTGCGTTGTTTCTAATTTTTTAGCAGATTTTTTGGTAAGGGCTACTGTCCTCAAGCCGTAGGTACAAACTGGTAGTACTATATGCATGTGTTATACACCTTTTTAAGTTTACAGGAGTGGAGGTGTTTTTCAAAATATATGCTAGTTTGCCGAAAGCATCCCATGCCAGTTGTGTTCTTTTAATTTCAGCATCTTGATTTGGTTTTCCTAGTTTGATGACACGATCTAGATATACATAACATTTGTAGGTGGAGAAATTTTAGTAAAATCACTAAGCGAACTGTTTAATAAATGCTTACATGCGCGTACGATTCCAAAAGACTGGAATAATCCAGTAATAGTCTTGTTACCCAAAAAAGGCGATATTACTAAATTAAAAAATTATAGACCCATCATGAAAATCTTTTTCCCTTTATGAAAATCTTAACAGAGGCTAACACCTAAACTTGATTTCTATCAGCCCAAAGAACAGGCAGGCTTCAGGGCAGGATATGGCACAAATGACCATTTGCATACCATAAAGATCTTAATAGAAAAGTGCATCGAGTACAACATACCACTGGTTCTTGAATTTGTCGATTACGAGAAGGCTTTTGATTCTGTAGAGTTTGAAACAATACTGGAAGCCTTAAATCAAAGCCGAATAGATTACAGGTACACGACACTAATCAAAAACATCTACGAGAACGCTACATCAAGTATACGACTACACGAAGACACAGAAAAATTCAGCTTAGGTCGAGGAGTTAGACAAGGAGACAATATTTCACCAAAATTGTTCACGGCAGCTCTAGAGTCAATATTTAAGAGCACTCAATGGCAAGATATGGGCATCAATATAGATGGAGAAAGATTAAATCACCTAAGATTTTCAGATGATGTTGTATTAATCGCAGATAATTTACAAGATACAGTTTCTATGATGCATTCGCTTAAAAGTCTGTCTGAAGGAGCAGGATTAAAGATAAACTTTGAGAAAACTACACTTATAACAAATCTCGCAATGAGTGGAAATATAACTATTGACAATAATACCATACAACAAACAGACACTTACAAATATCTGGGACACGAAATCAAAATAAGCAGAGGCAATCAAACACATGAAATACAGAGGCGAATAGGCCTAACTTCTGCAGCATTTGGCAAATTAAGCCATATTCTAAAAAGTTCAATTCCCATGTGTCTCAAGCGAAAGGTTTATAAACAATATGTTTTACTTGTACAAACTTATGGAGCAGGGACTTTAACACTCACGCAAAAATCTGCGAATAAACTCAGAGTTACACAACGAGCCATGGAACGTGCAATGCTGGCAAAAGATGGACGGTGGACAAGACGTATTATGGAATGGAGGCCCAGAAACTATAAAAGAAGCCGAGGACGACCACCGACTAGATGGACCGATGATATAAAACGTGTAGCGGGAAACTGGCTACAAGCGGTCCAGTGTAGAGAACACTGGAAAGAACTGAGGGAGGCCTATGTCCAGCAGTGGACGCGATTGGCTCATTGATGATGGTATGATTTTGTACTGTTATATTTGTCTGGTCTCGGATCAGTATTTTTGTTTTACTGTAGTTCATTTTTAAGCGTACTGCTCCTGAAACTACATTTAATTGTTATCGCACGCTAAATCATTACATCTTCTTCTTCGCGTGCCATATCAGAATTATCCAACGTTGGCGATCACCATTGCGAAGGCTTCTCGATCTTCTGCAATATGGAATAGTTGTCCTGCATTTGGTATCTGAGTCCATTCACGAATGATTTTTAACCAAGAAACTTGTTTTCTTCCTACACCTCTACGACCCTCTATTTTGCCTTTAAGGAGTTGTAATATTTTATATCGACATCCCCTTACTATATGTCCCAGATAAGACATTTTTCGATGTTTAACAGTCTTTAGCAGTTCTCTATCTTTGTTGACGCTCCTTGGTACTTCTTCATTAGTTTTCCTCGTTGTCCAAGGTATCTTCAGCATTCGTCTATGAACCCACATTTCCAATGCTTCTATATTGTTCATGATCGTTACTTTTAGCGTCCACACTTCTGCACTATACAAAAGTGCGGACCAAACATAGCACTTAACCATTCTTTGCCTTAGTTCTAAACTGAGATGGTTATTGCACAGATATGACTTCATTTTCATAAAAGTAGTTTTAGTCATTGCTATTCTACGTTTTATTTCTATGTCTGGATCTGTTGGTCCGTTAACACATTTTGTGACTATCCGTTCACACAACCGTTTGATTGAAGCTTTGCATCGAGATGTGGGTCATGACTAAACACTAAATATTTGTTTTTGTTTAAGTTTATTTTAATGCCCATTTCCTCTCCTACCTCGTGAATACGATCAAGCAGAATTTGAAGACCTTCAATATTATCTGGTAGAATTACTGTATCGTCTGCATATCTAATCACATTAAGTAGTTCCCCGTTGATTTTTATTCCATATGGTTGTCTCTCAAATGCCTTTTTAAATAACTGGTCTGAGTAAACACTGAACAATGTTGGCGACAAAATGCAACCTTATCTGACTCCTCGTTATATAGAGATTTCATCGGTGTAGTTATGTCCAATTTTTACGATAGTAGTTTGATTCCAGTACAAATTTTTAATGACACGAATATCCTTGTCGTCTATTCCGATATTTTTCAGTGTTTGCATTAATTTTACATGCTGTACTTTGTCGAATGCCTTTTCGAAGTCCACGAAACATGCAAATACATCTTTTCTTTGGTCACGGGCATTTTTGTAATAGGATATTAAGCGCAAAATGTGCCTTCCTGGTTTCCATAGCATTTCTAAAACCAAATTGGACATTTTCAAGATCTTCTTTGCATTTACGTCTAATTCTGTTGTGAAGTATTCTGAGGAAAATTTTAAGAGTGTGGCTCATTATGTTAATGAATAAGGATATTCTGAACATTTTCTCGCATTGTGTTTTTTAGGTATTGCGACAAAGATGGATTTGAGCCAATCTGCGGTAATCACTCCGGTGTTATATATTGGATTAAAAAGTCTTACTACTACTTTTATGTTATCATTCTCTATTAGTTTTAGCAACTCAGTTGGTGTGTCATCTATACCACAAGCTTTTCTAATTTTAGTATTATTTATTAGCATGTTCTACCTCGCATTTCATAATTTCTGGGTACTCGTCAGTACAGTTTTGGTAGAATTCGGCAATATTTGGCAAACCCCTTACATATGCATATGAAACATGCATATATAAAATATAGGAAATATCTTTGTTTTGTTTAAGATGTCAATATAACCCTTGAAATAAGAAGAATATAAAAAATATTCGAACGACGGATGCAGAAGTCTTAAGGCCCGTTTTCACGCCAGGTCTTATTGTACGTTTTGTTGGTCATATAAAACGTACGAATAAACGTACGTTTTGTCCAGTGTATACACACCATGTTTTTCCTTCCGTTTGGATTTCATTTCGATTTGATAAGACGTACGTTTTGCTGTTTACATGTAACGTTTTATTGTATAGGATTTGTCCTATCCAACAAAACGTACAATAAGACGTAGCGTGAAAACGGGCCTTTAAGTTAACTCCTCAGTTACTGCTAAATGGAATTCGTAATATTTTAGGGCTTCTAACGATTATTATTATCGCTGTATAATCTGCAAATGCAGCAATTATTTTTTTAACAGCCGTTGGTACATCAAGTTGTATATTAAACACCAGAAGTGGAAATCGAAACGTATTAAACGTATTTTAAAACGTATAAACGTATAATCGTTTTTATAATTTAAATTGTGGTTAATTCCTATTAAAGATAATAAATAGTGTTAAAATAGTTTTTAAGAGATTAGTATACAATAATTTATTATTAACGCGCATCTTTAAAAATCTTTCAAAATCATTAAATCAGTGTCATACATATATCGACGGAATAAATACTTTTTAAATCAAGGCAACCTTGGTCTTAACCACACAATACATGTACACACAGTTGACCAGGTTATTAACATTTGAGAAATGTGAATGTGTGTAAATATTGCAAACCGACAATAAAAATTCCTGAAACACAAGCCTATGTGAGATTTGAGCTGTATTTACCTAACAGAGAAATGCACAAACGAGTAGGGATTGCTTGTTTGTTAAACCGTTCAAGTAAAAAATAAGTAAAGCAAATGTTTGGGATTCTTTGGAAAGATCAGCGAAATTTGACTTCTATTTATTTCTTATTTTTTGTACTACGAGTATACGTGGTACAGCCAGTCATCAAATTAATTGTTGAGATATTTAATCAAAATTACAAGATTTATGTTTTATTTTGTATTACAAATTATTTTCTTGTTTGAAATAAAATACTTCTAAGGTACCAGACGATCATCTGGAACTATTTTTTCAACCTGCTGCTACTATAAAATGATGGCTCATCTTTAATTCCATTCTTCCTCGTCACTATCGGTACGACTTTCTTTAAATTACTCAATCGACTTAAAATTTGAAAATTCGTTATACCCCTTTGCGGTAAGCAAAGCAAAGGCAGGACGAAATAATTGACTTCTAAAGGTTGCTCTGATGTAACTTCTTTCCATGTCACGTCAAGCTTTGTATGATCTACTCATACATAAGTCATTTTCACATTGGTCTAACGTAGCGTTTTCCAAATGTTAGGTCGCGACCCGGTACCAGACCACGAAAGCAAAATACCGAGTCGCCTCGAATTGCCATTTTACAAGTATATCAGATAATGATAACCTATTGTATTTTGTAAGATACGATTTTGGAAATACTATTCAACAAGAATTTCTATTCTGTGTAACTCTTCTGTAAATCTTTGTCAACGTAGCTACATTACCGCCAATAAAATTCAATGTGTGGGACAAAGTAGCGATGGAGCACGGGCAATGACAGGCGCTAGTACTGGGCTGTTTCCGAAGATCAAACCCGTAGCACCATAATGTGTTTGGGTGCATTTTAGCATCCACAAAGAGGCATTAACTGTGAAAAAAATGTCACTAGTGTGTAAAAGTTATAAACTTCATAAAATCTCGCCCACTCAACGCAAGAGTATTCTCTGCTGTGTGCAAAGAAATGGGAAGTGAACATAAAATCTTCTTTTACACTGCGATGTTTGTTGGCTATCAAAAGATTATGTTTTAAAAAGACTGATTGAATTGAAGGAAGAAATTTCAATATTCTTAGAATAACATCCACCAACGGCTAGGTATGCAATGTTTCAATTTAAAGACAGTTTTCTGCCTGAAGAACAGAAGAACAGAAAAGCAGTAGGTAAAGACGGGATACCAAACGAGTTAATGAAATATTGTGGAGCAGCAATGACAGAACAATTAACAACATTAATTAATAAAATTATAAAACACAATAAAATATCGGAAGAATGGAGAACGGGCGAACTATTAAAAAAACGGAGATAAAAAGCAACCAGAAAACTACAGAGGTATAAACTTGTAAAATACTACGCTAAAACTTACAACTTAAATTTTACAAGTGCTAATAAATCAGAGGATAAGTTTAGCAGATGAGCAGCAGGGTTTTAGTAGTGGAAGATCGTGTCATCATCATCATCCAGCCTCAAGAGTCCACTGCTCAACATAGGCCTCTTCCTCATGTTTCCAACCCCGTCTATATTGCGCCGCTCTTATCCAGTTTTTATTGAGTCTTCTTAAATCGTCAGTCCATCTTGTAAGTGGTCGACCGACGCTTCTCTTGTCTTCCCTTGGCCTCCATTCCAATAACCTCTTTGTCCATCGTCCATCTGTCATTCTGGCTATGTGTCCTGCCCATCTCCATTTTAGTCTGGCTATCTTCTCGATGATATCGGTCACTCCGATTCTTCTCCTGATGTCTTCTGTTTGTTATTTTGTCTCGGAGAGTTATTCCTAACATGGACCGCTCCATTCTTCTCTGCGTGACTCTCAGTTTGGTAGCTGCTGCTTTTGTTAAGGTAAGTGTTTCTGCTCCGTACGTCAAGACTGGGAGGACGCACTGATCAAATACCTTTCTCTTTAGGCATGTGGGCAGCTCACTTTTAAAAGTTTCTCTCAGTTTTCCAAATGCTGCTCACCCAAGGCCGACTCTTCTCTTCAGTTCATGAGTCTGGTTATCTCTGCCAATCATAATTTCATGTCCCAGGTATTTATATCTATCTACGAGTTCTATTTCTTTCCCACCAATACTGATGTTCTTGTTGGGCACCAAATTGGTCATGATTTTTGTTTTCGAGAAATTTATATTTAAACCTACATTTTCTGTAGCCACAACGAGTTCCTGTACCATCTCTCTTGCCATCGTGTAGATGTCACAAATCACTAGGGTATAAAAGACCAGCATTTCTGTGTCTGATTGACCTAAAGAAAGCGTTTGACAGAGAAAAACTCAAAGATGTTCCCTAATAAAGAAGTTCCCCTAAATATTATAAAAACTATTGCAAACATTTACCAAAACAACAAAATGAAGGTCAGAATAGATGGACAACTTACAGAACCTATAGAAATAGGCAGCAGAATAAGACAAGGGGATTCATTGAGTCCCATGCTTTTCAATTGAATCATGGATAAAATCGTTAAAAGCGTTAACCAAAAAAAAAAGAGGATACAGAATGGGAAACAAAGAAATCAAAATACTCTGTTACGCAGACGACGCAATATTGATAGCCAAAGTTGAAGATAGTCTGCAAAGATTGGTCCACAGATTTAACATAAGCGCAAAATAATTTAATATGACAATCTCATCTCAGAAAACTAAAACAATAATAGTAAGCAAATAACTAACCAGATGTAAAATATAAATTGATGGCATCATAAGAAAGGGGTTAAACTGTCGCCTTGTCTAATTCCTCTCGGTCTTTGAATATTTTCAGTGAATTGGTCTACTGCTCTAACTTTGGTTACATTGTTGTTATTTAGGTTATGGACTATCTTTGTTATTTTGGTCGGTGTTTTAATATCTTTGGAATTCTCCCAGGCGAACCCTGTCAAACGTCTTTGTCAGATCAATGAAGTAAATATACGCTGGCATGCCGAACTCTATAGCTTTTTCTTTTATTTGTTTTCTTATGAATACTGCATCTGTTATAGACCGCCCTCTGGTAAAACCTTGTTGTTCTTCAGCATTAGTAATTTGCCTTTCCAATTTCGTGAAAACTTTCATCGTTGTATTTAAAAGGGTTCTGCGAGAGCTTCTTCAGATTGTGTGCTTTTATATCTCAGGTAGCATTTACATTTTGATTCAAAAAGTTCTTTTACCTCTTACAAAACCACGGTTTGGTGTGGTTTATTGCCCTTGTGTTACTTTTCCGTTTTAAAATTGCTTCTTCTGTTGCTAGGTTGAAGCATTTCCTGATTTTTCCCTGAAGTATCTTCTACTTTCCATTCTGGTTGTAACTCGATCTCTTTTAGTTTGCTGGTAATCCTGTTCTCATAAAGGAGTTTTGAACTCTCTGTTGATAGCGAGTCTATATTGTGATTTTAGATGAGCATTTGGAGTTTTTTTGTTTCGTTGCGGACGTTCTAGTAGCATCTTGCATAAAACAAGGTTGTGGTCGTTCTCCAGGTTAGCAGATGTTAGCGCTCTGACATCACGTACTTGTGACGGTGTTATCACTCGATTTTTGGCAACCCTAGTAGATGCTAAGGGTTGCCGAATTGAAAACCCTAAGAACAATAGTGGGCAAAAACAAGAAGACACAGGGTGAAAAATACAAACGTTAGAGAGAAGTGCAAAATTCAAGATATTGTAAGATGGGGAAGGCAGCGTAAGACGATGTGGTATAATCAAGTAAGACGAATGGATGAGAATAGACTTCAAAAAATTGCCCTAGAAAACAACCCGCCCGGCTCAAGACCTCGAAACATATCGAAAGATCTCCAAGAAGTAGTAGAAGAAGCTATAGAGATCTGGACAAACAAGTGAGAGATCAAGTACAAAAAGCAAATAGACTGGCAGGGTGCCTTAATAACACTATTAAGTCGAAAGAAAATAACACTACTAAGTCGAAACAGCCATATTAACACCTAGATGACATAAAGCATTTATAAAGCCAGTGTAACACCAATCAGACCTCAGAAACAAGACCTGACCCAGCCACAACGCAAATGCTACTGGAAGCGGTAGAGATGAGAGTACTAAGAAGAATTACAGGAAATACGCTGAGAGATTGATAGAGAAGTGAAGACATTAGAAGAAAATGTAACGTACAGCGTATAAATGAATAGACACAAAATAGAAAAACGAATGGAATAACCACATAAGCAGAATGGAGGAGACATGTGTCCTGAAAATAGCAAGAGATAAGTCACAAATCGGCAGAAGAAGTATCGCCAATGTTAATCCGCCAATAAACAAGCAGACTTGCTTATAAAGAGGAAGAAGGAGAAGAAGGCGTATTCAGTGGAATATTACCAACTGGAAAATGTTCTTTTCACTGATGAGTCCAGAATTCTATTAAGGAAGCCAGGCAAACGAAACCACATCTATAGAAGAGTTAGAGAAAGATTCGCCGCCAGCAATCTCGTCCAGATCGTTAGTTTTGGAGGTGGTGGCATAATGCTTAGGGGTGGATTAGTTGGGAGGGACACATTTACTTGATTGAGTGGTTGGACGGATGACTGGTGACTCTTAAGTTCATCCTGCAAGATCATGTTTTGTCACATGTTGGTTATATTGAATATGACATGCCACTGCCATAGTGAGTAACCTCTTTGGACCTCATCGTGATGAGGTCCAAATGCGAAGATTGGATTGGCCACCATATAGTCCGGATTTAAATCCAATAGAGCACATGTGGGATCTGCTAAAACGCCGCATACAACAAAGAAATCTCGTTCAAGTACGATAGAGCAGCTTCGGCTTGCTGCACAGGATGAATGGAATGCAATTTCCCAAGAATATGTCCAAAATTTACTTGCAAGCATGCCGAGAAGGATGCAAGCGGTAATAAGGGGTAGAGGGGGATACTCGTTACTGATCATGCACTTGTTTCGGTTTAAGCAATTTACAATAGCAATTAAGCTTAGAGTAGCTTAGAGCTTAAGAGTAAAATAACCTTATTTACCTAACATTAAGCATTATTTTTTCGCAATTTTTTCCGCATAAAAGTTGTTCATTAGACATTGTTAAAATAAATTAATTGAACAGAATTTATTAAAACAAAAAAAAATGAAAATATCCATTTTTGTCCATGAGTGTATATCTGTGGCATTTTTACATAAATATGCATTATAGCGTAGCAACTCGCTTTTTTTCTTAAATTTCGATAACTCGACCTAGTTTATGTACACGATTAAGAAGAATGTCTCCTTGTTTTATGACTGCCTGAAATACCTCAGTTTTTCTGTCTTTGCGTTGATTTACGACAATTCCGCTAACTTTATCTATTTTGTAACTCAGTCTTCCTGCTGCAATGAATTTACTAAGGTCGTTTTCTATGTAGTCCTCGCAGACGCCGAACTGTTCGCTCATGTAAGACAGATTTACTGATATGTAAGTGGAAAGTAGTTGATCGTATGCTTTTATTTTCATTTCTCGAACGTAAGATTTATAGTGTGGATTAAGAAACATGTCTTGTTTCATAAAAACCTCTATATCGGCCAGCCGCTGGAAAAAAACTTTATAATCGCAATTATATAAACTATATAAGTACTCTCTAAATGTATTATCGGCTTGCAGCGCCTGTTGCATATCTGCGTTTTGAATTAATCGTTGTTTTGTTTCGTTGCGGCTCAAGGTTAGCACTGAAGATATAAGAGTATATTTTATGAACTGCTCGTAAGTGATTATTTCGGTGCATACAAAAGTCGAAATGGCGTCCACTAAGAGCTGAGAGGCGGACTTAAAATTCCTGACAACTAGAGAGTAAATGGCTTTAAATATTTTAAAACAGTTCCGGCTGTGCCAGTCGGTATCTTCTTCGGTTAATTTTTCGGCTTTTTCTACATTACTTTCGATCAACTTGAAGTCCATGAAAAAGAATCCGATGCGGATACAAAAGAACACATTGTCTAATTTATTTTTTAACGAGAAGCTTTGATCATAAGCGTGACTGAGTACCTTAATTGCGTTTTCTTTATCACCAATCTTACACAGATAATTAGCTTTATTTAGATACAGTTCCGCACAGTCCTTGGCCACTAACCCTTTCAACGATGCTTCGATGTCTTCATCCATTGAAACTAAAACTTGTGTGTTACGTTCTTTCATTTGCTTTAGCACTTTCTTATTCAGTTTCCATTTTAAGTCGCTACAAACGATTTCGTAATAAGGGGCCATATCTTCGGCCACGATAGCTTCGTATAATTCTTTTTTTCTTGCTTCGTCATTTTGGTACTCCGGTAAAGAGAGAACAAACTTTTGTTGGGCTAACTGTAAATTTGGAATTTTCGGTGTAGTTTCACTTTCGAAATTTTCGATGTCCATTTTAATCAATCATATTTTTGACAGTTGTGACACTCTTTTTTGAATGACAATACAGCGAAGTTCTTCTTTTTTTCTTTAATCTTGCCGTGGTGAAATATTGTATTAGCAATGCTAGTGGCTTAATATTATGTTTAGAATCTGCATAAAACTTATTCAATTGCAATTTCTAAATAGAATTTTTATATTTACTCCAGTCGTCACAGACGAACATGAAAAAAACATAACATAAAAATCATACGAACCCGCTGAATTGTTCCGAGAATAATAATTTTGAGACCCTAACAAAACTAAAAAAAATCGATTTACCAAGAATCTGCACACAGTAGAAAAAAAATGTTTTAAATAATAAATGTAGTCAAGATAATTAAAAAAATGTTTATTAGCACTTTTTACGTAGAATGAACCGTTCTCTCACAAACAACGCTTGAAGTAACCGTCGATTTTGAATGCCAGTTGCGCGCGCGAAATCAATGTTCAATAAAATTTGTATCAGATCGACGATAAAACTTATCGATATCTTTTGATTTAAGTGTCCTATCGACAAAAATCAAAATGCGTTTAAAGGTAAAGTGTTTAGCTTTCTTATGCAGTTTTTGTATTTTGCCGCAAGTAAAATGTTTTACATAGTGTACATATTTCATGCCACAAATCAAGATGGAAATTTGAACATGTCCACATGAACAAGGAATAGAATAGACACCACAGGAAGATAGGGGCGGTAATGGGTCCTTAGAAGAGGGTAGATATTATGAGATTTTCTTGGGTGGTCGAAAAGTAGTCCTGATACCTTCTTTGCGAAGAATTTTGCCAATCCTATCGGTGACACTTCGAATATACGGAAGAAAAGCCACAGGAGTATTACCTGAAGATTCTGAATTTGTCGTCCTAGGGTGTAAAGGGGGATGTAGATGTCGGTGTGTGATATTTTGAATTGTGGACTTGGAGTAACCGTTGGCGACAAGGGTTTTTTGCAGATGGCCAAGTTCTTCTCTAAGGTTGTCAGGTTCAGAAATCGAAATGGCCCGACGGATGAGAGAGTTGATCACAGAATTCTTTTGGACAGGATGGTGGTGTGATGAAGCATGTAGGTAACGATTCGTGTGAGTCTTTTTTCTATAAACAGAGTGACCCAATCGGCCATTGGGCTTGGAGGTGACTAACACATCGAGAAAGGGAAGGGACCGATTATTTTCTACTTCCATTGTGAATTTTATACTCGGATGTTGTGAGTTAAGATGATCTAGGAAGGGAGAAAGGGTATGTTGACCATGGGGCCAGATGATAAATGTATCATCAACGTAGCGGAACCAGACTTTTGGTTTTAAGGGGTAAGATTCTAGGGCTAAAGACTCAAAGGCTTCCATGAAAATGTCAGCAATGACAGGGGAAAGGGGAGAACCTATTGGTGTTCCAGATATTTGTTTGTAGAAATTGCCTCTAAAAGAAAAATATGTTGAAAGGAGGCATTTTTCCGCAAGATCTGCCAAAACCAAAGACTTGTTATCATTGGTCAAGTGATCTCGCAGAACAACTAGAGAGTCATGTATGGGGATATTGGTAAATAGGGATGATACATCGAAACTGACCACCGAAACTGATACGACCAGTATAGGTCTTAAACTGATTCGACAAGTACTTTGCGAGTTTGTAGGTAGGAGAGTTAATCGTAGTCACAATGGGACGAAGAGGTACGTTTTAGTCGCTTTAAGCGTTGTTTCTGAGAGAATGGTTCATTCTAGACAAAAAGTAGTAATAAACATTTCTGTTTAAAATTTTTCTACGGCTTTCTTGGCAAATCTTTTTTTTTACGTTTTTACGTTCAAGGTGGGTTTTAGGTGGAAGCCCTGAGGTAAAAGTGGTAAACTTTTTTTGCATTTTTTTTGGGGTCCCAAAATAAATATTCTCGCCAAAATTCAGCTTGTTCGTATGATTGTCAGGGGTCATCTCTCTGACTACTATTGTTCCGAAGCTATTTTCTTGTGGCATTTTAAAATAATTACTATTTAACTGGGAATAAGCCACAATTAAAGATAAAAATACGTTTATTGACGTTTCAATTTCCGAAGTGGAAATTGAAACCACTTCGGAAATTGAAACGTCAATAAACGTATTTTTATCTTTAATTGTGGCTTATTCGCAGTTAAATAGTAATTAATCTCTGACTACTGGACTAATTTTATTTAAATTCGTGTTTTAGTTTTTTTAAAAATTAGAAAGCACCATTGCCTCCAATAAAGGTTGCCATTTACCATGATGATCGCCAACATTCTTAACGGATAGGCACATCAAGAAGAAGAAGAAGAATTGTCTTCAAAGATATATATTATAAAGTAAAAAACTACTTAGATGTCAATATGTCAATGATATACCAATGAAAAATATAACATCTTGTGCTGCATATGGTGCTCTTGTGCTAATATGATGGACAAGAAAAATGGCTGCTTAAAATTGATGGAAGATGCGAATGCAGAAATAATTCTTATATATATATATATATATATATATATATATATATATATATATATATATATATATATATATATATATATATATATATAGGAGGATTAATATATATATATATATATATATATATATATATATATATTACAGGATCCAACTTGTAAATACAATACATCTTGGAGACGGGTATCGTCGTATTCCCGTTCTTCTCCGTCAATCCTTGTCCAAGGTATCCTCCTCCTCCAAACCTTTCGATTCCATCGCTCTTCAAATTCCTTGATTATATGAGCGTCGAGATCTACCTCTTTTTCTTCTTCCAGGGGGCTTCCGTCTGTGAAGTTTTTGGGGCCAACGTTCGTCAGGCATTCTCAATAGGTATCCAAACCATTTTAAATCTCCTCTTTCTATTTTGTCAATGACTGTTTCTGTAGCATTTATGTTAATTCTTATAGATTTGTTGGTCTTCCTTTCTAGCCTTGATGTTCTAGCACTTTTCAAATAATCCATTTCAACCAACAATTTTCTCTTCAGGTCTGCATTAATTATCCATACTTCAGAGCAACAACAAAGAAATAATTCAACAATGGTTTGTCCTATTCTTTTTTTGTTCCTTTTGGAAATGTTGCGATCCCATCATAAGGAGTTCAGACATCCTATAATTTTACGTTCCTGATTAATTCGGTGTTTAATTTGTGCAATGAGTGCTCCTAAATATTTAAATTTTTCCACTTGTTTGATTTCCACGTCCTTGTCAATTAACACTTCAAACCTTGCATCTGAATTGGTAACTAAATATTCTGTTTTCTTCATGCTTTCTTGTAACCCCCATTTTACATATTTTCTATATAGTTGCTTTATCATAAATTCTAGATCATAAGAATCTTGAGCTAGGAAAACTTGGTCATCCGCAAAGTTCACGGAGAACAGTACGTCATTTCCTATTGGGATTCCCATTCCCTGATAGTGGTTTTTCCAATTTTGGAGAGCTGCCTCAATATATAAATTAAAGGGTGACATACTGCATCTTTGTCTTAGTCCTTTAGTTACTTTTATTGGCTGATAGTCTATTTCCGATTTTTAGGCAAGTAGTGTCACAGAATAATAAACAAACAGAATGCCCACTCTCCACGGAAAATTAAGTACGCGCATCTCCTTCGCGCAGACGTTCCGCCATGTTTTACGAGGGTTTTAAAGGGAACCAGTGTTGTTTATGTGGTGTGCATGGAAAAAAAACAGGTTTATTTGACTTACGGCATACATTACGACTTATAGACATACTATACAATTATATTAACAGTTTTAAATATAATAACATAAATATAATATAATTAAACATAAATATAAACAATTACATAACCACACAAATCATATGTCTGTGTCCTCCTAAAACATGGCGCGCGTGCTGAAAAACTTCAAAGGCGGCATCTGAGAGTGGCCCTTCTGATTGTTTATTATTCTGTGGTAGTGTTATCCCTGTATACTTCTGTGATTATTCCTAAAAGGTATTGACTAATGTCGAGTTGTTGTAAAGCTTGCCACAATTTTTGAACTGCATAATACGACTTTTCTAAGCCGATGAAGACTAGATGTACTTCGGTGCCAACCGCTATTCTTTGTTCTATTAATTGTAAGCCACGTTGGTCTTTGCTAATTAAATGTCCTACATCATCTTATATTTCTCCATTTATTATCTTTCGAAACAACCTCCCGAAAGTAGGTAGGAAAGTAGCAATTAGGATCTTTTCGATTACCATTTTTAAAGATGGACACTTGGTGAGCGGTTTTCCATTCAGATGGTACTTTAATTTGTTGGCAGAAGTAACTCTTGCTCATTGTTATTCATAGGAAAAACTTGGTAGCTAAAAACAATATTAATTCTATTAAAGCTCTAATGCCAAATGTGAACGTCTCTTCAAGCTATTTTGTGAAGAACAAAATGAAGACCTTGTCAGACCTTTACTTCATTTTGAAAATATTTCTGAAACTGTTTAATACTCTCAGTGATTTTTTAAGCGACAATTCTGAAATGAAGTATCTGTTAACAATCGATGGTAAAGCATTTGTGAGTTATTTAGCCGATATCTTCGAAAAACTAAATATATTAAAGAAGCAACTTAAGGAACAAATAAAACTCTTGTCGATGCAAAAGCGAAGATATTTGGTTTCATTACTCACATTGACTTATGCCAGAAATATATTAATACTAAACATGTATAAAAAGGGTGAATTTTCCAAGCCAAGGCAATTAATTTATTAACGATTTCTGAAAAGGACCGTTTTAGCTCAAACCCTTTCACCTCCGACCACCCTGGACATCTACCTCCTCCTCAACAACAACATCCATCGATGCAAACCACCAGTGAGACATAACAAGACAAACAGCCGACATCCAACAAAACAAGCCACGTCTTGAAGAGGTGAAAAAACCTAATATAGGACAGACAGAAACACACCAAAGAAAAATAAACTAAGCCTAGACGGGGATCTTGCTTGGGATCCCACATATGGTCTCCTATACACTTTCAGCCCCCTCCACAGGGATATGCTTCCCACTCGTCCTTTTGCTTGGACCTTTCCACTAACCCCACCAAATTGATTACCCAAAACCCACCTATTATAAGAAACGCTGAGGAAATTTCGATTGGGCTGGTCGAAGCCCTATGCACAGCACTTAACCTCCTTATAGTGACAGGAGTTGACTGTATAGCTCCCAAACAAATGCCCAGTCTTAAGTGTTGTACAACGTCTACTCTGTTTAGAATATGTTTAGAAGCTGAACTATGTACAATACATAATAAATTATTGGTCTAATACATAACCGATTGAAAAGTAGTGACGTTTCAACATCAGCCCCCCCATTCCGTTTTTGAAATTGGTTTAAGACAATTTTAACTTCCCTATTTTTTGGAATATTGTACTAAATGAAAATGCAGACAGTATATTTGTATGGAGCAATTTTAAGTTCGTTTTGTTGTAACTGTATATTAACACTAAAGTTTGAACATATGTATAATATATTTTGTCTGTGAATATAGAAGAAAAACGTCAGCCTATTGTATTATTTGAAATCTAAAAACTGTGGGAACTTTATGCAAATCCGTCGTATACATATTAAATAACAAATAAATTACTCAAGACTGACCCCTGTGGTAGTCCCAGATCATTAAATCTAGTACATAGATTAGCACTTCATTTAATAATGAGCTCTAGAAACAGCTGTACAAAAATGTTAGGAAGGTTTCATACCTTCAGGTAAAATATTCTGGGTAGGTGTGAATTTAATATAAATCACAGTTATTTGTACAAAAAGCAGTCTAAGTTTTACATAAAATTCAAATCTCAATTAACTACCAATTGACAGACCTAATAAGTATATTTAAAGTTTTGAATCAGAAATAATCGTATATTAAATAGATATTTTGTTTCAGGGAATATGTCCTGCCAACAGACTTCGATTAATTCCTGGTGTATTTGAAGACACTGGACAGCTCATCAGAGGTATATCTCCGAACCAATTTTCCGACCAAGGTGATTTTAGCGCTTTGCAACGACAAGGAAAGCGCAGAAGTTGGCACGTCCTTCCTAACCAGGTAAATATTCTTTTAGTTTTAATTTATTAACCATATTCAAATTTTCTGCCTTCGAAGTGTGGGAAACGATGGAACACGCGTAAGATCTTGTGTCGAAATATTAATAAAACTTTCCACAAAAATCTTTTTTAATAACATGTTTTTCAATATTTAAACGTGTTCCCTTGTATATTTATGTTTGTTAAAAGCGGTTATTTGTTTTTGTTTTCCTTGTTTTCAGTTTGATATTATTCTATTTAATAAAAATCGTCAGTCAAACATATGGTTGAATTTAAACTGATTTGACTTTGACCCTGTGTTAAAATATTTAGCGATAATATCACATTTTTACAGGTCATCAATCAAACTGCCTAAACAAAGCTATGGGATGTTGGCACCTCATTGATCGAATTTCGTAAAAATAATTATACCGTCTGAATGGTCACGTTTTGGTCACAAATGGTCAGTTGGTTTCAGCTTTTGGTCAGGTCTGGTTAATTTTTTATTAAGGGTTGAAAATTTTCAAGGACAAAAAAAGATGTTGGCACCTCATTGAACGAAATCTATAAAAAAAACGACTGCATTCGATAGAGATTAAAACGCTGACAAATGGTCAGATATATTGAGAGTTTGGTCAGGTTGTTTTAGGGGTGAAAATAATTAATAAAGTTGCAATCACCTTAGCACGCAAGCGCAGTCCATTAAAAATTTTAAAAATATCAGGATTGCAGTACCTTGCCGCAATAAACATTTTAAAAATACTAGGAGAACAGTAGATTCCCGCGTTTTCCTAGTTCACTATGTTACAGCTAGTATTTCTGAAATATTATTATACCACCTGAAAGATCACAAATTAATCTCCAATGGTCAGATATTTCCAGAAATTGGTCAGTTCTAAGTAATTTTTTATTAATTATTGAAAATTTTTCAAGGACAGTCTGATATTGGCTTCTTATCCAAATAGTAAAATTTTTACAAGACACCAAGTCGTGCAGTGTTGCGCGATTTAAAATAAGTGAGGAATTGTAAGTTTTCACCCAGAAACATTCTTAGATTCTAATCACAGCAAGCGGTTATAGTACAATTCGTTGATATCTAGACAGTGTAACAGTTGTTAGTGATAATACAAATTGTAATATATTTCTTTGTTTTGGATATTGGACGCGATTAATACTAATATATTCCAACGGGAATAACTTGGCTGATAGGTTTGGCAAATACGCATGCTAACACACATGTTCTCAAATTTACACCGTTGTCGCGTCTAAAAGATAGTTTTTTTACCTCTCATTTTTTTTGTAAAATATCAAATTTATGATTCTTAAATCCGATTTTTATGCAATCATTTTATTTATTCTTTTATTAGAAAAATGTAAAAAATATTACTTAGACGCACAATTTCACAACAGTTGTAAAGAAAATTGCGAAGAGTTACTCAAGATCCTTGAAATCAAGTGTCCTGCGAGATACTATGTTCTGATTCAAGTGTTCTGCGACTGTTTTCTACTTGGAATTTCAGTTGAAAATTCACATTAGCTAAGGTCTCCCTAGATTCTCTTACGTTAGGTTGTGCAGTTGTGATTCATATCATAACAGGCGTGTCTTAAGCCGGAATCAGATAGCTCGTGGAATGATGCTCTTCGCTTCGGCAAAGAGAAACAAAAAATTGATATTAGCGATCAGAAAAGAGACAACGGTTGGCACCCACGTTACTGTGAAATTAGTAAATATTTACTTTTTGGTAAATGCAATCGACATATCCTAAACAGTAGTCCATTCCAGTAGTCCAGTAGTAGGACCATTCCGATTATCGTTATCGAGGATTAAATCTGTTGTACGCCATCAGTGTTGGTATTAATTACTATTTAACTGGGAATAAGCCACAATTAAAGGTAAAAATACGTTTATTGACGTTTCAATTTCCACTTCGGAAATCACATAATAAAAAAATTTAGATTTCCGAAGTGGAAATTGAAACGTCAATAAACGTATTTTTACCTTTAATTGTGGCTTATTCCCAGTTAAATAGTAATTAATTTAAAATGCCACAAGAAAATAGCTTCAGAACTATATCAGTGTTAGTGGTAAAAATTTGATTCTTTTTCTTTTTTATATATAGACATGACTGTCTGTTTTTCACTGTGCCTCCAGTAAGTTGTCATTCCATCGTTTTCGTGGTCTTTCTACTGATCGTCTTCCTATTGGAGAACCATCTCTTGTCGTCTTTACTACTCTATTTGTTGTCATTCGGCTTATATGATCGTTAAAGTATACTCTTCTATTTTTTACCCAATTTTTTATGTTCTCCACCTTGCACCTATGTAGTATATCTTTACTTCTAGTTCTGTCCCATAGTGTCTTACCATTAATTTTTTTTCATTAAGTGTTTTCATCTCTGCTGTTTCTATCATCCTTTTTGTCCTCTCTGAAAAATTTTATCAATTTGGGAAATTTGTAAATTAATAAAAATTCCAACACAACTTCGTTGGACCACTCTATGGTAAAATTATGTCGGCAATAACCGTACTTCTCCTAACTGCCTCCCTAGGTTTGGTAATGTGGCGCCGCAGCTTCAGATTTTTTTAAACTGGATCGATTTAACGATAAACAACGGTATAGCATCCGCCAGCAATAAATAGACAGTTTTGCCCTATCACTGGGTTCGTAAACCACAAATATTGAGAAAAAATACGGTACTCTATGTTCTGTTGGTTCTCTTCTTTATATTTTGTCTTTTTCTATTACGTATTTTCTATTTCTCTTTGCCGATGGAGAACCCCACTTCACGTTTTGTGAGACCGCTCCTTTACAGAAGTCTGCTTGAAACTTTTAAATTTGTAACACTGGAACAGAGACGGAGAATGCAAGTATGTAATGCTGTTTGTATATGTTATTGTAAATAAAGTAAAATTAAAGATTATTTATTGTTCATTGACTGTATTATGTTCTTGGTATTATATCTAAGATTGGCTTGAGGTTAAGCCATAGAGGGCTCTTTTGTATTTGTGAGACAGTTTGCTCGCCCATAAACAGCATGAAGATGCATAATTATAAAAAATAGCAAGATAGATATCTTCAACACCAACACCACAGCCATTATAAATCTAGCTATCTAAACCATCTTCGACCTCTATATAATAGTGTGTGTGTCTGGCATAGATATATGGATGTCTTTATGTATGTGTATATGTATATACCTATACACATATATGTATGAATCTGTACCTATATATATTTTTCGAAATATGTGTATCTAAAATTTCTACTTGTTTTTATTCTGTAAAATGAATTTGTTGTAAAGTATATACAATTTTACTTTAAAATAAGTTTATTTGATGTTTTGATTTCCACTTCGAACATCGTTCTTAAAATATGGTTTCCTAAGTAGAAATAAACTTATTTTAAAGTACAATTATGGCTTATTCCCAACAAAAATAGTAAATTACATTCATATGCCACAAGAAAATAGCTTCAAAACAATATTCTTATCATAATACTATACTAGGTATATGAGATCAAGGTCACGTTTTTGATAGCATGTACGTAAATATATTCAACAAACATTAAAATCATTAATTAATGTTAAAGTTGTATGTAAAATGAATAAAACAATAATGGAAGCCATCGAGATATACTATTATATAATATTTGCTTAAAAATGTAATTTTAGTTTTAGTTTAGTTTTTAATCTTTAAGTTTAAAGAAATATTGAAAGACGAGCAACGCTGTACGCACAGCTGATTTCAGCTCATCGTTCTCAACCTCGTTTCGGAACACTACCCCTACCCTAATACCATCTGTGTAGTGTTCCGTAATGAAAATGGATAGACGCATGCGCACACTCTTTGATACTAAGATAGTAACAGCTGATATTTGGCTTTGTTGCATGTTTTTCAATATTTCTTTAAACCAAAATTAAATTGCTTAACATAAATTACATTTTTAAGTAAATATTTAAACATTATATAATAACATATCTCGTGGCTTCGATTAATGTTTTATTAATTTTACATACAACTTCAACATTTAATAATGATTTTAACGATTTTCGAAGTGTAATTCGAAATATTAAATAAACTTATTTTAAAGTGAATTGTGGCTTGTTCCCAACATAAATAGTAAACTATTTATCTATATTTTAGAACAAACGTATTTTAGAGAATAAAAAAAGTAGGAATTATAAAACATTCACGTATCTATACTAGACATACACACTATGATATAGAGGTCGAAGCAGGTAGAAAGCTAAATTTAATGGCTTTGGTGTTGGTGTTAAAGATATCTATGTTGCTATTATTTTGAATTATATTGCACTCCCTTATAATGCTGTTTATGGGTGGCAATTTTTAACTGAAAATCCAAGTAGAAAATGTTAAAACGGTTGAGAAACCAGTTAGTTAAGATTCACTTTATTTTGTTCTAAAAGTGAATACAATAATTGACAGTTTACATTGTACAAATCTTAACTTCCTCTAAATGATATATTGTGCTAATATTTAAAATTTTTTAGTTAATATCAATATTTTAACACCCCCATTTATGAATATACCCCATTTATAAACAAAATTTATAGGTTACCTATACCAAACAGTTTCAATAATCTATGCAATATTTTTAGCAATTAGACCTTTACCAGTCAACACGGTAGCTGGAATAACATCAGTAGGCATATATTTTACATTAATTATTGTGTCAGATATTAGGTCTTTCAAAAAAATGACATCATACATCAATATGCTTACTTCTTTTATGATAAATTGGATTTTCTGATATTGATTGTCATTAAATAAAGTAATATATTCAGTTTTTTCAATTAAGTCACTTAGCAAACCTCTAAGAAAAACAGCCTCTGAGAGGGCCGTATATTCCGCCTCGTAGTTTGCCTTGTACTTTGCCAAGATATTGTAGAGCTACAAAGCTTAAATACATATCCAGTAAAGGATTTTACGATCTAATGTATTGCTTGCCCAATTGGCATCTACAAAACCTTGCAATTCTGAATCATTTTTTTGAGTCAATCAGATAATAATTAATAGTATCTAAAGTATCTTTTAAATACCTCAATACTCTTTTTGCACATTTCAAATAAGACTTAGTATATACATTGTTAAATTGGCTCAAGAAACTGACTGGAATTGATATATCTGTTCTGACCAAAACAGATAAATACATCAAACTACCAATTACCATCTGATTAGGAAACTTATAAAAAAACCTCTAATACAATTTTAATATCATCAATTGTTAAAGATAATTTTGGTTCAATTGGAGTTTTAAGTCCTTTGGCATAACTCATATTAAATCTCTTTAACAACCGAATAATATAGTTTTTCTGATTCAAAGAAATATACCCTTTATTTGGATCAAAGTCTATTCGCATAAATAACCATTCCTTAATTCTATCAAAATCTTTAATAACAAATTTACTTTTTAGGTCATTTTTTTAGTCTACTTGTTTCACTTTGATGATTCGAAAACACACAAAAATCATTTATACTTCTACAACCGTAATTTTATTGTTTTCTCTTTTTTATAGATACAAGGCTCATGTTTTGATTTCTTATAATTAATATTTTCCAAAACATTATTTACTTCATAATTCCAGATCCTTGAAGAGTGTTTAAGCCCATAGTCTTATTTAATTTTAAACATTTGTTACCTGCTAAATCAAAACCTTCTGGCGATTGCCTGTATATTTTCTATTTCAAATGACCATTTAGAAATGCTGTTTTAACATCTAAATGAGTAATATCCAAACCTAATTTTATAGAAAGTAAAAAAGCAACCTTAATGAAAAATGTCTTATTACTTGCGCAAAATTTTCTCAATAGTCTAATATATTCTCTTTCATTAATACTAGCTACTAGTCTTGCACGATATGTAATTTTATTTCGCTATTGTACTTAAACTTAAATTTAACTTAAATACTAACTTATAGTACAAGGATCACTACATTCATAACGTATTTCATCAAATTCACATTTTTACATACATTTAAAATTAAGAGAATACATTGATAATAGTCACCACTCAAAAAGTAGCCGCAAATATATTTAATTTGAGATTGATATAAGGTTGGCTGAGAAAAGTCACACATAAAGCTGGTCACACATTAATTACCAGCTGTTAATAACGCGAATTATCAAAAATAAAGTAAAATAAAGTAAAGTCGCAATGACACTGGTTTGACAAGTGATAATGTGTATATTATTTTATCCAACGACGCATGCTTTAAAATCTAACACAACTAACACTTTAAACTAGTAGCGTTGAGCGACTGGTGTTTTTTATTTCATCTTTGATGCCACGCCTTTTTAACAACTGAACTAACTAAACGCATGTTTTTCGGATGTTTTAACCTTCCGACATTAATTTTCATAGTAACCGGTTTATTTACAACGATAACATCTAATTTTCGACAGATCTCTGTCTCTCTTGTTATTTATCTGTCATCACTTCTGTGATTTTCAAACTGTCTGTTGTGATTGGTTCGGTTACTAGTACCACTTGTAAACGCACTTACCAACATCACTTTCCATAAATTAATTACTATTTAACTGGGATTAAGCCACAATTAAAGATAAAAATACGTTTATTGACGTTTCAATTTCCACTTCGGAAATCACATACCTAATAAAAAAATTTAGATTTCCGAAGTGGAAATTGAAACGTCAATAAACGTATTTTTATCTTTAATTGTGGCTTATTCCCAGTTAAATGCTAATTAATTTAAAATGCCACAAGAAAATAGCTTCAGAACAATATCACTTTCCATGTCCAATACTTTTTTTTTTATTGAATCGATAGAAATAACAATCTCAACAACTTTTTTTAAAGCGTCCCAAATTTCTTCAGCGGTTTTTGCTTGTTTTATATGTATATATAACGATGGATCAAGCAAAAGAACTAACTCGGCTTTAGATGTTTCTTGTTTATCTACTTCGGTTTCAGTTCCATCCAAACACATGGACAAACCTTCTAGAACAAAATAATTTTGCACTGCAAAACCCAATCAGTGTAATTTTCGCGGCCTCATAACTTTGGCACCGTAGACATGTAATTCACTGCTATTGTGAACCTTAACATTTACTATAATAAGTATAGTACAGTATACAACGGTTATCTATATACCAACGGAAAAAATGGTCTGAGTCACTATAACCTGTTAAAACTTACAAATGAAACGAACCAGTTGAGTATACGGTTAAGAATACTTTATTTTGTTCCAAAAGTGAATACAATTGACAGTTTATATTGTACCAATAACTTCCTGTAAATGACATATGGCGCTAATATTTAAATTTTGTTTACTTCATATCAATATTTTAACAGAAAACAGTCACAGAATACTTGAGTCAGAACACAGTATGTCTCAAAAATACTTGAGAATTTCCAGAATCTTAAATGACTCTTAGCAATTTTCTTAATTACAACTGCTATATAATAATAAACATGCTAATAATAATAAACAACTAATAAAAGAATAAGTAAAATGACTGCATAAAAATCAGATCAGATTTAAGAATTATAAATTGGATATTCTACAAAAATATAACAATGATATTAGACGAGAAAAACTAATTTTTAGAAGCGACAACGGTGTATATTTGAGAGCATGTGTATTAAGATCCATATTTGCCAAACCTATCAGCGAAGTTAATCTCGTTCGAATATATTTGTATTAATCGCGTCCCAATATCGAAAACAAAGAAATATATTACAATTCCTAGTATCATTAACAACTGTTACACTATCTAGATATCAACAAGTTTTACTATAACCGCTTCCTATGATTAAAATTTAAAGAATGTGTCTGGTTGAAAACTTACAATTCATCAAATATTCAAAATCGCGCAACACTGTAAGACTTGGTGTCTTGTAAAAATGTTAAGATTTAGATGTGAAACTAATATCAATTGTCCTTGAAATTTTTTCAATAATTAATAAAAAATTAATTAGAACTGACCAATTTCTGGATATATCTGACCATTGGTGATTAATTTGTGATCTTTCAGGTGGTATAATTATATTTCAGAAATACTAGCTGTAACATAGTGATTTAGGGAAACGCGGGAACCTACTGTTCTCCTAGTATTTTTAAAATGTTTATTGCGGCAAGGCACTGCAATCCTGGTATTTTTAAAATTTTTAATGGACTGCGCTTGCGTGCTAAGGTGATTGCAACTTTATTAATTATTTTCACCCCTAAAACAACCTGACCAAACTCTCAATATAGCTGACCATTTGTCAGCGTTTTAATCTCTATCGAATGCAGTCATTTTTTTTATAGATTTCGTTCAATGAGGTGCCAACATCTTTTTTTGTCCTTGAAAATTTTCAACCCTTAATAAAAAATTAACCAGACCTGACCAAAAGCTGAAACCAACTGACCATTTGTGACCAAAACGTGACCATTCAGACGGTATAATTATTTTTACGAAATTCGATCAATGAGGTGCCAACATCCCATAGCTCCTAAACAAACTGGAATGAAGGCAAAAATATATCAATATAAAATATAATATCCGCGTAGATCAAAAATACCGCATTTTATACAATGATTAAGCAAAGTAACTTGAAATAGAATTTTGTAGAAGTTTCGTATTTTTTTTATCCTTAATGCTTATATTCACTAAGAATGCTAATCTTTGGTTTCATATCTATATTTATTTTTTTTGTTTTATTAAAATTTTGAAAACATATGTTTTCATTATAAAGCAAATTATTAAAAAAAGAGAATTTAATCTAAGAAACTAATTTACACAATACCAATTCCTTACCACCAATAAAACCTATTCCACACTAATTTTAGCACATACACTTAATGATATCTCTCTTACACATACCCTTCCTCTTTATCCCCGTCCATCTCCTCCTTGGATCATATCCACGCCCAAATTTAACACGTCGCTCACCAACCTCGATAAAAATAAACATCCGAAAGAGATCATTATAAATGCATTTAAAGACATTATAAATACAAATAATTACGACCTAATATTATACACGGATGCCTCAAAAAATGACACAGGAGTAGGCTGCTCTGTTACAACCTCTCATTCACTAATTAAGTCATCATTTATACCAGCCGTCAGCAACGTTCATACTGGCGAATTATTTAGTATATTGCAAGCTTTTAACCATATATCTCCACCTAATAAGCAGGTTGCCATATGCACAGACTCTTTAGCATTAATCCATTCTATCAAAAATATATTTACCGATCATCCAATCGTCCAAAAGATCCTAGACTCTTACCAAATTATCTTGTCCCAAAACATAACAGTTACCATAATTTGGCTGCCATCTCATATTGGTATAGACGGCAATGAAACTGCAGATCACTATAATAAACTTGCTACAGCATCACCTGACTTCACCGATAAAATTCAAATTTGTGAGGACCTAAAATCATATACTAAAAGAAGAACCAGACTCCTTTGGCAACACCATTGGAACTCTAACCGTTCGATCTTACACGAAATACAACCGTCAATAACTAGTCAGCCTAAATTTGACTATTCAGCCCTCTCAAGACGAGATCTCATTGTGATAAGACGACTTCGGATAGGACATTCAAAACTCACACACGGCTACCTAATGTCCTTTAGCATCCGTCCCTCCTGTCAAAGCTGCCAATCCTGTTTGACAATCAAACATATTCTCACTGAATGCCATCAACATTCGACCAGAAGATTACAATACAATCTCAAAAGTGAAGTACGAGATATCCTAAACAACCCTGACCAAATAAAAGCTGTGCTACAATTCCTTAGAGATGAGCACTTATATCAAAAAATATAATTAGATTTTAATTTAGACATTATGTAACATATTATTATCATTCCGTATTATTGTAACATATTCTTAATGTAACACTTAATGTTTGTGTAATGAAAACTCATGTTATAGTACCTGTGTAAGTGGCCATCGTAGCCGAGCACGTTACAGTTAAAATACATAATAAAAAAAAATCTAAGAAACGCATATTGCATGTATAAATTTTGAAAAAGTCTTATCGACGGGGTCGATATTAAAACTGTTTGAAACAAAATAAAAAAACCAACATGTTCCAATCAGATACTTAAAAAATGCCTCATATTTGTTACCAAAACTCAAAATCGGAATTTTATGTTAGTTTTGAAGATTAGGCTCTAACAACGGAAATTCCGCAGCGAGCGATCAGTGGAAGTGATACATTTTTATGATCTCACGAGAATAGTAAAAGATGCCAAAAATCGTGCAACGTTTATTTATTTCACACCTTTATAGAAACTGACGTCATTTGCGTCAAAATACAAAAAATGCATACGAAATCAGCACTCTTCATGTTTAACCCCTTCCGCTCCAGGCCATTTTTTGAGGTAGGGAGCTGTATACCGGCAAAAGTTTTTAATTAAAACACATTTTATGATACTTATGATGTATAATAGAAGTGATATTTACTTTTGGTAGCCAAAAAATGTTGGGAACTATGCTGGAATAATTGTTGGGATGTAACATTATTCTGGGCATTAAAAAAAAAAATGGCTAACCATGATATCGCCGTATGGATATCCATGTTCTACTGCGATCCAAATTAATCTACAGAGCTCTACACCACTTTTACAGAGTGCATCAATATCCCCTATATAAATATCCATATGTGGATATCGTGGTTTATTTTTATTTATCGTATGGCATACAATAAGAACACATCATTAAATATCAATATAAAACTTTACATGAAGTATTACAAACGAACATCTAATGTATTATATAATGTAAAACATTTTCGGTCGCACTCAGGAACTCATCGAAAACTCCAGGGAATCGCCTTCGGGGACATTCTTCAACAATGTGACGGATGGTCTGTCGTTGCGCACCACAGTCACACTCAGTACCGCTGCTTGTTCTTATTCTGTTTAGCGTTGTCCATGGATTGCGGGCCAGTTCAAAGCCTGGCGGTTTCTGATCGACACAGGCCATTTGATGTGCTTCCTGTGGTGAGTCGCTCTCCCATTGTCTTCTCCAAACGTTGGTCAGGTTGAAATGTAAGGAGTTGGCTCTTAGCAATGGAGGATATCTGGAGCGCAGTCTGTTTATTTCGATATCAATGTGTAGTTGATGGTTAGCCTCGATTTTTTGATATTCTCTGAGAAGAGAATGACTTCTTCGCAGTTCCGGCGGTGGAATGTGACTCAGAATGGGAAGCCAATAAGTTCGGTGTGGGTCTAATTGTACCTGAGATCATTCGCATTGACTTGTTTTAGTTGGGTGTCAATAATATTCGTGTGTTTGCTATTGAGCCATACCGGGGAAACATATTCAGCCACCGAGTATACAAGTCCGAGAGCGGATGATCTGAGTACGGAGGCTGAGGACCCTCATGTAGTGCCTGCCACATAGCTTTTGGACTATATTATTTCTCGTTTGTAGTTTTGCTTTTTTTCTTTGAAGATGTTCTTTAAAACTCAATGTTCTGTCCAGAGTCACTCCAAGATATTTTGGTGTTGAGTTATGAGTGAGCAGTCTGTTTTCGAAGTTTACGAGAGTTTTTTGTTGGTTGGGCATTATTCAGATGGAAACAGCACACTTCAGTTTTCGTTACATTGGGCCGTAGCCTCCATTTGCGAAAGTATTCTCCCATAATGGCAAGGTCATCCGTTAATATTGTTTCTGTGATATCCATGTTATTATGTATTGCTGCAATGGTCCAATCGTCAGCGTAGCCAAATTTCTGCGAAGTTGTCCAAGCTAGGTCCGCGATGTATAAATTGAACAGTAAGGGTGCCAAAACAGATCTCTGTGGCAGTCCATTGCTGAGCTTCATTTGGACACTTTTAGAATTGCCCATTGTGACTTGAAAAGGTCTGTCGGTGAGCATGTTATCAATGAGTTTAGTTACCTTTTGACACGGAACGGCACGGATTAGTTTGCAGATTAGTCCTTGTCTCGAGACAGTAGCGTATGCAGCTGATAGGTCAATGAAAGCAACGGATGTTTTTTGATTTCTTTGAAAACGAACTTTAATATGTGTTGTTAAGGATAGGATCTGATCTGTGCAGCTGCGGTTAGGTCTGAACCCTGCTTGCTCAATAGGTATCAATTCAAATACGTTTCTACTAATTTTGTTGTAGATTAAGCGTTCCAACAGTTTATAGACACAGCTCAGCAAAGCAATCGGTCCGTAGTTTTGAGGCTGATCATTTGCCTTTCCTGGTTTTCCTGGTTTTAATATGGCTATAATGGAAGCCTTTTTTAGTAAATGGGGGATTTCTCCTGATTTTAACATATCTGTATAGAAATCAGCCAGCCTTTCCTAGCATATTTGCCACAATGGAGTAAAAATAATGGATGAATTTTATCGGAGCCGGATGCCTTTCCAGACTTAATTTCTGATATTGCTGAAATAATTTCTTCTGAGTATTCAGATGTAGGCGGGCATGCAGACTTTAGTATTTTTAGTTCTTGTTTGACTGTGGTGGTGTGATCACGATCTCTAGGTGCCCGTGAGGTTGCTATAATGTAGGAGGCAACTCTGTTGGGAGCTATTGGTACTTTTTCTCTAGTTGAGAGTCTACTACTACCAAGTTTCCTAAGACACAGTTTAAATCCATTTTTGTCGTCTGGCTGCATCCAAACTGTGCAGTAGTTCGTCCGTAATTTCTCGATCTTGGCTTTCGTTGTATTCTTGATACAATTTCTCACATTTTTCATCCCATCCTGGGAGATACTCTTTACGATATCCTCTGGGTATAGTGGATATCGTGGTAAAGTGCGCCATAGCTAAAAATTTCCATAAGTGGATACGATGGAGCGGAATAAGTTAAATCGCATTTTAATTTTTGTCTATAAAAACTCTTAAAGATATCGAATTTTTACCGTCGAGTTGGTACAAATTTTATAAGATTAAAAAATGTGAGCGGATTAAATTCGCTCGTGTAACTGACATTTAAAATTGACAGTCGCTTCAAGCATTGTTTCTGAGGGAACGGTTCATCATCATCATCATCATCATCATCTTGGTGCTACAGCCCTTAGAGGGCCTCGACCTTCTCAAGCTTTCTACGCCATTCTGTTCTGTCCCTTGCTTGAATTTTCCAGTTGCCGAATCCGATTTTCTCCGCACCTTGTGTTACCCCATCCATCCACCTCAGCTTTGGTCTACCCCGTCGTCTCATTCCCACAGGTTGCGCTGTTAGAATCTTTTTTATCATGTTCGATTCAGGGGCCCGGGCTGCATGTCCTGCCCACTGCAGGCGGTTTCGCTTAATTATAGTGGTAATATCTTTACCACCAAACGCCTCCATATTCCGTTCTCACAGACCGCTCCAAATATCTTGCGTAGCACCTTTCTTTCAAAAATGGATAGAGCGGATTCATCTGTTTTCGTTAGCGTCCATGCCTCTGATCCGTATGTAAAAAAGGGGACTATCAGTGTTCTATACAGCCTTATACGAGTTTTTTGAGACAGACGTTTGTTAGCTAAGTACTTTGATAGACCATAATAACACCTGTTTGCAATTATTATTCGCCTTTTTATTTCCTCAGATGTATTATTATTGGGGTTAACCGATGTCCCTAGATATATGAACTCATTGACTGCTTCGAAGTTTTGGTCATTGATGATTAAATTTGTGTCAACATTTCCAGCTCTTGTGTTTGTGTTAGTCGCCATGAATTTGGTTTTATTTTGATTTATATGTAACCCCATTCGTTCTGCTGCTGCTACTAGCTCGGTTAGGATTTCCGCAGTTCTCGCCCTAGTTCTTGTTATAATGTCCACGTCGTCTGCATATGCTAGAATTTGGACTGATCTATTAAATATTGTTCCCCTGCTATCTAGAGACGAATTAGCGTCTCGTACAACTTTTTCTAAGGCGACATTAAAAAGCTGACATGCCAGCGCATCTCCCTGCCTTAACCCCCTATGTATTTGAAATGGGGTTGACGAGTCGTTTTGAATTTTTACTGCTGATAGCATCTTCGCCATTGTCACTTTTATCAAACGTATGAGTTTTTTTGGAATTCCTAACTCATTCATAGCGTTGTAAAGACTCGGTCTTAAGACACTGTCATATGTCGCTTTAAAATCGACAAAAATATGATACATATCTATGTTAAACTCTTGCGCTTTTTCGAGGATCTGTCGTAGTGTAAAGATCTGGTTAATGGTTGAACGTCCAGGCCTGAATCCTGCCTGATATTCCCCTAGAAACATTTCAGTATAAGGCTTTAATCTCTCGTTCAAAATATTTGATAATATCTTGTATGCTGTATTTAGGAGAGTTATTCCGCGGTAATTATTGCATTCCAGTTGGTTTCCCTTTTGTGTAACGGGCAAATTAAGCCTAAGCTCCATTCTTCTGGCATTTGCTCCTCAGACCAAATTCTACAAACAATTTCTCGCATCACCTTGGTGAGCTGCTCTCCACCGTGCTTAAATAACTCTGCTGGGATGATATCGCTACCTGGGGACCTATGGTTCCTTAGTTTTTCTATAGATGTTTTTACTTCATCTACCGAGGGGGGTTCCACGAGTTCCTCATTTCGGTATTCCAGCTCTATATTGTTAGTAGGTTCCCCTTCCAGCAAATCTCGAAAGTGCTCTACCCATCGTAAAAGGATGTCCTCTTTGTTGGTAAGTAAGTTGCCTTCCTTATCATTACAATAGTTGATTCTTGGTTTAAATTCTTTTCTAATACTATTTATTTGATGGTAGAACTTTCTTGTTTCTCCGTGACTCATATGGCTTTCGAGCCGTTCTAACATGTCATTTTCCGAGTCTCGTTTCTTTTTTCGGTGTATGCGTTTTTCCTCTCTCCTTAAGTTTTTGTATCTATCTATTGTTGTTCTAGTTTTTCGTTGTTGCATGGTTCTAAATGCCTCGTTCTTCTCATCTGTTATTTTTTTGCAGTCTTGGTCGAACCAGTCGTTTCTTTCTTGGGTTCGGGATATTCCCAATGTGGTTTCGGCTGCTAATTTCAGAGCCTCCTTGCAGTTGTTCCACATTTCCGTGCTTGACTGGTCGACTGCCCAGGTTGTTCTAGGGTTTCTGTTATATGTGATTGGAACTGTTTCTCATTGTTTTCATTTTTTAGCATATGTAAATTATATTTTACTTGTCTAGTGCCCCTTTCTTTCTTGGCATTGGAAATTCTTTGTCGTAACTTGGCCCCTACCATAAAATGATCTGAGTCAATATTTGCTCCTCTGTAACTTCTTACGTCCATTAGGTTTGTAAAGTGCCTTCTGTCAATTATAACATGGTCGATTGGGAACGGTTCACTCTACACAAAAGTGCCAATCAACATTTTTGTTTAAAATTATCTCATACATTTTTTATGTGAAACATGTTTTCTACTGCGTACAGCTTCTTGATAATCGATGTTTTCCGTTTTCCCCTCTATGAGAGTTGTTTTAGGGGGAAGCAGGCTTGTAGAGTGGCAAACTTTTTTGCATTTTTTTTTGAGTTCTAAAATTGACAGCCTAAGCAAAGTTTTAGAGGCCAAATGTCTGACGACTGAACTATTATTTGCATAACAATTTGCCTTATTATTATCACTAGGCTAAGGTTATATTAATTTTCACTGGAATTTTATTTTCATAATTGGTTATATTTTTAAATTATGAGCTATTTGTAATGGATCTTATTATCACCTATTAGACCTGAACTTGGAACTGTTGTCATATTTGTATTCTTAATCAACCATGTTACGTGATTCAATCATGTTAAGTAATTTGTATTTCTTATATATCCAATTAATTTATTCAGACGAATGATATTGTATATCAGTAAACAATAGTCAGTTGTTTACTACTATATTACTTACGTTATATCAATTTTACGATATATTTAACTTCGTTTGAAAAATTCTTATGATTAAGAAATTTCCTTTTTGTACTGTTACACACCATACCTTTTCTACAACCACACTTTTTGCTAAAAATAGAAATATGCTTTAAATATTTGACATAATGTTTTATATTTGACTTTTGTGGACAAACGTAGTACAGTAAGGCAGTGTTTCCCAAAGTGGGGGTCGCGACCCCCTGGGGAGTCGCCATGAGGTACTAGGGAGGTCGCCGAACATTTCCAAAATAAGACAAAAGCACCACTTTGTTAGATCATGTATTTTTATTTTAACAATGCCGTAAATAGAAATTAACAATTAATTATCAGCCGAAATATAAAACTAAATATTAAAGTCCGTAAAAATAAAAGAGTAAAACAAAGTCAAATATTATAATCTTAATGAGAGCTATGCGCCTGTTTCTGTGAAAATAATCTTTCAAATCTAGGCTGTGTATTTGAGACACACACAATTATATCATTTTCAAGTACGAGACAATTTCTAACTCTTGTTTTAATGGCAGTCATAGACGAGAAACTTAACTCACACAAATATGATGTTACAAATGGAACCAAACATTTTATAGCTTCACTCGCCAACTGGGGGTATTCCTGCATCTTTTCGGTCCAAAATGGGTCGAGTTCTGGGAAAAAAATTGGAACTTCAACACTCCATCACTTAATATTTCAATAAGTTTTTCTTTCATGTTTAGTGGTATTTCAACATACTGAGAGGAATCGGCTAAAAACGGATTTAGTATCCGTCTGCAACTGTCGTAACTGTTTTGAATTTCTTCGAGGAAATAATCACAGAGCTGTTGTTTTAAATTGAGCAAAGTAACATGCATGCCAGCAAAAACTTGTTCAAAATTTGTAGCACTGTAATTGGATACATTTTCCATAATTTCCTGAAGGCACTGGAATGAATTGAGTTGTTTTTTGCCAAGTGAGGTCGACAATAAATCGATTTTTCTTAGAAACGCGTTAATTTTATCTGTGGCTGTAATTATATTAATGTCGGGACCTTGTAAATTATGTTCAAAATATTTAATTGCTCGAAAATATCAGCAAGGAAACCTAGTTTCAGAAGCCAAATAGAATCGGTAAATTGATTTCCATATGGGGACTTCTCATCTTTCAAATAGATTAAAAGCTCTGCTCTTAAGTGAAATACTCTTTTTAAGACGTTGCCCCTTGAAAGCCACCTTACTTCGGTGTGATAGAGAAGATTTTCAAATAAAGCACCCATGTCTTCGCAATTTTTTCTAAAAATACGGGTCTGCAAAGCTTTTGATTTAATGGAATTTACAACTTTAATGATGGTTTTCATAACACAGTCCATTTCAGGAGGTAAAGCTTTGGACGCAAGAGCTTCTCGATGTAAAAAACAATGTCTCCATTTGGCATTAGGCATTATTTCTTGTAATTTGAGGACAAGACCATATTTATGCCCTGTCATAGCTTTAGCGCCATCTGTGCATATAGCAATACATTTACCCCAGTCAATATCATATTAGTAGTGGTTGCCAAGGGAAAACTGTCTTGATGTTTGTGAAGGACGTTCAGCTTTCTTTCAAAGAATTCTACGGGCTTGTCTTTTTTATCTGGATGTTTGCTATTTAAATGTCGAAGTAACTTTGATGGTTTCATGCTTTCTTGTGACAAGACTTGTTCACTAATAATACATTGTGGTTTATTGGAAATAACGGTAAAACCATATTTAAGATATTCATCAATGTAGAATCTGTTTTTCTTTTTATTGCTGCTACTACCACTTTCAGACGTAGATGGTTCTGCACTTCTTTTTAAAAACTTATCCATAATTTATAATTTATCGTAGACGTAAATACGTAAACGGGTATACGTAAGTCGTAAAATATTTACTCATTACTCAACACCGCGTTCGCCACCATAGGCTGTTTGGATTCGAACTGAGGTTTCGTTGCGCATCGCCGCTTATATAAAGCCAAAACGAGGCTACGAGAACGTTCCAGAGTGTCATCTAGTAGCGAGCGCTTTCGCGATTATCATGGAAGAGTTTTGCAATGTAGACACAAGCTAATATGTAGCGGTGTACAATGTGCAGTCGACTTCTTATTATTTATTTTTATTGTAAATGCTATTCTGGCAGAAGTACCTACTACTAATTACTTGTGGGACAGATAGCAATCATTAAAATAATTGTATTAAAATAAAATAATTGTTTTTAATTTAAACTTAAACACTAAAGTAAAATTAAATTTGAGAAACCATCAGATAATTGTAAATTAGGCACGCTATTTCTGTCAAATAATATTGAATAAATGAGTGGGGAGAAATTGGGGGGTCGCGAACAAATTTTTTAGCAAAAAGGGGTCGCGGTTTAGATAAGTTTGCTGCTACTTCATCTGCTGTGACACTCTCTCCTGCAATCTTGATGTCTTGATATTATGAAGTGCATTTCTTTTTATAAACCCGGTTAACCATCCCTTGCCAGCTGAAAATTCTTTACCAGCTTGAGAAGTGGAAATTGGTGGCTGTGACTGTTTCATTAACTCATAAAACTGACGAGCTTTTTTCTGGATTAAATAATCACTTACATGATTTCCTCTTTGAATTAGTTCCTCAATCCAAATTGCAATGACTCTTTAAAATTAAATTTAAAATTAAAACAAAATTAAAATCAAAGAATAAAGGAGTTTAAGGGATGCCTATGTCCAGCAGTAGACGTGGGACAGTCAATGGCAACCTACATACAATGAAACTGTCATGGAAACACTTTTTCATGGAGATATGGCTGAAGCAATTTCCTAGAAACGTCATAATGTGATTTGCTGTAAAATTTAGGGCGTTATACTCTTTGAAAAAGACTTAATAATTTTTTTTATTGAGAAAACAGCGATTTCCGCAGCACAGTCCTTTTTCAAGTGATCAATTTAAACATATTTACTGCCATGAGGAAATTATATGTTAGTTAATTTTGGGTGGCTGTGTATAGTATAACTTAAAAATGATTGTCTCAATTTCAAGTTTTGACTGTATTTTATAAAGCGACTACCTTTTAAAAGAGTGTGCGATAGTAAAACAGAAAATTTGATAGCTCTCCTAGTCCAAGTAGTCCCCAAATTAAAGCATTTGGTTTTATATCCTTTTTAAGGGATATTTTAGGAGGACAGAATCACGAAAACCGATGGAAAAATAAATAATCAACACAAAAATAAAGATTCCTGAGGAGGAGAAGGAGGAATACATAGGTATTCCTCCTTACATCAAGCAATTAGTAAACGTGAAATGGAAATTCACGGCTACACTAGTAGAAAAAGGTACGAAAGATAGAATAAGATTATTAATAATTGGATATCAATGGGATTACATATTGGATGGGTAGATAACATAAAAAGCCATGCCAGTTTGAGATGGATGCAAATGGCCTAAAATATAGTGATTGAAGGAGCGAAGGGAAGGTTTATGTCCAATACTGTATGTGCTTAGTTCATTTCGCATCCTAATATTGTGTATAATTGATTTCATTTGGATAACCAAACAACAAAATTATTGTATTGGGGAAAAATAAGTGAAAAGTTTAGACTCCGCATAACAAACAAAGCACCTTGATCTTCGTACTTGTTGAATTTCTTTAAGCCTTAAAATAGTACAGTCTCTATGAAACCATGTTATCGAACCGAAAATGCCGGTGAAAACAGCTTATCTCTAGGAGTGGCCCTGAAAATCCAGAAAAACACCTACATCTACCCCCGTCTCTCTGGAACGGTGTACATTCTATCTTTGTCGTGTTCCAATCGTCCGGGATGGAGGCGTTTCCATGACAACTCGATGGCAGCCCAGTCATATCGATCCGTCTGGCTAGACCTAGGCCGTTGTCAGCAGGGTTGGTATAAGGCTTCAATGTGATTAAATATTGATATCAAATAAAATTTATTGTGATGTAGTACGGAATATAAAATGTATATAAAAGGCAGCATTGAATAAAATAGATAAAATGAAGATTTATTGTTTGAAAAATGCGAAATGTTCTTGTTAATGCCTACATATGGATCATATAGATTGTGTCTTTGATGGAATATAGATTCTTACAGTTGTGGTAAGTTTCAACAAGACCATATAAATCGACATAATCGGTTGTTATTACCTCTTCTATCCAAATACCTCTTCTATCTAGGTCAGGTATCCAGAGGAGCAGTATTACCAAGAGTTCTGGAATTAAAAGCTGCGCTAATATATGATTTATTTTTATGACTCTTTTGCTATTAAAATTAGCATTTCCCGCAGACCGTTTCAATCAGATATTCAGTATTTAAAATAAGTGAGTCCAACTTTTCATTTTTTTGTAGCTTATTGTTATCTGAAAAATGTAAATTTTCCAAAATTTCTCTAAACCTATTTCTCGGCATTGCGTTGGCAATTGCTTCGTTTCTGAGATCCAAATCCAAACTCCAGTACATATCTTTCCGAGGCCTTTGGGAATAACCAGAAATCAGTAGGATTGCAAAGAATACTTTGAGTTCTTCAATCGTAACCTCAAATGATGTGTTTGCATTTTTGTGTCGGGCATACTTTATAGTCTCGTCTTTTATGTATTCAAAGAAATTATCACACCAAAAAAGTGTAAAGAAATCGACTGCACTTTCACAGTGAACATTATTTCGATTTGAAAGTGAGATATTTTCTTGATGATTATCTAGGAAAAAGTCGCCTCTTTTCCAGTCGTTTTGTCTATTGGATTTATTCGCTCTATTATTAGATTGACCCACATTTATTGGAAGTTCATCATCGCTCGTCGAGAACATATCTTCAGCGTCTTGTGTCTCACATTGTGAAATAAGAGTTGCCTTAGCTGGGGCGTTCAGTATCTTTGATGCAAACTTATCAGAAAAATCATTGAAATTCACATCATCCGATGATTCAGAATCTCCATCAGAATCTTCCGCTGGAGGATAAATGTATATGTTTGCAGAATCAAACTCCTTCTGTTTCTTATTTAGATCATCGATTAGATTGTTCAGAGTATCAGCTGAACAACTCGTTTTCTTTCCATAAAATGTTTTCACATCCATAATACCAAACTAAAAAGAAAAACCTCAATTAGCAACATATACCGCCAAGTTCCATTTTTGGAACATGCAAAAACTAGAGGTTACTCGGTATATTCAATTTGAGGTTAAGCATTTAAACGATACACATACATTGTATAGGCATATAATATTGCTTAAACTTACCCCATCGTAATATTTCACAACAGAAAATAGATATAATCGAACTAGAAGTTATACAACTGCACCTTCCTTGAAATTTTGATATGAATCACAAAACAAATGCCACTTATACGAAACCAGTGCGTAAATTCAGTATGGACGTGTTGTTTTGACACTACCGAACAAAAATAGTTTATCAGATTTAAGACCAACAGTGACATCTTGTAACCAGCAGCGAAACTAACAATCGTTCCGAATTTGGAACATGGCAGCGAATGGGTTAAGAAAAAAAATTTGGCCCCACGGACAGATCTTTTTTTGTCCATAGTGGCGCTCAATGTGTTAAAAGAAATTTTCCATTGAACTCATATAAATATTCTTACGTAGCCGGTCCTGTGTGTCGGTTGTTAGGAGAGATGCAACGCAGGTCTCCTGGCTGTTGGAGGATGCAACGTAGAAACGCAGTTTTCACGACCCCATCCAACGAACCCAGACCTACTTTGATCTTCATGTAGTTCACAACTGCAGATGTACTTGAAGCTCAAAATTCGATAACTTTTATTTAATCCGTATCAAAATTAGCCATGGGCAATTTACCGAGTTAAAAGTATATGATATGATGATGCGGTTTGTCGAGTTAAGGAGTAACTTAGTGCCCGAATATGGTCAACAGGCTGTAAAGGTCGTTCCACTACTTTATAATTTTACCTTGTTTACAAGATTTGGAACGTAAGTTTTTTGATGTTGTTTGTGCTGTCTTTTATGTATAGTAAACATTAAATATCTTACTGTGATAGCCATATGATTCATTAAAGCACGAAAAGGACAATCGATACTAATACAGGATGCATTTTATCGATTCACTGATGTAATTGCGTAGTATGTTTGCGTGTGGCCCACTTTTTCTTTATTCTGGTTTATGTTATTCGCGGTATAATTTTTCACGTACGAAAATTGCTCGACAAAAAATCCGGTTTTCGAGAATTGCTGTAATTAATAATTTATTACTGTATTATTTTGAAAGTATGCATATTTTTTTATTTATTGCGATCAAAGGCTCGCCGTTGCAGTTAGCAATGTGTGTAACATGATTTCTTAAGAAATCTCATGCGAATAAGTTAAATACAATATTAGACCAGACAAATTAGCAATATATTGCTATGATGTTTTGTTTGTGTGTGAGCAATGAATAATTTAAAATAACATATAAGTATAAGTACAGGGTTTTTATCGCGGTTCTCAAAGAATTAGTTTGAAAGTACTTTTTAAAATTATCTTTATTATAACTATTATGAAACACACATATATATCTAATATAGACAATATAAATTTAGAACAACCTATCATTTGAAGTTCTTACAATAATTAAATTATATTAACAAAATTTGGTACCTTTCTATCACTGAATGCCTAAATGAAACTGTTATCCAAAATAAAGGTTATAATCACCACTCAATATCTTCTTTATCAGCCTTGGTTATCCTTGTTTTTGTGAAATTGCTTTTTCCAAATATACCAGACTGTTTTAATTATCAGTTTCTACCAATTTAAAATATTTTTCTTCTTAATAGCATTTATAAATGGGTAAAATATTCTTATTTATTTATTGTTTCTCCTTTGCTTCTTACTTATAATCTTATTTTTTCTTGTTAATAATCACTGTATACTATCTGCTTGTACTATTTACTGATCAACTAACTTCTTAATCAATTCATTAACTAACTGTCGAAGTGTCTCCTGTTTAACTTCTTAATTAACTAACTCCATATTATCTTACTGTAACTGTTAACTATCTTGAACTAGCTAATCAATGCACTCTCTTACTGTTATACTAACTGTCTAATTGTAACTGTCTTAATGAAAAACTGTTTAACTGTTCTAATTTACTCTCATACTGTCTAACTTAATACTGTGTTAATGAATGAATGAATGAAAGTATTTATATCTTTTCATCGTCCCCGAATATTCTAGCAACAAACCATGTTCGAAACTGCTCCATCTAATCAATATCTGAAAGTTTTCGAATCTTCCACTATGCAAATAGGGTTAAATTCTTATATTGACGTTTTTCTAGAGAATTCTTTACCCTTATATCGAGAATTTTATGGACATTTAAGCTTTCAGATTAGAATATACACTTATATATAAACTAAACATCTTAAATTAATACATAACACTATTTTACATTCGTAATTATCTGTAAATTAAACATACCAAACTAATAAATAGCCCCATTTCACATCCGTAATCAGTCAAACTGTCACTTATTCAGTGTATATTTGGTTGCCTATGCACATGGCTCACTTAAATATATTTATATTATTATAATTATTAAAATAAAACTTTGTATACTTATTATTTGCCAATTTCTTAAAAATGCCCTCATATAAAATATTTTTTTATAATATTCTCTAGTCTATAACTTATAAATTATTTCTTTAATCACTATTTAAGTTTATTAATTAAAAATCATAATATTACTATGCTAATTTCTTCTATATCTATTATTATCTCAATATATATATATATATATATATATATATATATATATATATATATATATATATATATATATACACATAATCCTAAAACCATTTACCCTAAGGTGTCGGGCGTAATGTCTTTAGTTAGTTGCATGTACAATTTTGCTTGTTCTTTGCTGACTCCTCGTGTCTCTAGGATTGAGGTTACATTATCCCATGTCTTCATTGGCCTGCCCCTTGGTCTCTTGGTTTGTCTTCTGGCTTCCCATACTTTTTTAACTGGTCTTTCTTGATTCATTCTAACCACGTGTCCATACCATCTCAGTTGGGCCTCTTTAATTTTCTTAATAATTGGTTGAACCTTAAGATGTTCTCTGATTGCCCCATTTCTAATCATGTCTAACCTGGATATACCCATTATTCTTCTAAGAAACTTCATTTCTATGCTCTGTATTTTTGATTTTAACTTATCAGTAAGCGTTCAACTTTCACTACCAAAAGTTGTATATGGTCACTTTGGCTTTTTGGGCTACTTTTTTTCGTCAAATACGTACTTTTAATTGCGTGGTACATCCGAGCAGCACTTTCTATTCTGGAACTTATTTCAGTTTCTTTGGTTCTTTTGTTCTCTATCTGTACTCCCAATAAGTATCGACTTGTTAAAGTGTATTTCCGTTAAGTGTTATCTTCGTTTGTTTTCTATTTTTTCCACATACTATTACTTTCCTCTTCTCATTATTGATCTTCAAATTTCGTTTAATTAGTGCAGCGTTCCATACTTTTAAATTTCGATTGAGTGGTTCTTCATTTATCCCAAATATCACTAGATCGTCTGCGTATGCATACTCTGAGATCCACACTGCTTCTAGATTTCTATGTCCGGCATATAATTTCAATGTTTCTGCTCTAGTTTCTTTAATTATGTCATACAAGACAATGTTGCACAGTATGGGGCCTAGGACTCCTCCTTGACGTAGACTCTCATTTACTATGAACTCCTCGGATTCCATATTATCGGTTCTGATTCTTTTCCTTGTATGTCTATACATACACATAATGGCTTGCCTGAGTTTGATTTTCACACTTTTCTTTTTTAAACATATGTCAACCACCTTCCTTGTAAAATGCCTTTTCTAAGACTATAAAGGCTTGGTATAACTCAGTGCTTGAGTTCCGTGCCTTTTGTATTAGTTTCTTGATAGTAGAAATGTGATCTTGGATGCTTCTGCCTTTTCTAAATCCACTCTGTGATTGTTCAATTTTAGAATCAACTTCTTGTAAAAGACGTTTCTCTAGTATTCTCTCATAGTTTTAATGGGATGCTTAGTAGTGTTATTCCTCTGTAGTTACTACATTCGCGTCTGTCTCTCTTTTTGAAAATTGGCAGAATAACTCCCACTTCCCAATCTTTTGGTATTTGGCTCTCACTCCATGCCTTATTAAATACTTTTGTTAGCAGTTCAATGTCCTTGTCGCCCATCTTTTTAAGCATTTCTGCTATGATTTTATCAAATCCAGCCGCCTTACCTTTCGTAAGCTTTTGTATGACTTCTTTTGTTTCTGCTATAGCCATTTCGTCTTGAATTTGGTCTTCTTGCTGTACCTCTTCTGGTTCTTCTGTGGTAATGTCTACGTCGTTTTGGATATTCAGTAGTTCCTTGAAATATTGCTTCCATCTATCTAGGATGTGGTCATTGTTATGCAGTAAGTGTCCTTCTTTGTCCTTTATTTACTTTGTTGTTTTTGGAGCCTTTTCGGTTCCTAAATTCTTCAGGATTTTAAAGAATAACTTTTCGTTAGAGTGGTAGTCTTCTTCCATATTGTTTCCGAATTCTTTCCAACTTTTCCGTTTCGCTGCTAGTACCATATCTTTGATTTTGATTCTTTGCAGTTTGTATATTTGGTAGTTGTCTGTGGTTCCGCTCCTTAGATAATTTTTCCAAGCTATGTTCTTGGACTTCACTTCTGCTTTTATTTCATTGTTCCACCAATTTTTGCTTCTGTTATTTCTACTTGTTTATCACCGTTTAGGAGTGCTTCTTTCAGTATTTGCCAATTTTGGTCTAAGTCACAGTCATGTTCAGCTTGCTCTGTTATGTAGTTATTAACGTAGTTTTCAAACTTGTTTGATTTATCCTTGTTTGCTAGCTTATGTGACCTGATTACTTCTATAGTGGGTGTATCATGAACTTTACTTGTTTTCTTGGTCTCTTTCGTTATTGATTCTTGTTGCACTCCCAAGCTGGTCCTGGCTCCAACTAGATAGCGGTCACTATATATTTTAGCTCTTCGTTTTACTCTTCCGTCTTTAATACATTGCCTCGATGATCTATTTACTAACGGTCTCTACTTTTGACTTCTCTTGTATATTTATGTACATCTTTGTGTTTAAAAAATGTGTCAGTATTAAATTATTTTCTCTGCATGTATCAATAATACGTTCCCCATTGTCATTTTTTATTTCTTTTCCATATGGTCGTAATACATCTTGGGTATGTTCATTTCTTACACCCACTCGACCATTTAGATCCACTACCATTTCGTCATAATTTATTCCATACATAACAATGATATTGACTAGTTCTGTTTCGCAGTTAGCAGTCTTATCTTTAGAATTCTTTCGGAAATGCATTCCCAATCTTGAATATTCTTTATTAGGTTACTGTGTATCACCTCTTCTTTTGCCATTTCGCCAAGTGACACTCCACTGGTGAACAGGAAGTGTCAATTTTCTAAAAACTGTGTTTTCCCTTCCTTTTGGTCTCTGTTATACCCAGTAAGTCTATTTGATTTTTTTCAAATTCTTCAGCAAGTTCGACTTCTTTGTCGTTGAGACCTCTGACATTCCATGTTGCTAATGTCCACCCTTTGGGCTTTAGCACTGCTCCGTTATTGTGGGCCGTGCCATTAAGCTCTGGCTTGTTTAATGTGGGTTTTAAATAGTTACTGTTTATATTCTCGCTGGTTGCTGACTGCATTTTTATGGGTTTACCCTTTCTTGTCTCTCGTTGCTCACGTCCTTGGTCATTATTTATGGATCTATATTTGTCTTTACTACCTATTCTATAATTACTCATGTCCATTGCCATTGCCTGGTTTGTCATATTATTTCCGGCACATTTGTTTACTAGTTTTTTGTCCCCATTTTGAGTATTTTGTTCTCTTTGTTGTCCCATTTCCAGCCAATCTTGTTGATCCATATTTTATTTTCACCAAATCTTACATCCTTTCCTCTCTCCTTTTCTTCTACCATCATCATCAATGAGCCACTCGCGTCCACTGCTGGACATAGGCCTCACTCAGTTCTTTCCAGTGTTCTTTCTAGTGCTCGCTTGTAGCCAGTTTCCCGCTACACGTTTTATATCATCGGTCCATCTAGTCGGTGGTCGTCCTCGGCTTCTTTTATAGTTTCTGGGCCTCCATTCCATAATACGTCTTGTCCACCGTCAATCTTGTGTTCTGGCTAAGTGCCCTGCCCAGTTCCACTTAAGCGTCGTGGTTCTTTCGATGACGTCTTGAACTCCTGATCTTTGCCTGATTTGTTGATTTGTTATGTGGTCTCGAAGGCTCACGTTCAGCATTCTTCTTTAATAATATGTAATAAACAAAATACACAAAAGATTAAATGTCATTTTTTACTTATAAACAATATATAAACAATGTAAGATCGCAATATTTGATTTTAAATACTAAATTTAATGACACTTTAATTATTATTAGTTATTTTTGTTAATTTGCTGTTAAATTATTGCAAAAATAGCTTCAAAAGTCGAATTTTTTAAAATTATTAATAACTTTTCTACAAATTAACAAAAAACTTGGATTTCGTGTGACAATAAGAACAATATCACAAATATTCAGTCATTAAAAATTTCAAGAAGTTTGACTTAACAGATATTACAAAATTAAAATGTTTATCCCAAAAAGGTTTATCGACAACGTTATTTTGCGTAAACTACTAGGTCTACATGAATTTTGAAAATACCAAATTGAAGAAAAAGTTAAATTATTTAACAATTAAAATTTTTTTGATAAATATTGTAAAATAAGTTTACAAAACTACACTGATGTTAAGCTTCAACATATTTAAAATACCTACGACGCGTCCCTTTTTGATTTTTCTATTTTACTACTTCAAAAACTGGATTCATAAATTCAAATTGATAAAAGTCGCAATATCTACCATTCTAGAAAATTGATCCTTTTTTTTTTAATTTAGGGTACCTCGTTGAATAGGTTATGAAAATTTAAGTAGTTAATTTGTTAATTGTTTATTTAACCGTGTAATTTGTTTATACAATTTAAAATAAATCATTTTTAACAATAAAGACAAGCCGCACACACCTATTAAAAAGATAATAATATGGAAACTTTCATTTTCAAAGTCTACCGTTTACGGTTTAATAGCTCTTTTTAAATTGATTATTGTTTAAAAACAGAGCAAAGTGAATCTTTGAAAAAGAAGGGCTAACTCGGGTTTTAAGGGTCGTAGGACATGTTATATTAAGAGTTATTTTAATTGGTAAAATCATAGTACTTTTGCAAGCCGAGTTTACTATATTTAGCATAAACTTTTTGTCGTTAAATTATTTAATTTGATAAAAAAAACCTTTTTCTTCAATTTCGTGCTTTCAGAATTCATGTAGACCCAATAGTTTACGCGTAATAACGTTCTAGATATAAGCTTTCTGGGATAAACAATTTGAATTTTGCAATATCTGTTGAGCGAAACTTCTTGAAATTTTCTTCTTCTTCTTCCTACTCTATAATTAGGCTTAATGCCTTTTTTACTTCGGTTTTTAGCCTCAATCGACGTTGCCTGACCATCTTCTCCTCGGTCGTCCCAATGATCTTCTTCCATTTGGCGATTTGTCTCTTGCTATTAGCACTATTCTATTTTCTGTCATTCTTTCGATGTGTTGATTCATTCCACTTTTCTTCTTTTGGTCCACGTGTTTATTTCCTCTATACCACATCTCGCTTGTATTTTCTTACTTCTTACTCTGTCTCTTAGAGTTTGGTTAATTTTTCGTAAGACTTTCATTTCTGTTGTTTCCAGCAGTCTTTGTGTTTTCGCCGTATCTGCTCTTGTTTCCGCTGTGTACGTCATTATCGGTCTTATTGTTGATTTATATATCCTGGTTTTCGTTTCCGTTGTGAGGTATTTGCTTCTCCAGATTGTGTTGTTGAGACATCCTGCTGCTCTGTTTGCCATGTTCACTTGTTTTTGTACTTCTTCTTCCACTTTGCCGTAGCTTGACAGTTTTACTCCCAAGTATTCAGTTTCCATGACTTCTTGAATTATTTTGTTATTTACCACTAGTTTACATTGTCTCGGTTCCGCTAATATCACTTTAGTTTTCTCCGTTGAGATCACCATGTTGTATATGAGCGCCGATTCGAATCTTCGAATTCTTTAATTAATCTTTGTAGGTCACCTTCATTTTCGGCTGTTATTATGGCGTCGTCGGCGTAGCATATTATTCTTATTTCCTTTTCTCCCATTCTATATCCTCTTCTTTTTTTTAATTTCTTTATGATTTCATCCATTATCAGATTAAATATTAATGGGCTCAGCGAATCTCCTTATCTAATGTCAGTTTCATATTTAATAGGTTGCGATAGTTTTCCTTTACATCTTATCATAGCTATGTTATCTTTATATATATTCTCAATGGTTTTTACTAAATCCAGTGATATTCCCTTTTCATATAATAAATGTATCGCGTCCCGAATTCTCACTCTATCAAACGCTTTCTTCAAATCTATCAGACACATATGCGTTTGTGGTATTCTAGCGACTTTTCTTTTATTTGTCTTATTACAAAAACTGCATCAGTGCATGATCTTCCTGTCCGAAATCCTTGCAGTTCCTCTTGCAGGGATATTCGTTCGTTTATTTTTGTCGCTATTATTCGTGTTGTCAATTTGAGTGTTGTATTTAAAAGATTTATTGCTCGATAATTATTGGGGTCTCTCTTATCTCCTTTTTTGAAGAACATCAGCATGATCGCTCTCCTCAATTCATCTGGTATTCTGTTCGTGGTGATTATTTTATTAATAAGAAGTTGTAGTTGTTGTACAAGATAATCACCTCCATATTTTAAGAGTTCATTTGGTATTTGATCTTTTCCTGGTGACTTTCCGTTTTTAAATTTGTTTATTCGTTAGGTTATAAAGGTTCTTCGTTTTGTTTTTTAAACATTTCTGTCAGGAAGGCCATCCATGTATCCTCTTGTATGTGTTCTATTTCAACTAATTATTTCATTTCGCCTCTTTGTTATCTTATGAAGCGCCATTCTTGTTTCTGTTCCATCTCTAGTCCTTTTGTGAATCTTTCCCAGTAATCTGTTTTTGTTTTTCTTACCAATTGATGAGTTTCAATTCTTATTCTTTTATATTCTTCATATGATTCATTCGTTTTTTCTGACTTATATTTTAGGAAAGCTTTATTTTTTTTGGTGACATTTTTGTTTAACCTCTAGTGTAGACCATGGTGTTTTCGTTGACCACTTTTTGTTTATTATTTTCGTTCCAAGGGCTTCTCGGGCAGCATCCAGAATATTTTTCGTAAGTTTTCTCCAGCTAGTCTCTACATCGCTTTCATTTTCGATATTCTCCATTTGTATTTTCTGTTCTAGCCTTTTTTGATATAATGATATTATGGAGTCATCTCTTAAATTTTCTATTTTTATTATTTCCTCTGAATTGGTTTGTTTAAGCTTGTCTTTCCATCTTTCATTGCATCTAATTTTACCAAGTACCAAATAGTGATCGCTTCCCACATTGGGCGACGTCAAACTTCTCACATCCACTATCTGTTTATGGTGAATATTTCTGTTTGTGACCACATAATCTATCATTGATCTATGTTCTCTTGTATTTTTAAACGTGTATTTGAGTTGAATTTTATGATAAAAAATGTGTTGGTTATTCTCAGATCGTTTGATGTGCAAAATTCCACCATTCTCTTTCCGTTTTCATTGATAACTGTTTCGTTAATCCTTTGTTTTATTTCTAGTATTACTTCATCTCCTATTCTGGCATTGAAATCTCCCAATAATATAAGTAATTCATGCTTCACTTCTCTTTCCACTAATGTTTGTAGCTCATCATAGAATTCTTCTTTATCGCTGTCAGGTTTGCAGTCTTCGGGTGCATATATCCCTATTATGTTAATAATTTTGCCGTTCGCCCTAATTTTTACTAAAAGTATTCTCTGAGATATGTACTGGTACTCTTTAATTTCATCTTTATATTTTTGTTTTGATCATTATTGCTACACCTTCCTTTGCTCTTTCTTGTTTCGGAACCCCACTATATATTAGTAAATATTCTCCAAGCCGCGTCTGACCTGTACCTTTCCTCTTCGTTTCCTGTAGGGCGCAGATATCTATTTGATATTCTCTCAACTCTTTTTCTATTTCCTGATCTCGGTTATTTAGGCTTTTTATGTTCCACGTCGCCACTCTCATTATATTTTTCGTTTTCCAGTTCGTCGTCCTTTTTCTCGCCTTTGTCGTTACCATCTTTTCTGTCCTAGTCCGAGGCTCTTCACCGGTTTTTTGAACTTTTTTTATTTTTACTGCATGTAAATTGTTATTCTTTTCCCTTTGTTTAATGGAGCTTTTGTTTTACACCTGTTGGAAGAATCGGACCATCCTTTGGATGGTGTTTCATGAGTGTCAAACCATGTCTCGTCCAGATAAATTATTAGTCGATATTCTGTACGGTACTTTCTTATGGAAGTTATATATTCAGTACGCCACTTTTGTAAACGATGGGACTCCATAAGCACTTGCCTTTTGTCAACTGTACGATATCTGAAGCCCATTTTAGACAAAATCACCAAAGACTAATGCGGCTACAGTTTATTTGTGTATCATCATTAGTAAGCCGTTGTTTGTGTCGTACATTGTGTCAATTTTTCGTCTTATTAAGTCCGTATCACTTTCGTCAATACATTTGGTAGAACCGGCATCCTTACGCTTCCTTCTTGACTTAATGGGATTTGATGTAATTCTTTTCACTGTGGTTAGAGGTATTTTCGTTAAATCAGATATTTCACTGGCAGCAGTATTAGCAGTAAGTCCTCTTGTAAGTAAAGAACTATATATTGTTTTTACGATTTCTCTAGCGTCAGCAGATAAATGCATTTTCTTTGCTGGAACACTGGAAGAAGCACCATCAATGTTTTTCCACGGACGCCACATAATGCTGTTTTATAGGTATAAATAGGTATAACACTTGTAACTATGTATAAACATTTGTAACACTTTCAACTAAATGAAACAAAATGTATATTTAAAAATTTCTCATCGGTTTTATATACATTTACAAATTATACAGAATAGAGGGAACCTGTATAATTATTCCAGGAAATACTTAACGATCAACAAATTTATTGTGGTCATTAAAAGATCAACCATTGATAGTGAAACTCACTGTTAAAATGTTTACAACTTTATGAAATAAAATGTATTCTAATCGTTTTTATAATTTTATACGATTTTTTAATCGTTTTTATATTACCAGGAATTTATGATACAAACAAGATAACGACACTCTACAGTAGCTTCAATTTTACTTGAATACTTACTTGCTCAATTAATGTTGACTAAGCTAGGGTACTTGCGGTCGGGTTTTATTGCAGTCATTAAGCACACCACCACCATTTTTCGTGAAATAAACTATACGATAGATGATAAGCGATAGACATGTTGTTTTTATGTCTAATGCCTGATTTTAATGCTTGATAAAAATATTTGATTTTAACCATTTAGCGGAAGGTTGTTTATTCATGGTTTCACTATATTAGGGTGCGTTGTTCATGACAGTCAAAGATGGATGTTCTAAATTAGGAAGTAATTGGTTACTTATCCATTTAGTAAATATTGTACTGTTCATTTCACCGTGATAATCTGCAGTCAAGGATTTGGAACAAAATAACAAACTGGCGTCTGAAATAAAAACTTTTGCTAAACCGGCAGGAACCCCAATAAATATTTTTTCATCATAGCCACCTGGTTTACGTGCACTTCTGCTGTTGGCATTCTGCCACATCATTTTATTTCCCCTAGAAAAAATCCACGTTTCGCCCTAAAATACAATTTCTCGTGGATATGTACTATTTCAAAACAAACAAAAGTGGAGGGAAAGCGATGGATTGGTCGAAACAAATTTTCATAACTGCATTGGGCAATGGTGTGGTTCCACAGTAGAAGAATTATTTCGCGCAGCAGCCGACAGAGAAAGGTTTTAGGAAATTGGTTAACATGATGACGGCCAACGTCTGAATACGAACACGGCACCCAAAGAAGAAGAATGCCAAATTAATAGGTTAATATCAAATTCAGTATTCCTATAAAAATATTAACTTGAATAACTCTAGTAAACTAGAATATCTTGGGCATATAATCAGAGGACCAAGATATGAGTTCCTTCGGCTAATTCTCAACGGTAAAATCGAAGGAAAGAAATGGATAGGAAGGAAGAAACTCTCTTGGTTGAGGAATTTGCGGCAGTGGACAGGTTTGACAGCGGACCAATTGCTACACGTAGCGCAATGCCGCGATCAGTATAACAATATTATAAGCATGGTAGTCGCAGACGTTCCGTAAGGATATGGCACTCTAAGAAGAAGATAAAAATACTGCTCCAACCTTGTAAACTAGTAACGCATACTTTCAATGGGACGTTTAATATCATTTACGTAGAACTTGTTGCCGATTTTTTAAATATTTTTTAATAAAGATAACTTTTTTGAAATAGCTACACTTGGACATTGTTAACTCTCGTTTTTGTTCTTGTAGGTCGTAACTCCCAAAAAGTTCAACGATGTATTTTTATACGACATGCCTCCATCGAGATGTTCTCCGATTTCAGTTTCTTCAGGAGTTAGCCCGGGTACAATAACTCGGGACCAGAACGACTGCTACGATGTACCTCCCCGGCCAGTACCAGTAGGTAATGAAAGTTTTAGGAATTGTCCCCGATGCTCTCCCGCCCCATCATGTGCCTCACCGATCAATAGAGATTCAGGTGACACATATGACATTCCCAGACAACATTTAGGTATTTTTATTTTTGTTTTTATTTTGTTTTTGCTTTTTGATGTATTGCAGTGGTTTAGTTATCAAAGTTTTGAGTAAAAAAAGTTTATACTAACGACGATATTAATGTATGCTGCCTATCTAGTACAATTCTTGTATTGGATAAACAGAATAAATCATAAAACAATTTTTTTACGTAACGTGACATATTTAAAATTAACTTTGACTGTTCTAGTTCATTTTTTTTATTTGGAAGTAATGTTTGTGTATTTTTTGTTGTAGTATGTTGTTTAACACTGCTTTACATCTTGACTAGGTTTTAATAGCTATAATTATAGATATTTTTTTGGATACTAGATCTAAATATAAATAAATTAGATAATGAGTTTAACGGACATTTTATTTGTCTATTTTGAGAGCAACCAACATTATCTAAATTTTGAATATAGGCAATTATATTCTCCATACTTAGAAAATATGTGGAATTCTACAGGGTGATTAATATCTACGCAGTCTAGCAAATATACAATTTTTTAAACGGAGCCCCTTATATTTTTTTTCAAATTTGTATTCTTCACATAATTCTTGTTCTTATAGTATTGGGTTTTGCATTACTATACAGAGTATTTAACAAGTTATGACCATTTTTATTTCGAAATCGCTATGAAATCAACACCATGTATACAGGGTGATCCTTAAGTAATTATACAAAAAGAGACCGCAGATTCTATACTTTAAAATATTACGATTTAAGCCAACTTGCTTTAATAAAATGTTTATATTAAAAAAGATACAGGGTGTTAAAAATTTTATTTTTCGCTATAACTTTCATGTTTGTAAACATTTATATACAAAAATTTACAGCTGGGTACTATTTAATATCTGGAATTATAATTTGATGAATACTTTGATATAGCTAATAGAGGGCGCCACATATGCCACATACGTGGCATAAATTTACACTTAACTTTTTTGCTCTTTAAGCTACCGGTATTTAAAATAAAAAATATTAAAGATACATTATTTTAACAAAAAAAAAAGGTATAGTTGTTAATAACTTCAAAACTCAATAGTTTTCGAGATAATCGCATTTTACAAATCAACTGCATAATTCTGATTTAACGCAATTACTCCAGGCAATGAAAGAAAAATAGATAAAAACATCAATACTTCTGAATTTTGTTATAAAATACCTTAAAGTCAATAATTAACGAAATATTAAATAAAATAAATATATCAGCAAGATAATTAATAATAGGATTTGATAAAATAACAGAATAAAGGTCGATTCAGACACATCAGTCCCGTCATAGTCTCGGCGCCGAACCGGTCCTGTTTGGTCACAGAACTATCAACTATCTGACAGCTGAGAAACTGTTTGTCAACTGATGAGTGTGAATGCCGGCAACATATTTGTATTAAAGAATATTTTGTATGACGGATTGTTCGGTTCGGCGCAATCACTGTGACGAGACGTGACTGATGTGTCTGAATCGACCTTAATTGGATTTTACATCAAACATTTTATTTTAATTTGTATTAAATTAAAGTCATAATCAAAACATTTTATTTACAAACCAAATTAAGAAATAGTTAAACTAAATAACACTAAACTTTTTGTCAAAGTAAGTGTTCACTATGTCCACCATTTTCTTTAATTCATTTGTCAATACATTCCATAAAATATCGTCTCATATTAAATAGCGTCATTGCTATTGATGCTATAGATTCTAAAGAAACTAAATTCTAAATCCAACGTTCAGGAAAGTTTAAAGAAGTTTTTAAATACTGTCTCACTCCGCTTTCTCTGTAATGTAATGGTGTACCATCTTGTAGAAACCACATATTTCGCCTTAAGTTTGATGATAATTCTTCCAATAAATCAATAAAATCATTTTGTAAAGAATGTAAATAAATCTCACCATTCAAATTGAAAGGTAATTCGCATATCCGTAAAACATCATTCAAAATTGATATTTAAAATGCATTTCCTATGGTTTGAAACCATTGATAATTATTTTTTACGGATATGTGAATTGTCTTGCAATTTGAATAACGAGATTTATTTAAATTTTTTATAAAATGATTTTATTAATATATTGAAAGAATTGTCATCAAATTTAAGGCGAAATATGTGGTTTCTACAAGATGAGACAGTATTATAAAGCGGAGTGAGACAGTATTTAAATACAACTTTCCTGAACGTTGGATTGTTCATGGTAGTCTTATTCTTGTGGTGAGATATTAATATAATTATTTAATTCATAAACATTTCAAAAAATTATTTATTATTATTCTTATAACACTTATAATAAATACTGCAGCAGTTTCTTCAGAACCAATGACACCATTTAATATGAGACGATATTTTATGGAATGTATTGACAAATGAATTAAAGAAAATGATGGACATAGTGAACACTTACTTTGACAAAAAGTTTAATTTTATTTACTTTAACTATTTCTTAATTTGGTTTGTAAATAAAATGTTTTGATTATGACTTTAATTTAATACAAAACGTAAAATGTTTGATGTAAAATCCAATTATTCTGTTATTTATCAAATCCTATTATTTTATTCTGCTGATATATTTATTTTATTTAATAATTCATTAACTATTAACTTTATTAAAGGTATTTTATACCAAAATTCAAAAGTATTGCTGTTTTTCTTTAATTTTCTTTCGTTGCCTGGAGTAATTGCGATAAATCAGAATTATGTAGTTGATTTCTAAATTGCGATTATCTCGAAAACTGTTGAGTTTTGAAGGTATTCACAAGTACCTATACCTTTTTTTTTGGCTAAAATAACGTATCTTTAATATTTTTATAAGTTTTATTTTATTATACGTTTAATTGAAATCATTGACTAAAATTTGTATAGGTACAGTATGAACAACAAAACGAAATTACGATTTTCTCATTTTGTTTAAATGGATTACTCTTTACCACAGTTGTTTTGTTTCAACTGACAGTCATTGTGTTCAGTGAGTTGAATTTTAATAAAGATACTGTGATTTATTTGTGAAACTGTTAAGTCTGTCTTTCAATTCGGACACAACCTTATCGAACACGTGTCACAATATTAGAATCATTAGAATGCAATCAAATTATTATTATTAGCATTCCCCACAACATATCTAGTGGAGTAAGATTTTAGTTCTGTGTGTATATTGAAAAACAGGCAAAGAAATAGGCTCGACATAATAGAAAGAGGGGATTTGAGGTCGTTATTAACCTACATTGAGCCAAACATAAAGAAATTATGTGAGTGATACCAGGCCCAATGAAGCAATTAACAATTCTTTTACACATCTATAACCATTTATCATTTTACAAAATTTACGAAATGTAAAAATAAATAAAACCTTTTGTATAGATTCATTTTTTGTCTCAATTTAATTGGGTGGGGGATGGGGATTGTAGTATTCATTACTGGTGAAACCTGTCTAAGGGGGCGATCATGAAAAAAGGTTGGGAACCACTGGTATAACATAATGGAATTATCGACCAATGTCGCACAAAAAAACTTACCCTGTATATGAGAGAAGTATATAGTGTTGTCTAATTATTGCTATTTGGTTGTACTATGGAGACGTAGATTTCGTTGGTTAGTAATGGAAGACAAAAATTTACAAATGACGTATTTAATATGAACCCTATTAGCGCCAATTCCCATTTTTCTAAATTCACAAAAAAAAATTAGTACCGACATTTATTAGTTGTGCGTACGTTGAAACGATTGTCGTTAATAAGTAATCTAATATTTGTTTAAATTCATTGTCTTTATTTTTAAATAAAATATTTAAATTATTAAAACCTAGTCGATTAACATTTTCCCCCCATATATTCTATCCTTTTTAAACATTCATAGTTGGCGTATGTTTATACACTCATGGACAAAAATATTGGATATTTTGGAATTTTCCATTTTTTTTTGTAATGACTACAGTTCAAAACAATTTTAGATTACTGATGACTAGACTTCGGCAAATATGCAAATAAAAATGTAGAAAATATGCGCATAAATATGCACGTGTTTACCCGAAAATATGCAAATATTTTACAAAATATGCATACAAATAAATAAAAAAATCGTAAAATAGTAACAATTTTATTTAAAAAAAAAGTGTACATAACTAAATATTTACTACTATTCATTAAGATTTACATTTATTTTAAGTAACTACATCATTTTTACGTATAAATAAACTTATTTAGAATTATGGTAACAATAAATGACCAAGTGGTGTTCAAAATTTTCTAACAAAAACTTGTGGCTTCTGTCTGAGTACATATATTTATATATGGAAAAACTTCGTTCAACATCAACTGATGTAACGGGAGCATTTTTCAAACTAACCAAAACATTTAGTTCTAAATTAATTGTTTCCGAAATATTTCCAGCTAGAACACTGACTACTTCAGAAAGAATATGGTAACCTTTATTTTTTTCCATAGTAGCTTCAAATTTTTTCAAAATATCTTTTCCAATATTACCTCTAACGTTCCGACAACATGACGCAAATTCTTTTATTAATGCTGTACTTTCGAACAATGACAGTTTTGGTGATTCTAACTGAGTAATTGTTTTTTGAACAAAACTAAAATTTGATTTTATAAATGAAAGTTCTTGTTGAAGCAAGTTACTCTGAAAAGTTTGTTTAGAATCCAAAAGAGATTGGGAACTTTCATCTGTTAACGTATCAATTATGTTCTTTATTTTAACAAAATGATCTGCATAAAAATTAGCTGCTTCTAACCATGTTCCCCATCGCGTTAAAATAGGTTGTGGTGGAAGAGGAATATTAAGTAGCATTTCTTTATAAAGTTGAATTCTTATAGGAGATTTAACAAATACTTTTTTGACACTGGATATCATGGTATTTACAAGAGGAAACTTTTTTCGTATTTCCTCTGCAACTCTGTTTAATCCATGCGCTACACAAGTAACATGTATTAAATCTGGGAAAAATATTTTTAAATTTTGTCCTGCTTTCACCATATAAGGAGCAGCATCCGATAAAATAAGCAGTAATTTATTAGAAGGAATAGTTGTCGGAAGAAAAAAAGTTGCTAATGTTTCTTGTATAAAACGCGAAATTGTTAAAACATTTGTTTTCTCAAGTTGCTGGCATGAAATAAGATGAGATTTTGGTAAGGTATCTTCTTTAAGAACACCAATCAATAAATGAGCAATATACTTTCCTGAGGAATCAGTGGTTTCGTCTACAGATATGTAAAAATAATTATCTGCAATTTCTTCCTTAATATTAATTAACACCGACGAGTATAGCCCGTTCACATTATTTCTTTTTAGAGACCGATCACTTGGAACATTAAGTTTGCAATATTTTTTTAGAAACGAACTAAAATTTACATTTGCTAATTTTGAAAGCGGTATGTTTGCAGACACTAATGCGCGACACAAGTCTTCATTAAAAGTTTCTTGCTCATCTAATTTTTTTGAAGTAGATTGGAAACATTTAGCCATTGAAGTTTGATGTTTTCCTCCTATTTTTCCTTTTTTTGCAATGCGTGAAGCAGTTCTCACATGTTGGTCTATCTGAAATTTCTTCTCACATGCTATCTATAAATAAAAATAAAATCCTTTATTTTAACCCAACCTTTAAAATATAAAAATATACAAGGTGTTTTTGGTTAATCAAATAACTGGTTTGCAAAAAAAAACACTCGCTAAGTGTTTTAAATGCAGTATTAATCCACAAATTAGTTTTTGTTACTAACCATTAGTACATCATATAACTTATTTTAAAATTCAACTAAAGTTTTTTTTTGTTAATTCAATTACAATAAAAATAATTGTGTTTTAGAATAGCTGACTTCATAAAAAAAAGTAAAGGTGAAAAATTTTTCTAAATACACACCATTGTATTGTACCATGGAAAAATTTTTCTGACTAAAGGAAGCTATTTTTCATTTAAAAACAACATACGAGTACTAAATTTCAAGTAAATACGTTTATTGGTTTTAAAGTTATTGTTGTTATTAACTAAAAGAATTTAATTTTTTTTAATTTTAACACCCTGTATCTCGAAAAGTAAATAAGTTTGACCCCTCAATAACTAAATCGTTTTGTTCAATTTTTCGAGAAGTATCTACAGTCAAACGTTTTAAGTGTCATTTGGAAACACCCTGTATGTATGAAATATTAGATATTTAATAGAAAATATTAGATACTTACAATTTTGCCACAGACTGAACAGTAGATTTTTCCCATATCCATAGACAGCTCTTTATAAGGTTTAATCCAAGTTGAAGAACTGGTTGTTTTAGGCATTATAAAATCACAATCTTCCTTTTTGTTACGCACAACGAGTGTTTACGCTTTGAATATCAAAACAAAAATGATATACAAATCTGAGCATCAAATTAGAAATGTTTAGGTACCTAATTCAATAAACTGGGAGATTTTGGAAAATCCCTAAATTAGGAACAAAACTATTAGCCGTTTACCTGCTGTTAAGATACAATAAATTGTAGATAGATTTGGGGATTAGATCATAAAATGCAAATGAGCGAACCCTTAGCGATTATCCAATAACTGAATGCCTCAGTGACCGAGACTTTCTAAGAATGTTGAGGGCTACTTAAATTGATCTTCTTTGAAATTGTAAATGTTTTGTACCTGTAGAGATTACGTACTTAGATCATTTCTTGATTAAAATGACTACAAAATTTTATACAAGAATTGAAATAAATTGGTATGTTTAAAAATTTTCAAATACAGTATAAAAATCTGAACTTTTATGCACTTTATGCAAACTTTTATACAAATATGCCAAAATATGAAATATTTGCATAAAATATGCACAATATGCAAAATATGCAATATGCATATTTGCCGAAGTCTACTGATGACACACATATTGTAGGCTGATGTACTCAACTGGTTTGAAATATTTTGACCTTTATTTTGACGTTTATTCAGCATTTAGTGTCATTCGTACATTTTATTATAAAAAACCTTCTTCACGTAAAGGAAAAATCATACTAATTCGGTTATTTTTAGTTTAATTTATGGAGTTTAGTTAAATACTAGCGGACCAACTCGACATCGAGTTTTTTAAATGAAATTTTTATTTTGCGAGAAAAATTATAAGAGATCAATACAAACAATATAAGCAAGAATATACATAACATTCATCAATAATAATGCAAGTAAAAAGTGTATTAAATATCACGAAATATTTCGTCGAAAACAATGTTTTTTGTTACAATGTCTCCATTTTCTGAAAACTTTTGCTTGGCACCGGGAGTTATGTAAACTTTTACTTTTTACTTTTTAATAAAAACGAAACCGGAAGTCGACCTCAAAACCGAAATGCAATTTTTAGTTCATCAAATGTCGACATGGATATCATTTAACAGTTAATTTTGCATGCTGATCACGAATCCGGTGTCAGATTTGCTCTATCTTGACGTTTTATGCGCGTTTCGGGTCACTTCCGGTGTCGGATCGCAACCGGAAGAACATATTTAGATTCGTCTCGACGAGACCTTTCGATCATAGGTATATACATTGTGGGGTCTAAAACTTAAAGTAAATTTTAACTTCCGGTCATCTCAAAACCGGAAGTAAATTTTTGTACCAAAAGTATATCTTGGCAATATGAATAATCTCATACGTAATACTAATAATATTCCGAAAAAATATTTTAATTAACTAATATGGTTTTTGAGTAAAGTGGTGGACAAGAAAAGGGCTTAGCGTTTTAGTATATAAGATTCTTTTGATTTAACAAGGTTTAAAACAAGTATGCCACCAATTCCATACTGAAGCCAAAGTCGCACAGATGGTAATTTTGTACGAGGAAGTATATGCACAAAGAGATATCTCACGACGTCTCAGGAGAAGTCAATCTAATTTCGAATACTTTAAAAAGGTACCTTGAAACAGGAAATTTCGTACGAAGGCCTGCTCAAGGACGCCCAAGATGCGCAGCCGCACTTGATGACCGTTTTTTGGTTCTTATTCCATGTCTTCTCTAAAATCATAAAGCTCGTCGTTTAGAATTTGCAAGAACACATATTCAGAGGAATATTGACAACTGGAAAAATGTTCTTTTCACTGATGAGACCAGAATCCTATTATGGGAGCTAGATGGTTGGAGAACAATTCGCCATCTGCAATCTCACTCAGACCGTTAGTTTTGGAAGTGGGGGCATAATTATTTGGAAAGGTATTAGTTGGGAGGTACGCACCGCACTTGTGGAAGTGATAGGATGGATGACTCTTACGTTTAAAACATCCTGGAAGATCATGTTTTGCCATATATTGGTAACATCGGATATGAAAGATTCATGTTAATGCACGATAATTCTCGATCACATGCCGCTGCCATAGTGAGTAATTATCTCACTATGGCAGCGAGGTTCAAATTCTAAGATTGGATTGGCCACTGTTTAGCCCGGATTTAAATCCAATAGAACACATGCGGGGTCACATAAAACGCCGCATACGACAAAGAAATACCATTCCAAATACTATAGAGCAGCTTCGGCTTGCTGCACAGGATAAGTGGAATGCAATTTCCCAAGAATATGAACAAAATTTACTTGTAAGCATACCTGAGAAGGATGCAAGCTAGATGGAGACTACTCCTTACTGATCATGCACTTTTTTTAGTTAAAAAGACTTGTTTAAGCAATTTAAATTAGCGCTTAAGTTTAAAGTAAAATAACTTTATTTACCCAATATTAAGCATTTATTTTTTTCGCAATTTTATCCTATTAAAACTTAAAATTATTCTTGTTCTGAAGTTATTTTCTTGTGGCATTGTAAATTAATTACTATTAAACTGGGAATAAGCCACAATTAAAGATAAAAATACGTTTATTGACGATTCAATTTCCACTTCGGAAATCGGACATACATTATGCATTTTAAAGTAGACGACTTTAAAATGATATTGCCAATATTGTTGAGTTGCGCTCCTGGGACGACTTTACTTATAAGATAGTTCATTCGATTACATGAAATCAACTTTAACTTGAGAATATCCGTCAGAAAAAAATCATAGCATGTAATTCGTCTTTAAAAAGACAAACACATGATATGATGACAGTAAAATTCTTCTGTTAGTGATTCCATAGTAAATTATGAGGGAAAAACCAGGAAAAAAAAACTCATAATACTATCCCGACATTGTAAGTATTAATCTCTAAGAACGATACTGGATATGAGACTCAGGTGTATAGAAAACCAACACACACCAATAGATATTTAAATTTCAAATCAAATCACAATATTAATGTAAAAAAGGGAATAATTAAATCCTTATATGATAGAGCCAAAATTACTTGTTCTAACGAAAATTCGTTCTCGGAGGAGAAACATTTGTTAACATCTGTTTTATTAAAAAATGATTATCCTTTATCGTTTATAAATAAGGAATTTTCAACAATCGATCGAATAGACCAGAACAACTTAGAACGAGATCCTACAGCATACACAAGGAATAATATGAGAAAAATAACAATACCGTACATAAAAGGATTATCAGAAAAACTTAAAAGGATAGGAAATAAATTCAACATTTCAACAACATTCAAAACAACAAACACGTTGAGATCTATTTTGTCCAAAACCAAACCTAACAATGAACAAGAAAGGACAAAGAATTGCATTTATAAAATACCTTGTGAATGCGATCAGTTTTATTTAGGTGAATCATCAAGGCCATTAAATGTTAGAATAAGTGAACATCAATCTTATATTAAAAATAAAGAATTTGATAGATCTCAAATCTGTAAACACGCATGGGATAATGAACATAGGGTTCAATGGAATAATTCAAATGTAGTCCTAAAAGAAACGGATGGTAAAAAAAGAAAAATCAAAGAAGCGGCTCTAATTATGCTAAATGAGGCCAATTGTGTCGCAAATTCCTCGGCAGAATGTAGTAGGATCTGGTTACCAATATTGAAAGAGGAAGTTATTAATAAGAAAATACCAGTATTAGTAAGTCAGTAACATATAGAGGATACATCATTTATATTTTTTAAATAACGTACCATATAAAATCAGAATTTTGATGTCTGTGGAAGGTAAACTAAATTCACGAACAAATACTTACAATGTCGGAATAGTATTATGAGGTTTTTTTTTCCTGGTTTTTCCCTCATAATTTACTATGGAATCACTAACAGGAGAATTTTACTGTCATCATATCATGTGTTTGTCTTTTTAAAGACGAATTACATGCTATGATTTTTTTTGACGGATATTCTCAAGTTAAAGTTGATTTCATGTAATCGAATGAACTATCTTATAAGTAAAGTCGTCCCAGGAGCGCAACTCAACAATATTGGCAATATCATTTTAAAGTCGTCTACTTTAAAATGCATAATGTATGTCTGAATTGTCAATATAAATGAGTCAGATAAAATTAAATTATTAGAAGAATTTTTCACTATGTAACAAAAAACAAAACTTGTTTAATTTACTGTTTGTATTTTGAGAACGATTTCCGAAGTGGAAATTGAAACGTCAATAAACGTATTTTTATCTTTAATTGTGGCTTATTCCCAGTTTAATAGTAATTGATTAAAATTATTCATTAAACGTTGTTAAAATAAAATCTATTTCACAATAACCGACTTGAATGACCAGAATTTATTTTGAAAAAATAAAAATTAGAAAATTTCAAAATATTCGATATTTTTGTCCATGAGTGTATAAAATACCAAAAACATTCATTAATGGTGTTCATTTAAAAATACACATTTTGATTATTAAATATAGGTAACACTTTTATTTATTTTATCATTTTTTTTCAGGTATTCAGAACCAATTAACACCCTCTAGTTCAGCTAGTTCGCTAACAGCGGATTCACTTAGTTCGTCAAACCGTAGCAGTTTAGCCAATATGCCTGACTACGACGTCCCGAAACCTTACAACAGAGGCCCCCAATTAGTTCTCCAATCCACTTCAAATTACGATGTACCCACACATGTTACAAAAGAGTTGCCTTTGGAGCTAAATTCAGCACTTGAAAATTTGGAGAGATTACAGACTGACACCACCAGTGCAATATCAAAGTTATTAGGATTTGTCGGTCCTCAGTGGAGGACGAAAGACAAGTTAGAAACAAATTTAATGGAAATCAAATTGTCAGCGACCCGGTTACGTACGTCTCTCCAAGATTTGGCGGAGTTTGGAGAAGGGACGTTGGGAAACGCAGCTAGGGCTTCCGATAAAAATTTGGCTGGCAAATTATCCCCCTTAGTTTTAGCAATCAGGAAAGCAAATACCCTGGTACAAGAAGTTTCAGAAAAACTTAATAGACATAACTGGTCTCTAGACATTCTTTCTAGGCCGCTTGATGAAGAGTGCGTGAAGAAACCAGACGAATTAGAACAACTAGTTGCCTGCTCGCGTGCATTAACGGAAGATATTCGACAGATAGCGTCGTTCATTCAGGGCAATGGTACATTGCTGTTCAAAAAGGAATCTTCGAACGAATGGAACGAAGAATATGATTATGTAAGCTTAGATTCAAAAGAAAACATTAACAAAAATCACGCAGATATAATGAAAACCTTACCAAAGAACTTACAGAAAGACTTCGACAATTGTGTGAAACATGCCGATGATGTAGCTTTCGACGTTGACCATAAGACAGCGGGCTTAGATCCTGACGATAAACAGCTCTTGGCATTTTACGCAACGCAGGTGGTTACACATCACACCAATTTGACACATGCCATAGACGCATTTTTGAATACAGTGGAACATAACCAACCGCCGAAAATATTTTTGGCTCACGGCAAGTTTGTGGTCCTCAGTGCTCACAAATTAGTCCTAATAGGTGATACGGTGCATCGAAATATCACGTGCCGAGATATAAAGGATAGATCGTTAAGTTATGCCAATGCTCTTTCAGATGCTTTAGCGACCAGTGTAAATAAAACTAAACAAGCTGCGATGCAATTCCCTTCTGTGAATGCTGTTCAGGAAATGGTCGACTCTGTTGTAGATATTTCTCATTCAGCTAAGGATTTAAAGGTATGCTTGGTACAAGCTGCAGTTTCCTTTTAAACCCTCCCTTTACATACTTATTTTTTTAAAGGTATGTTGTATTGAATTCATTAAAGTAGATACTATTGCAAATTTTAATGCAAGTTTGAAGAATAAAAGAAGATTTTCCTGATTGATAATCAGTGAGAAGTGACATATTTGATATGTTAATGTTCAGCTAAGCCCCTATCTCATTTTAAGGTAAAAAAACTATAAGAAAGTCTTTTCAAACCGAGGTAGGGTTGTAGAGTTTTTTAAAATACTATTCTATTTTAAAAAACTCTATAATTTCAATATAACATACCTTATTTACGATAAAAATTCCAATTTTGGCCATTTTTAAAAATATATTTATATAGAAGAAGAAAATCAAATTGTCAATGAAATTCTATGGATATAAAATTCATATTGATACAAAAATGTGGTTTTTAATACCATCATATTTTAATTCAGCTATTTTACGACAGCTTTGTGAAAGAGTGTGATAAAATAAAAATTCCTAGACTGAAGTTGGCACCTATTACAGAAAAAGCTACTTCAATATGTAGAATTTGTTTTTTAATTCTAATCTTAAACACTATTCTATCGTTTTTCTGTTAACTTTATAGGTACTTAAATTCCATGCAATATTTGTAATTTATTTTTAATTGTATATATTTCTCTACATTCAGTGTTATATTATTTTTATTTACAAATTTTAAAATAAATATTTTTAATTTTTTTTTGTTTATTTTATTTTGTTTCTCGTTAAACCCTAACAGAGGAGTGCATTAACCCAAACGACTTTTTCTCGTTATTTTTGGTTCATTAAGTATTTTTATGCGTAACTCATATTCTAAAATTACATGTTCAAAGATGATCCAAACGCACAAAATATTCGATGTTATTAGTAGGGCTTATTTATAACTGATTTAATTGCTACCAGAGTACATAAGAGAAAGGAACGACGACATTCAATGCTCTTATGTACCATGGCATTCTAGTACTGAAACCAAAATCCCGTCTATGTGATGTTTCCTACAATTTTCAGTGCACGTCACTGACCAGCTGTTTAATTTTGTATACATAAAGTAGTATACCATGTTGTATAAACTTCGAAATAGTAAAGTGTAGTGATAATAGTACATAGTACATTGTATTCGGGTTTTACTGCAGGACTTGATCTAAAATTGTTTCTTCCTGACGTTTCTTCTACAACTGTGCAAGAGGGTCAATAACCCGATAATCGATGTTATTTGTAGCCTCCGTGTACCCTGGGGGTTGGTCCGAACAGATATGGGAATTTTCGGTGGACCTCTAGAGACATTTGGAATTTGGTAGTGTTAAGCCACATCCTATTTAGATGTAGATCATCTCCTTAACGATTAAAATTACTGGGTTGTTTTCTAGTTTCGACATTACCGAACATGTGGGGATAGCAGTGTGATGTTCCACTAATCACTTGGGTTTTTAGTTTTTTTTGCAGAGATGACTGTTTCTCTTGTGTACGGTCAAACGTGTATTTACAACATGAACACAAGAGGAACTGTCATCTAGTTCACTACGAAAGATCATCCCTTGCGAAACACACTATCAAAGACAACCACCGAATTTTATTCGTAAAAACAGGTGTCTAATAAAACATCACACTAATATCTATAGATGTTTACTTAGAGGCACTATCGAAATTTAAAACACTCGATTAACTTTACTAATATAGAACTAAGTCCGCATCTTAACAGGATGTATCTCTCAACACTATAAAACACAAAAACTGTACCCATAATCAACCGATATCGATTTGAGTAACTTGACAGAATGCCGGGGGCAGACGATGGCTACAAATAACGAAGAAGTTCAAAGAAGTTTAGTGGTCGACTGGTGGACAGCGGATTACGTCTGCTTCGACATTATTTTTGGTAATGTCTGCCAAAGTTGAAGACGAAACGTTAAGAAGGATGACCTTTACCATTACAAAATATTCCAAAGGCTATTCTTTCTGTAGTCCTATTCAACAACATGAAAATGTAAGAGTTATACCATGCTTTACCATACAAATTATAGTATTATGTAATTTTTAAATAAAATTCCAAACTGCAAATAAAAATGGTTAAAAGTTAAACTTAATGACCAATTTTAGGAAGATCACTTTATTTGCCAATACCATTGTTAAGGCTGACTTACATGCTAAATGTAGGCAACTTACAGTTCTCAGTTGCAATGTTGCCCGAGTTTTAATATTTCCTTCAACTAACATGTAAAGTTCAAACTAAAAAAAGTCAAATACTAACATTAAATTTGATAGTGTTTATTATTATTTTTTAAGGTCACCACACCGTGGTGGTTAGTAATGATATCATTCGGAATGTCCATGTCCACATAATTATATAATTTTCCCAAATTCAAAATTTGTTCGGGATCAAATATTTGCATCTTGCACATCACACTACTAATTAATCATGTTATTTCTCATTAGCATGAGATAACATTTTTTATTCAGCGAGCAACTTATTTAATTGTGAAGGATCAAATCAACAATCAAGATCCATCCAAGTACCGCCCAATCACTTGTCTTTTAAGATTGTACAAATTGGTCACGTCCTGTTTAGCCCAATGTATCTATACACATTGTGCACGAAACACTATTATAGGATCTCAATAAAAATGATGCCTAAGGGTGACATGAGCTGCAAAGAACAACTTATTATCGACTCTAGTCATCTCTAATCAGGCATATATCAAAAAATCAATCTTTTTACTGCCTATGTTGATTACGAGAAAGCCTTGGATTTATTACCAAATAAATGGCTTATAAATATATTACTAATATACAAAGTCGATGTAATATAATACACGACATAATATACAATCTCAAGGCAACAGACGAATCTCAATTCATCGTGACTTATTCCAAGGATACTCTTTGAGTTTACTGTTGTTCTGTCTAGCGTGGAACCCTCTGTCTCATCTAGTGAACGCCACTGACTGTGGTTTTAGCATCAAAAATAATATCACTATAGAAGCTATCATCTTTCATATATGGATGATTTGAAATTAATAGTTTTCACCAAAACTACCTTGATCAGAGTTTAAAAACTATTTTCTTTCTTTCTTAAATGTTATTAGTATATGCACTTCAGCCAAAATAAATGTTACATTTTAAATATAGTCAGAGGAGATATTTAGCTTGCCAAAATATAAAGGCAATTAGCAAAAACGGTATGTAAAAATATTTCGAAGTAAAACAAGCGCGAAAAATTGACCATAAGCAAATGAGAACCGATTTACAGTTCATTCAGAAGTTATTTTCAGAAGCAATTGAAGGAAATGCATGACTCAGTAGGAAATAACCTTTATCAAAAGATAGCTAAAAAGCTGAAACTTCTTCAAGTCAAACACCTACCCCATTATAAATATGTCACTGATGTTATGCTTGAAAATAACAATTACAAGTAATATGAGAGTTCATGGAGCTCATAGACCAACCAGTGCTAAATAATAGACCAGATATTATACCAACTAAGTCGCCAAATAAAAGGTAATTCATATGGCGATACCTAAGAACAATAATAATACAATAAGATCTCGAAATATAATAAGGATACAATAAAAAATAGAAACAACTATTCTCGTCATTTCGAACGTTCTTCTAAACAATATAGTAAATTTCTATAATACCATGCAAAAATATAGATAGTAATAAACTACTACACATAATTCCGAAAAACCTGAAATGAAAATTATAAAATTTAAATGAGTGAAGGATAAAACAGTCACTTACAAAATAAGACACTTTGTACACCAGATTTGGCAACACATACTGAAAAGCAAATTTGCAAAACCTATCCTCAACTTAGGCATGCTCTTAAAGAAGACATACAAAATCCTTCAGTTTATGGCGGAAGATAGATAAAGTGGGGGTCCAAAACAAAACCACTATTTCAAGTATTTGAAGACCGTGAATAACTCTTCATTATAATTGCCAACTTTAAGGGGACCTAATATGGCACCGAAAAAAAATCTTCTAACTTATCCTCTTTGAAGTATACAAATATAAATAGCAATTCATGTCAAGAAAGTATCAACAATGAAAAATTACATGTAAAAATAAAAATCCAAAATAGCTACTCTCAAGAATCTAGCAGAGAGAACTGACATATACGGATGAGCTGGCATACCTCCTTTTTCACATTACGATTAAAAAAATATATAAAATATGCAGAATACAATATTTATCAAAAACAACAACAACAAATTTCTTATCGGGGAAGAGTGATAAACTCAAAAAACATAATATTGGAGGAGATACACCAAAAAATAATGTTCTGAAATATAACTTACTAATTAAATAGCTTCCAGCGCCCACCAAGAAAAATAAAGATATACAGAACCTTCATACTTCCAGTTTTAATGTTCTAGTGTGAGACGCAAATACAAAATTCTCAGAAAATAGTGCCCAATAAACGAGACAGTGGTGGGCATAACATGTAGCCAAAACAACTTAAAGCTAACGTATATGACGTATTCAACTGACGAAACTCGAGGAACCTGGACGAAAACATAGACCAAGAGACTCCTGAGATGGAGCAATGATGTAGATCCGGATCACAAGAAGATCGGTGTTGTCGACTGGCATCAAGCTACAAGGAATAATCCCGAATAAAAGAATAATCTTACGAAGACAAATCCTTGCGGGTCAACTTGGAACTTAACATCAGTGATAATCATGAAATATCAAAGAAAAGAAATATTTACCAATTCTTGAATCACGATTCTTGGTACTGTCTTATAATGAATAAATACATTTATTAAAAATCGTGCAACACTGTATTATATTCAGTAGCTGATTAGTTGGTTTTATTCAAGTTTTACCCGCCTTTCATTTATATATCCATGGGCTTAGTGAATTAAATTTTTTGAATGTACATTATTTTTTAAATATGAAAAAAAATTTTTATCGATAAAGTGGTTACATCGCTAATTTTCATATTATTAGCTGAGATAAAAAATTCTAATCAGTTGGCACTTTTATAAGGGCATAATTTTGTTGAACATTTTTGAGGAAAACAGAATATTTTTGCTTTTAACCGTACCAACCAAAAACTTTCAACTTGTTTTAAATACCCAAACTAGAAACCTTCTAAAAATTCATATATATTAAGTACCTAAATCTATTATCATGTCAAATAAACGTCTTACTATATACTAATAATTCAACATACTTTACTTCTCGTCATGAATAATCGTATACACGTAAATATGTGAAAATCTCTTAAAATTCAATCGTTCTACAAAGTTTTTACCATTATCTAGTAAAGATAGAGGTCTTTACCATCGTTTTTACTCCGCCAACAACCCTATATATGACCACTAAAAACATAAAATTGAACAGCTGGTCAATCCAGGATTTTGTAGGGAAAATCCTATATATAGCAATATTAATATGACAAATGATAAATAAGCAGGTATATATAACTGAAAATCAAAATTAGGTTAGGTAGTAACTAGTGGTGTGTTTTAGATACGGTATCTGTGATTCGTAAAATATCTAGTGAATACAAGTATTGACGATAAAAAATAAATACTAAGAACTGTATCAACGTAGCAAGATTAGGTACTACCTTAAGGTTCTCAATCGGAAAAATGAACTATGTAAAAAAGAACTGATGTGTACTTTTCAATGCTGTTAGTTTTGTCATTTTGTTGAACTATTCAAGTCTTTAAAATTATAAAATACAAACACATACTACCAGTGCAATGCGATACTACACTTCATTCTACATAGGGTGATTAGACAGTTATTCTGTTGATACTTGTATACATGGTGGAGAGAGATAGCATGTATTTTTATATATGCCCTCTCTTTCAATATGTCTCGGTCTCAGAGCATTGGAAGTGATTAAAAGCCTGCCTTCGAAGGATTTTGCTGGGATTGAAGCGATTTTATACTGCTGAAGCCACACTTGCATTCTGTTTTTGTCAGAACAACTGTATTGCTCACAATTATTTGACAAATATTAATTCCATTTATTTTAATTGATTTGAAGACAGTTGCACATATTCAACTATAGACAAACCAGTCGCCTATATCGTACAATTTTTCAATACTTTGCTGTAAATAGTTAATTCTATAATGTACTAAATTTTAGACCAAAAATAAATATGCAAATCAAATGAAACCTTAGGGCAGCTATAATGAGTTCCTTTTCTTGTTTGGTTGGTAACATTTGTAGGTGAATTTTATTAGTTAAGAGCTTCTCACAACTAGCGTATGGATCGAAAAATCATAAATAGGTGATAAAAAAAGCATTCAGATAAAGGCAAATGGTACATTGTAGATCTAAGAACGCCACTAGTTGTATAATTTTAGATTATGGAAATTCGAGTGAAACTTAATTGTAATTGTTTATTAATTTGTTGATTAGAGTTTTGGAAAAATACGCTTAATAGTAAAACTGCTAAAATAATGCTGTCTAGACAAATAAGAGTTTTTAAACGACTATTTGTGGTGTTCTGTTGAAGTATTTAGTTAATTTTAATCCCCTATTACTATAAGTTTAATGTTTTTATCTAAAAATAAATTATTTGGAACAAAAGCGTAGTAAATATTTGTCAAACATGCGGGAGTATCAAAACAATTTGAAAGTAGATTTAATATACAATAAAACTTACAAAAATTTACCAAAACAATGAATCTTAAAAACAATATTGATGTCTTGTTTATTTCAATGATATTATTACGTTCGAATGATCTGTTTTTATATGTTTAACATCTTACTTCAAAATTATCACAGTGCTTACAATTTTTTGTTCTGTAGTTGATTGCATCCGGATCGGAAGAATCGAATTGTAACTTTATTAAATTCGCAATCTCGTTAAATAATATATTACACAGAAAATGTAATTATCACCACAACAAAAATTCATAGAAAATAATCATAAAAATTTAAAACAAATCACAGTTATTCAAAAACAAATTCAACATTGAAAATAATGCCATCTGCGCCGGAGCTTTCAAAACATCGCATTTTTAAAGTTCAATGTCTAATAAAAGAGTTACCACTCCATAAACATATTAGTATAGAAGTTATAAAAGAACCAAAAAGAGTAGATCTTTAGGACCAGAGATATCTCTGCCGAATTTATAAAATCTGGAACACAAAAACTTTTTGAAGCTTTCACTTGGTGCATAAACCAATACTTTAATAGCTTTTCCGTATAAAACGAATAGAAAAATGCTGATACATTATCTATTCATAAATCTTAAGTGTGTGAATTGTAGAGGAATATCAGAGACTAGCATATCTAACTGTCTGTAGATAATACTACAGAATACTAGATAATACTACTGTAAGATAACTGTAATACGAATATTGTGAATTATCTAAAAGAGACTCATATTTTTCATAAACTATAAATGTCACTAATAATCATAAGTACTTGATGAGATCGAAAGTATAAATAAAAAACTTACCATTACAACTACTTCAAGCTTATATAGGATCCGCTATATGCCAACTAGCCGATTTTTAAAACGAAGAAAACATTGTACGGCTTACAAAAGTCAAAAAATATTACTCTATTGATTATTTGGATACACAACTAATGGTTTATATGTTACATTTTGTGTTCAAACTATCGATCACCTTCCTTAATGCAGAAATCTCATTTTGTGTGTATGGTAGACCGGATTGTTTCGAAAAAGTGTTAAGTTATCTTGTGAGCATCAAATTCCTTTTAACCTACACCTCCTCATTCCTTGAGCACATGTTAGAGCGTGGTGTCACTTTATTGACTTGCTGCCTCCATTGGCTGCGATCATGTGGCATATGGATGGCCTCATATAGTGATTTTTTTTTGGAGATCAGACTACGTACCATTCGCTGTTATATATTTTCAATATTATTATATGGAGCTGAGACTTGGACATTAAAAAAATGTAATTTAAAAAGAATTGAGGCCTTCGAACTCTGGTTATACAACAGAGTATTGAAAATATCATGGACTTATAGAATTACAAATAAAGAAATGCTTGAGAGGGTTGACAAAGAAACAGAACTAATCACCACTATACAAACCAGAAAACTGGAATACCTAGGCCTCGTGATGAGGGGACCAAAATATGAAATTTTGAGACTCATAATACAGGGAAAGATTCAAGGAAGATCTGTTGGCCGAAGTCAGAACTCACGGTTAAAGAATCTACGTGATTGGTATCAATGCAGATCGATTGATTTGTTTAGAGCAGCAAGTTCTAAAATAAAAATAGCCATTATAATTGCCAACCTCCGTAGGGAGAACGCACTCTAAGAAGAAGATCATACCTTTCAGACAAATATTTTAGAGGTAAATATAATAACCAGAATACAGAAATCCAACCCATTCAAGCAAGAGTTTCACAAACAAAATCTACATATTATGTAAGATTTACAATCTGTAGAGACTTGTCCACAAATACGTCTTAACTAGGTAAGTTGTTTTTAACAATATACGTTATACGTTACAATATACAATATACGTTAAGGTTTGAAAAAGCTAATACTGTCTTCATATTATAATAATAAAAGAACAACTGCTCCACTATATCTTGACTATAAGGTAACCTATTTAGCACCCCCATACAAAAATACTGAGCCGAGACCAGACAAATATAACAATAAAATATCATACCATAGAAAATGTGGAACGTTAAGTATATCTAGGTCATGTTATCAAACTAGGAAAATCAAATCAAGATGCTGAAATTAAAAGAAGAACACAACTGGCTTGGGGCGCTTTCAGCAAACTAGCACATATCTTGAAAAACACCTCCATTCCTATAAACTTAAAGAAAAAGGTGTATAACACATGCATACTACCTGTTTGTACCTACGGCTTGAAGACAGTAGCACTTACTAAAAAATCTGCCAAAAATTAGAAACAACGCAAAGAGCAATGGAACGAATCATGCTTGGAATATCACTAAGAGACAAGATTAGAAACACCGAGATAAGACGTAGAACGAAGATTAGGGATATTGTGGAAGAAATTACAAAAATGAAATGTCGCTGGGCAGGTCACGAAGCCCGATATAATGACAACAGGTGGACACGGAGAATTCTAGAATGGAGACAAAGGACGACAACAAGAAGCATGGGAAGACCTCAAAAAAGATGGGTAGATGACATAAGTGCAGTGGCAGGCAAACAGTGGATTAGATTGGCGCAAGATAGAGAAAGATGGAAGCAATTGGGAGAGACCTACATTCAGGAGTGGATGGAAAATGGTTGACAAAGAAGAATTTAGCACCCGACTGTTAGAGTCAACAAACAAGGTTATGAAAGATAAAGAAAACCAAGTACAGCATCCATTAAGACGTACGCTGCATTTAACATGACTTGCATGTGACTGTCCAATCACTTTTAAATACAGGTATGACTATGGAAATATTCTGCACCATTTGAACAAAAAAAAAGACTCTGGACCACCTACAGTCCTTATTATTGTAGTAATCATACTCTCTAGAAAATAATTTTTTAGGATTGTGTAATGCAATGCCTATAGATGCCTAAAATACCAATCCTGTTGAGTAATCGGATCTTGGTTTGTATCGGATGGTTTGTATTTTTGTCTGATAAGATGCATTAAAGCTAGATCATCCTGATTTTTTGGCACGGCGAATAACCTCTTTAAAAATGCATCCATGAATTTTATTAACTGTTCAAACAACCTTTTAGAATTCGCTATCTTCGACTGAGGATGGATGAATAACGACATTCATCAAGAAGAAGGCCAATAAAACCCGGCGAACAAACTCCTTAAAAATGTATTCATGAAATTTACTACAACATTCAAAGAACATTCATGAATTATTCAAAAAGTTACTAAAGGCTCCAGGAGCATTGGTAAACTGGTCATATCTGAGGATAGATGAATAATTACACATTATCAAGAACAGTCGTAACAAATAAACTGCAGGGAGAAAACCAAAAAGGTCATTACAACGGTTTGAAAAGCTAGATCATCCTGATTTTTTGACACAGCGAATAAATTCCTTAAATATACATCCATGAATTTTACTAACTGTTCAAAAAACCACTAAGAATTCGCTAGGCTGCAGAGGCATCTCAAAAGATCATTAAAACTTTTAGATCATCCCGAGTTTTTGATACGATAAATAAACTCATTACTGATGCAACCGTGAACCGTTACTAACTGTTTAAAGAAACACATTCAGTAGGCTCTACCAGCTTCGTTGGACTGGTAATTAGTGAGCATGAATGCCAAAAAAGCATTAGACAATAAAATATAGTTCAGAAGATTAAATAGGTACTCATTTGGGCTGTAAGACCATTGGAAAAACAAGTTTTTTAACAAGGACAAACAAAAAATTGTTTAACTATATTAACTGTTTTGATTATTGTAAAATTCTTTCCCCGTAAAATTCAAAGACCAACAATCCAACCTCTGACCTGTCAACTCCGGAGTACCGCAGGGCAGTGTTCTAGGGCCGATGCTTTTCTCACTACACAGCCGATATACTAGAGACTAGTAATACTACAATCGCTTCCTTTGCTGAAGACGTAGCAATCCTAGCTGTAAATGAAGATTCCATACAAGCCTCACAAAACCTTCATCACCTGAATATACTCAGTGATTGGTATACGAAATGGAGAACAAAAGTAAATAAAACAAAATCAACTCAAATAACATTTACCAACCGTCATTATGCCCACATGTAAGAATTGAACATGTAAGAATATTAACAGTAACAGACGCTAGATACCTTGGCCTCCATTTTGACCAACGTTTCACTTGGAAGAAACATATCCAGATCAAAGAAGACAGCTCGACTTAAAATTCCGGCAGATGTATTGGCTCCTTGGACGTAAAACATAACTTAAAATCCAAAATAAAATTATTCTATACAAAGCTATACTCAAACCTATCTGGTTCTGCGGAATACACCTATGGGGCTGTGCAAAGCCAATGTCGCTGAATATCACTCAAAGATTCCGGTCTAAAGTGCTAAGATTTATGGTACGTAAGTAATCATACACTTAACTACGACTTAAAAATTCCTTTCATCCGAGAAGAAATCCATCGAGCCACGCAGTCACAAAATGAACGTACCATTCACCATGAAAATGAGTTAGTAAGGAATTATTTAACAATGGTCCAGTCACAAGAAAACTAGATAGAACCTGGATAGATAGATCCTAGATAGAACCTAAACCCCAAGACCTACTTCAAAACTAAACCAAAATAGAATAAGGTGAGACATCATTGGATTAATTTACCGGTACTTCTAGTTCAATAATAAATCAATTTGATAATTTTGGAAAATATTCAGGAGGAATTAAATTTATAGCAAATTACAAACGCAGTGAAATTTTTGAAGAATGAGTATATACTAAAATTAAATCTATTCACATTGGACTATATGATTATAAAACATCATAATTGTTGTAAATTCGTAGCTAAAGGCAGCTGTTCTATATTTAGCGTTGATCTTACTTTATTTGTTGGAAAAGTTAGCTTTTTTTAGATAAAGAAAGATGAGTTTATCTTTATATGTCGGTTGTAAAAATAGTACTCGCCAGCTAGAATATAATAGACAAGGAAAGAGAGAGAACAGGTAATGCTCATTTAATAAACCTTCGCAAAGTGAAGCCAGTTTCGATGTGACCGCCATGTTTTGGTGCCTATACGTTGCCCATTACTGCGGGGTTAGTAGATCTACTGAAAAACCAGTATATCTATTGATTTCTACCGATAGATATCATACAGCGATGAGCACGGACAGCAACGCACCGCAGACAGAGCTCTTCCTACGGTACGTGACAGTAGTATTTGATTTAACTTTATTTCAAAAAAATTAACTCTTCTGTTTTAAGTCTTTAATCGAAATAGTATTATTCCTCAATTGATTTTTTTTTTGGTTTCATGTATCGTATAGATCGTTCCGGTTCTTATGCTCTGGCGCCGTAGAATTCCATAAACTTGGTTCATTTTGATAAAAATTTAAACAATCGAAAATAACTTCGTTTGTCCACTCCATGTTTTAGCAAAAACCTTATAAAAAACCTGCAAAACAACTTTGACAAAACTACAGACAACTACTCGTGTCAGCGAATGAACAACTTCTGACTTGCACTTGTCCGCACCTTTGATGTTACCGACTCTCGATGGATACGACGCACCAGCTCAGACGTGCCTGTGCTACCACGGACGAGACATTTCCCATGGTGCGTGACGCGTGAGTGCGGGCTGGTCCGCGTCCGTCCGCAATATCGCCGATCGTGGGAAGCCGTCGTAGGCTTTGTCTAGCTAACGAGTTTGGTAGACTATATTTACCAAACTAAAAAATTAAAAACTGTGACTGTTAATTATTAAAATATAGGACAAATAAAACCTATAAATTTAATAATAGGTACTGAAAATAACATAGCTGGCTACAGAACTTTACCACGACTTCATTCTTCACTTTTCAATATAGATACTTGGATTATCAAAATATCCCGTGCAATAGGACTTTTACTCCTATTGTTGCGGCATTTTACTCCTGTGGTTGCGCTATTTCCTATTTGTAAAGAAATCAAATATTTACAACGAACTATTTAAAGTATATTCTAGTTTTTGACAAATAGGTACTATGCAAACATTACTTGTTTATTAATTTATTTATTTCGGTTTCACTGAATTCTGTATGGAAAATTTTTAAAGCACATAACATAATTAAAAGTTTGTCCACAAAATACTTTGTAATAAGTTTTAATACATAATGTTTTGCGGGTGATTAAGATAGACAATTTACATGATTTAAAAGCAATAATTAGAATAACTGAAAGGTTTTTGTGATTCTATTGCAGTTCCTTCTTCACAATGCTCCACATAAAATAAGTTAAATAAATTGGAGATTTGTCGTTGTTCTGTGGGTATTAATTCTGTTACTAGCAAAATTTTACATTCCTATTATAAACCAGTTTCACGACACGTACATATCCTAGCTGTTGAATGGTTATATTATATATAAAAAAGCGTACAGAACTAAAAATTGGCAGATAATAGTTATTTATGTACGTCGGTACCGTCAAGTTGGTAACGTAACTTTTTATCAAACGAGTCTAATACTACGAGCAGAGCGAGCGAGGCGAGTAACAGACGAGTTCAATAAAGATTGTTTACTGACGTGGTACATACCAGCTTTTATCGCCAACCATAAAAAATATTAAAAAATTAGTCATATTTTGTATATTTTAGTCATAAATACAACAGCTTCTTTTTCCCTTTGAGCAGCACTATCGCATAGTAGCGAACACTACTGTATAATTTCAAATTGGATAAAAATTTCATATGACAGTGGTGACAGATGACTTTTGTATGACGGACGCTTTCGATTTTTAATCGATATCTATCAATACTAAATAATTACTAAATCGGTAAATTTTTGATTTATTTTATATGAATATAATTACAAAATACTACAGAATTTCACTTTTTGACATGAATTTAATTAATAATATCGTTATTTTTGTACAATATTTTTAATAAGGATAAGATAAAATTTAAATTCACTCAAATAAATAATCGATTACTACCATCGACCACTGACATTAAATTTTAGTCAATTTGATTAATATTTGCGGCAGATAAAGTTCCTCTTCTTTCAGTACAATTATGTGTTACTTTTTATTGACGGTTCACCACTTTAATTAATCTAAACATTTACAATCTGAACACAAAATAAAACTAAGTTACATTGAAATAATAATAAGCACCTACAAGTAAGTCCCACATGACTGTATCATGATCTTAATTTGCCTTATTGTTTCTTTAAAAATTTGTTTTTGCCGGAAATGAGTAACTAAAGCTAGCATAACTCCAAATTGCACAAACACAATAAAATGCATCTGGGTTAACACTAATACCATGCAGGCCCTCCTCTATTTCTTTTGACTGCATTTATACGTCGAGGCATGCTTGATGTTCAACAAAAGCTTGCGGAATATTCTCCCATTCTTCAATAACGACCTCACTGAGTTGGGTGTGCAATAGGGGGTCTACGACTTCGAATATTTTTTTTGAGATAGTTCCATATATGCTCTATAGGATTAATGTCCGGACTGTTTAGGTGGCCACTCTAATAATGGGATCAACATCTTTTAGGTGGCTAATAAGCTGTCGAGCAACATGAAGACGACAAGAAACGGAGCAAAAGGCATTACATGTACGACAATATTGTTGTCTAAATAATAATGGGCATTCATAGATCTCGTACGTATAAGGACCAACTCCGTACGAGCTTCAAAACAAATCCCCCCTTCCCCCAAACATTTAAGAACCACACAAGTCACGACCATCGAGAGCTTTTAGGCTTACTCTAGTCTCATCGGAGAAAAGAACTCGTTTCCAATCATCGATGGTCAAATTTTGATGCAATCCTGCAAAATTCAATCTCTGAACCCTGTGTTCTCTGGTAAGCAAGGGTTTTTTGGCCGATTTCCTGTTGTTCAATTCTGCTTCATGTAAACGTCTTCTAACTGTTCGAGACGATATCGCAACATTTCGAACATTAGTTCATTTTTTAGCAAATTGCTAGCGACTCTCCTATCTCTGATAGCACGTTGTCTGAAAAACGATCATCAATTTGATTAGTGCAACGTTTTCGCCCTTGCCCTGGTCTTCGATGGTACGACCCTGTTTCATTATATCGCCTCACCTTGCGACTGATGCTGAAATGATGTCTTCCTAACAAACCTGCAATATCGCATTGAATATTCTTCATCTAGGAGAGTCGATACTCGCACTGCCTCCTCCATTGACAAATTTCTTTGGCGGTTCATTTTTTATTTCATACTTATGCAAATGAACTTCCAAACATGCATGTGATGAAAAATATCACATAGAAAGATTATTTCTTACAAGCACTTTGCTTTAATCGGCACTATTTATGAAAAGTTTAACTCACTTTTAGTCTAAAACGAAATTTAATACAAATTATTGTTAAAACAAGACTATTATTAGCTTACATAACAACTGTCACTGTCACACAAGGTCCATAGGCAACTTGTGGTACAGTAAATTATCAATAAATAAAGATTATTGAGAACAATATGAGTGGTGCGTTAATTTTGTCCAGGTGTTTATTATCTTAAATAGTGCTTCTCTCCTTCTTCTTAAATCAGGCGAGGCCCTCCTTTGCTCTAGTAGATGATCGTGAGAACTTTGTACCAAATCCTTTTCTTTTTAAACTTAGTTACAAGGTCGTGTGCCATTGAGTTTTTCCTAGATCATTGCTTGTTTTGCCAGTGTATAAACGAGTTATGCCACTAAACAGTTGGTTTGCGCATTTTGCATTTATTCCTGCTCCACGTTTCATTCTCCCTACCTATCTATTGGAAATATTTTCTTAGTTGACATTGTCCAGTAACCATCATTTAGTCTTCAGCTCTCTTTTGCTAAGATGAAATAGGTTAATGTTGTTTTCGATCTGTTTAATATTTGTCTTCTTCTTCTTCTTCTTCTTCTTCTTAAAGTGCGTATCATCTATGCATGTTGGCTCACATTGGACCACATGTCTTTAACTACTGAATACAGCAGCGTCCATGCATTCTATTTTTCTCTGCAGAATAAGCTGCAGCAGGTGTTAATTTAAATTTCTTATAATGTGCCCAAAGTATTTCGATTTCATACGTTTAATAGTTGGGAAGTATTCTATTCTCCACCGATGCGTTGTAAGATGGTTTCATTAAACATATGATACATCCATGCAACTCATAAGCATGTGTTTACAGCATTACATCTCAAATGCATTTATGCGTTTACATGATACGCCTGTAAGAGTCCACGCTTCTGCTCCGTAAAGCAAAGTCGAGAGTACGTAGCATCTTAGAATCCTTATTCTCTAGATATTGATTACGCCTCTGCCTCTGGATTTTTCGATTAACCATCTTATTTTCCTTGAGGAGTCCTAGTATTTGTTTAAGGAGCATCATTGTCTCAGCTATTGGGAGAGCTACATTGTTGACATTCAATTACGTATTACCAACTTCGTTGACTGACAGTGTTTGTGGTTTTTACAGTTTATGTAGACTTGTTATACTACCTTGTGTTATTTAAAACGTCTCCGATAATTTCATACTACCCACAGAATTTTTATAATGCAGTAGTCCCTCTTCCAGAAATTATACGCGTGGAATATAGTGGATAATATGGAGAGCGTTGTGAATAAAACATATATCGTTGGCATTCACACTTATAGTTTTTTCCTGATCACATGTCATAGATATTCGAGTGTACATACTTCTTATATATACTCACATATGCCTCTTGTGGCTATTTGTACAACTATTGTGTAAGTCGCCTGGTGCGTATAACTTCCTACATCAAAACATTAGTATTAAAACTCAAAAATTAACATTTGTATAAAAAAAAATAAAGCACGCACAATAAGTGACGCACAAAACATAAATCTGTACCCAATCAGAAAATTAATCTGATTTCTCAAAAGTTAACTAAAGGTAAATTACGTTATTTTTGCTGGAAACTAAAACAATGAAGTTTGGTTGCATTTATAACAAAGGGTAAAGATAATTTTGAGCTCAAAATAACGCACAAAAGTTATTGCGAAAATGGAAGAAATCTCTCGTTAGTTGCAATTTGAAAATAGATCTATGTTAGCTCACTTCTTCCTTTAGAGAAAAATATATTTAGAGGATTTTTAAAGCAATAAAAATTTTATATAAAATTTCAAATGTAAAATATCTTTTCTGATCGATTGATTTTACTCGTCTTCAGTAAGAACTTTTTCTTCATATTCTTTTTTAACTGAGCTCGACTTTTCCATACGCATCGATTGATGTATCACATGTACTATTTCGGCGACTTTAAACAATTACAACTCTATAACCGTAAGTCCGAGGTCAAATTTGTCACCTTTAGGTTATAAGCTCTCATTCGAACCTCATTTGTCATTCTATCTGTTTTAATAACGGAATAGTTATGTTTACAGACGAACAGACAGACATAGATAATTTAGGTTTTCACATTTTAATGTAAAATTGGTGAAAATAATCATACTGATTGTTCAATGTCATTTAAATCGGCACCATCATTCATTGAATTGAAGCAGAATTTAACCCTTTCAGTACGGGGCCTTTTTTTATTGTACTTTCCTTACCGCCGACACATTTTGGATTGTCTCTACGCCGGATGACATGTATGACCGTCATCGTAATAAAAGTTTAAAAAACATTAACAAGGGAAATCATACAGTGAAAAAACTTTATTACATAAGAAAAATCAAAGATTTAAATGCTAAATACATAATAAAAAACTCAGTTAACTTTCAAAAATCGGCTATGGTGATAAATCTTAAAACAGGACAGTATACATGGCCCAACATCACATTTTCTACACATATAACTGCTTTCCTTTCTCTTCTCTGGTCCTGCCTTTGCCTGGGAGCAAACTCTGCATCTCCTAGTGGCGCTTTTCTTTCCCTCTTTCCTTGGAACCAATTCCGGAAAATGCCGTTCTGCCAGTCTTGAATTCCCTTGATCAAAATGAACTAGTTGTGCCTCAATTGCTGCATATCTGAAATAAATATTTTTATTAGAAACGTCGATTGCCAAACTTAGTGCTTTAAAATACCTTTCAAACAACTGCCGAATAACTGGTACGTGGAACTTTGCAGCTGGAACCTTTTCTGCATGTTGCGTCAAAAACATTGCGTGGGCATTTAGTAAGGTAACATCCAACGAATGAAAGAATAGCTTGACATACCATTTGATTGACTTACGAGTGCAATCAATACTACTAATCATCATGTCCGATCTGTCGACGGCACCCATATGCTTGTTATACTCTACAACGCATAGAGGTTTCTTTATGTTTTATTTTGTAATTATGCTTATCTTAGGAAGTGTTACAATTTGATTTTGGTACATTGTTGTCAGCATTACAACATCGCGACGGTCTTTCCCTTTCAGGGTCAACATAGTATTGCTGCATCTTTTGACTCTGGAGTTAGTCTATTACTCTTCAAACCACTTTCACTTTGGTCAATTTCGTGTTTTTCGTTCAAATTCGCTCCTAGTTCCTCATTTTGTGTTACTTGTTCGGGTTCGTCATTTACGTCGATTGAAGAGACTTCAGAAATAACACTTTCACTTTCGGAATCAGGGTGGTATTCACTGCCGCTGTCCTGAAATGTCTCTTCTTCACTAAGGTACAAATCATCCTCATCCGTAGCGTTGAGGCCTTTTACGCTTTTGGCCTTTCAGAGGGACTGGCAAGCTCTTCTGGCGACATTTCGAGTAAGACTAACACCAGCAAAAAAATGCAAGCATGATGCAGACAATCTGCCGCCGGTTGTCGTATTTTTTCGGCATCGCCGAAATATTCCGCTGTCCGGCTAGGCGGTCAACCTAACGTTGACTTAAAATACGGCGATCGTCTGTGATGAAACGAAAGTTTCTGAAGGTGTCGCATCGATAAGGCAGTAGGCCAATGGACACGATTAAACAATGTCGGATATATACGTCAGCCGGTTGGTGGGTACATTCTTTAACTGACGGATAAATCCGTCGGCTGTACTGAAAGGGTTAAAGGTACTACTTTATAAGTTTTTCGAGTTAAACTTACAGTTTTAAAACTATCTTTTTTACTCGCACGTAAAGCGAAAATAATTTTATTACTTTTAGCAAGTTTCTTCTCAGTTTTCTAAGAATCGTTAATTTGATTGCACAAAAAATTGCTAACCTAATAATTATTCTTTATTCTTTTCGAAGATATTAGGCTTCTCGTTTTTGTGGAATTGGATCCTCTAGGTATGTTGTGATAATGCTACATATACCATCAGGTTCAAATGAAAAGATGTATTTATAATTTTAATATATATATATATATATATATATATATATATATATATATATATATATATATATATATATTTATATATATATTTATATATGGTAAATATTGTAAATGGACTTTTTTCATGATAAGTAAAGGAAGAAGTTAGCCAATAATTTTTTTATAATGCAACAATATATTTCGAATTTATTAAGGCACAAATAATTACGCACAAAACTTAACAGCGCCAAATATTGTTATGAAAGGCTAAATTTAATTTTAGTTGAAACTAAATTGAAAATATTTCATACTAAATAACTCGTGCTTTGAAATTTGACCAACTAGAAATATTTCTGTAGCTATTTTTAGTAAAAGTTTGATACTGAGATGACCAGGATACTGAAACACTCACAATGTAACAATATTCTAAAGCACAAAGCATTCAACGCACAAAATTGCGGTAAAAGATAACCAAAATAAATGTTTCCAAACAAAAATATCTATGTACCCGTGTTCCATTTAAAAAACAATTCATTGTTTATTCAAACAATAATTGTTCACAAACAAGTTATTTAATATTTTTGTAATAATAACACAAGTAGAGGACAGCGTATTACGCATCTAGAAGGTATGAATGCTTCTTCTTTTCCGTCGAAAATTTGTACTCTGTATACACTATGATGAGCCCGATGGAGGGCTACTGAGGGCTTATCGTAGGGGTTCTAGATGCGCAATAGCCGGGTTCTATAAAGTGAATTACACAGAAATTTATTTCTGGAAGATTAGATATGTTTTATTGTCATATATGATTAACAATCATACTGTCAATTGTCGGTAATACTTACGTATAACAGTTGATCATACAGTATTCTATCACAGCGGTTGATCTGAAAATGTTCTTAAAAATCTTTCGTCTGCTAGTTTTATATTTTAAAACATATGTACTATAGTTTATTTTTGTACGCTTGAGTGACATTTTTGTATTGTTTTGATATTATTATCGGTAACTCACTACTAATTACCAACTAGGAAAAAACTGGTGAAAGAGTAAATACATTGAAAATTTCATCCTAACAATATGTCCATGTGGCATCATAATATTTTCAACATCGTATTCGGAATAAACCAAAGAATTCAAATCAATTTTTAATTGATGTTCCGTTTTTCAGATCAGAAAAGATCTGCCAATATGGAAATCAAAACGCTAAACGTAGAAAAAGATATTTACCACAACAAAAATATCTTTGAGGTTTAAAAACATGAAAACCAATGTCAAATTTAAACATCTGGACAGTTGTAAGCCATATGATGATATTCACTACAAAAAATTAAAAGAATTGAAGAAACAAAAATAAAAAATTTCCAGAGGTTAACCAGAAATCAATTTCGACAAAAAAGAAGAGAGATATATGTAAATAAGAGAAGAAGGTACTTTGGAAGACACGAGTAAATAAAGTGAGAGAGAGACAAACACAGTGCCAGGTGCCCATAACAAACCATCAAGACCACACAGGTATTTTCGAAATGAAGACAACTGGATCACAAAACTGGCAGACTCATAAAGCAAACATTAACAAACCTAAATCTAAGGTAAAATTCATGGGAGAACTCTCGGAACCGTTCGATATAAATACGGGAGTTAAACAAGGAGATATACTCTCACCATTGCTGTTTAACATTGTTTTGGGCAAAGTTAACGAAGAATGGGAAAATAAAAGTGAAAAAAACCACTGGAAATCAATTACATTCGGAACCGCTAAAACGAACCTTCAGATACCGTACCTCATTCGCAATAGTAACATAAGACGAAGATGTGGTAATTATAAAAGTTGAGACACGAAAAAAATTCGCGAAAAAAGTGGGACTAACCATATTCTTTAAAGAAACTAAGTTGATTAGTAATAGAATCGATAATCAATAAATTAGAAACGAAATACGAAGAAATTAACACGGTGCCGAATGTTAAATATCATGAAAGAAGGGACATCGCAAAATAACTGACTACAAACGACCAACAAAGCACTAGGGATGACACAAAATATTATATAATAAGAAATCCATACAACACTGTTATCAAACCCTCACTCTTATATACAAGCAAGACACTAACCTTCAACAAAAAATACAAACTGGAAGAATAAAAGAAAGAAAACTTATTAGAATAATCATTGGTGCTAGATAAACATAAGGTGGATATAGATTACAATCGAAAAAAAGAGTTGAAAAAATCTTGAACATAAAGATTGACCCCCGGAAGAGAAATTTAAAATTTTTTGGACATCTAAAAAGAATAGCAGGAAATCTTCACTCAAACAACTAACATATATAACCCTATATAACAAAAATTCGAAAAGACCTCAAAAGCGCATAAAAATAAACGAAACAGACATCACCGATAAAAACAGCTTCAGAGACAATTAGATACATGGGGCAGAACAAATACAGACCAAAATAGTGAAAAGAACGAAAACATCGTTTGGCAAAATGTATAAAAAGAAAAAAGTGCTAAAAAGAACCGATTCATGATGGATGAATTGGATGGATTCATGAATAACAATAATAATAAATTGTTGCTCTCGTGTTGTGGAAAATTGATTATTAAACAAAAGAATTTCATAAAAAATCAATAATCAAATGAAAAAGTAATTTGTAATGCAATCAGTTTTTTATTTCATTACATTCCTCTCATTTTTGTCGTTTCTATGAATATTTTTAATGTATAAGTTGTCCCTTTGTGAATGAATATAATTGATTTGCTTTTTCTATACATTCATATTTTATTAATTAATACATTCAGAAACTATAAAATTCGTTTTATAAAAAAAAAACTCACCTCAGGTCACGCCAGGAAAAATAAATCATAGTTTTTCGATTTCGTGGTATTTCTTCCTAAATGGAATATATTAATTCATATAAATTGACCCTCAGTCCTATGTAATAAATTCTTATCGTCTAAAAAGTGTCTTCTGAACGCAGTTTAGAGCTTCTCTCTTATTTGACTTAACACAGCAAGGTGTACAGCCTCTGGATGATCCAAATCTTTAGAGTACATTCTCTACCTTATCATTTTTATAGTATTCCCAAGTACGCGCAAATAAAAATTCATCTGTGTTAAGTTGAAATTGAGTTTTTACTCAAAATTTGCAAATGTCGCAAATATCGCTTTTTTACAGTGGAAGTAACCAAATAAACAACTTATCGGTTCTCGATCAACTGAGTACTCTATCTCGTAATTTGAAATCTGCTAGTGCGCGCAGTATTTACACGTCTATTTATATTCTGGTTATATTGTACATTGTTTAATAATGATATATAAGATTTATTGCATTCCATAATTCTTAAGAGTCAAACAGTCATTCGTATTTTAATAAACAAAAATCGCAGATGGCAAAATATGCAATTCCTTAATACTAGTCCGTTGCTAGGCAATTTTCAACAACCAATACGGGAATATTTTCAACCTAGGTCGAAAATATTATTCTAGGATTGTTTGAAGAAATTTGATTACTGGAACACAACCGATGCATTTGACGTTTCTTTAATTATAATACAACAGTAGATGTTTATGTAGGAAATATCAGACAAAAATATAAATTGGCATAACTCATAAATGACTACCAGTTAAAAAAAAAACAAGCGCACTTACCATTTTTGTGGTGTAATTGGCAGAACGGATAAAGGTATCGAAAAACGTTGTAGTGAGAAAAATAATGAACGACGGCAGTCGAGGAGAATTGAAATCTTCGACGCTAAACCTTAGATGTGCTTGCTTAAGTATGTCTGCCTTTTCCGTAGATACCATTCTTATTTAGGTAGAGGTCGTGCCCTGTGCTCATCTCAAGCTTTCTGTACAAAATTCCGTGTACGTCCCCTCAAGAAATTGATTTTTTAAAGCTTTTGTAACAAGGTTTTATGTTGAAAATATTAAAAATAATAAAATAAAAATTATAAAATATTTACTAAATACTTGATACTGAAAGCAATTTCATAGAAAACAGAATGTGTACCCCGTAGTAAAAACTCATTTCCAAACTTCCATACTTATTGAACTCATCTAGTATTCGACACTAATCTGCATCGTCGTTCGGAACTGCTTTTGCTACTAGATATACAAAATACCGTTTCTGTGTATCATAAAATTCTTAAACATGGTTGCAATTGTTTTAATATTCTTATATTTTAATATAAATAATGATAAAAAATGTATGTATCCATTGATTAACTTAAAACTTTTTTCTATTATAATTTTTTTTCTAGTGGTTCATGAGTTTGTCTCCCTTTTAGATCTTGTTGATTACCAGATTTATCTAGGACATTATTCATTTTCAAATTATAAAGAATATCTCAAATCAGCTTTGTGATGAATAATTTCATGCTGACATCCTAACTAAAAAAGTACACAAACATTTATATTTATAATGATAAATTGGCAGTATGTGAAACAAAGAAGATAAAACAAAATTATGTTCCGATTGGATACGTAAAAAAATTCAAAAAATATTAATAACTTGTTGAAGTGTTTTTTAAAGAGAGCAAATTTTACTATTTCCTCTATAGTTGTTTGGAAGTAGAGCTTGACAATATATGTAAAATGCTAAAAAAAGACACGTAATAATTACTAATTAGTACAATATTACCATCAAAAATATGGAACTATTATACAAAATATGATTATAATACACAGTTGAGTTTGCAGGCTTATTAACATCTTTTATACGTTGGTGGTCTGGAAAATTCTTGGTTTTCCAATAAAAACGATAATTTATGCTTTCAAAGAAGATTTAATTCTTAACATAATGGCCTCAATATCAATCAATTTATTCCAGTGCTATTCCAGTGCCATTATTCTCTTTCTGTAAAGTTCCTCTGGAGGACATTTTTGTGCAAATGTACATTATCCTGGTTCTTTTTAAAGTGGATATATTTTCATCGATATTTGTGTACAGTTTCATGATTATGTTGAGAGTAACATTCTCCAGTTACGGTTTTACCGTGTTCAAGATAGTCAGTTAGCAAAATTCTTTTCGAATCCAAATACAATGACGCCATTAAGTTTCCCGTCGTTTGTTTTTTTTTAACGCGATTTGTACTATTTCGAAAATGTCATTTAAATCCGCTTCTGATCCGCACTCCCCACTTTGCTGTTTCTTGTTCAACTTCTGGCGCAATACATGATCGACACATTCCTTTAATATTCTTCGAATACTAGAAATGTTCTACACATTTATACGCTTTTTTCAATATTAAATCACGCGCTTTTGATGTTGTTTCCATTTTTTTTGATATTATTGGCGTGGATAATATCGGAAATTTTTACAATCACGTTTAAATTTGACCACCAATTGCTGATGAAAATTGAAGGCAAAGGATTGCTATACATATTTACAAACTAAAAATAAACTTTTGTCGGCATTAAATCTTCTATTACGCATGTTTTTATGATTATATGGCATTATACTTCAATTAATTTCAAGATAAGCTTCTTAGACACGTAGTCAACAACAATGTCGTCATAGCTTGTAATAATCAATCACAAGCTGCAATGATCCGACAGACCGACCGATCACGTGTCTGAAACGGTTTACCTGGAATTTTGATATGACAGCTATGCCCACACCCTAAAATCTACAATTTTAATTATTATAATTTCTTTAATCGATATGAAAGCAATTAGTATTTAAAATTGTTTATTTTTAATTTGAGAATCAAACACAAAAGTTACCTGGATTGCACTAAATTACTTTAAATTTTCTGTGGTTAGGAAAGAACTGGGGTTCTCAGGACAAATACAGATTTGAGGTTGAAAGTTGGAACACAAACTTTGGAAACTCGGCTTCTTAAAAAACTGGAACAGCTACAACTGAACACAGTGGCAACATATGGTTAACTTTCAAAATTGTTGTAAACGACACAAATCTCTCAGACACTTAGAAACATTACAAACTACAAATAAACTTTTGTCGTCATTAACTCTTATGATTGTATGGCACTATACTTCGATTAATTTCAAGATAAGCTTCTTAGACACGTAGTCAACAACAATATCATCGTAGCTTGTGATTTGTTAGCACTTAATTTTTAATCAATCACAAGCTGTAATGATCCGATAGACCTACCGATCACGTGTCTGAAACGGTTTACCTAGAATTTAGCTTGAAATTGACTTCTTCTTCTTAGGCTTCTTAGGATAAATACAAATTTGAGGTTGAAAGTTGGGGCACTGGAACACAACCTTTGGAAACTTGGCTTCTTAAAAAACTGGAACAGGTACAAATGAACACAATGCCAACATGTGGTTATCTTTTAAAATTGTTGTAAACGACATAAATCTCTCACATACTTAGAAATATTACAAACTACAAATAAACTTTTGTCGGCAGTAAATCTTCTATTATGCAGTGTTTTATGATTGTATGGCACTATACTTCGATTAATTTCAAGATAAGTTTCTTAGACACGTAGTCAACAACAATATCCTCGTAGCTTGTGATTTGTTAGCACTTAATTTTTAATCAATCACAAGCTGTAATGATCAGACAGTCCTATCGACTCCGTGTCTGAAACAGTTTACCTGGAACTTAGCTTGAAATTTAAGGAAGTGTAGATTTTTGAAATTTTATAACACGTGTAACAACTTCATTCAGTAAAAAAGATATAAGAACATTTTTTGAAGTTTTAAAGAGAGCTTTTCATCAATTTACTGGTTTCAATATAATTTGATCTCATATAAAGATTTTGGACGTTTCGTAGGACGACAAGATAGCAAAAAATATGTCTAAGGATATGTACCTAAATAATCATAACAAACCATGAGTATTTTAAATATGTTGAATACATATTGTCAAGCTCTATTTCTAGCTATGTGCGTAGACAATTCTAAATTTGGAATCTGTCGAAAATGTTAAAATGCTTTTAAAGTTGATATTTAAAACTCATGGATATATTAGAAAGGCTGTGAATAAGTGTTTTTTGGTTTTTATAAGTGAAAGTGGTATGTAAAAAATATTATAAAGACGTAGCGAGTTTATCAGGATTAGATATAGATGCTGCATAGAAGATATGGATATTTATGACTTTAAACCGCCATTTTCCAAGGTGGCACTCCCATTTTATCTACGTATACAATGCTAGTATATCCTCAAATATAAATTTGTTCCTTATGTTTTTGCAAGCCACAGCAAGCCAAGGTTCTCACCCTTGCAAGCCATAACTTTAAATTGAAAGTAGTATTTTACAGTAATTGATTTGTTTTCCTTAATTATCAGCTTTTATGCTGTCAATTTGGTAATTATATTGAATCTGTAATATTGTACCGTTTTTAAATATAACGAGCGATTCTAATTTATATAAATATGTTTATTTATAAGTTTACAGTTTGGTAATATCTTATCAACTCAACTTAAATCATAGAAGGTCTGCTTGTATATAAAAGTTATCATGTACTAGAACACTTTGGAGCATCCCACCTCTAACTCGCCCGAATCATCTCTAAGCCTCTCGTCATCTCGCGATGCAACCGTTAAGGCCCAGGATGGTGGAATCTACACAACTCTCAGCTCTGCATGAACCCCTCAGAAAGAAATAACAGTCTACGGGCTTTGAAGGATACCATCTAATCGGGTTAATGCAACACACACTAATTCGTACGCCGGTTTCTCGGGAGGTCACTTCAAGCATGCTTCTGACAATCTTTCAATCCAGATTAACTAGTGCATGGCCTATCTTGGGTAAGGCCAAATTCTTGATGTCATAATTGCACACGACTTTTTTCAAATTAGTTAGACCACGCCATATATCCTCGTAGCTAGCCCTGTCTATATACGACTTTCTGGTCACCATATACAGCAAAGATCGAAAACCATCTTCTAATCTCAGTACTCTTTTAACTTTATGCTGCTGGTTTGTTAACTCGTCCAAACGACCGAACTTCTTATAGAATACAGATGAGATTCCTTTAGTCATCTCAAGATCTTGGGCAGCACAGTGATCTAGAGAGACGTTATGTGGAACACTAAAAAGATCCTGCTGAACTTCTGTCGTCATGCCGAATCTAGCACCCTTTCTCTCTGCGTTATTTGACATAAATTCATTAAAGCTTGGTCGCCGGTCATCTTTGATCTCATGTTGAAGAGATTGTGCTTCTTCTGTTTCATTTGAGGAAGCACGGGCCAAGTCGAATGCATGTTCGTAACAATATTAAATTCTATACTAATACGAACATTTTCTTCATGGTTTCATGCGCGGGTGAGATATTTTCTAAATCACTCCCATTTATATTACTTATTGATACTTCTGTAATGAATCCAAAGTTGCTTTTTATAAACTGAGGATTTCTTTATACTCCTGAAAAGTTCAATTAACCTGTGACTGTTCTATCCTGCATCTTATAACTATCATAAACATCTGTATAATCTTTAGAAATCCCTTCGATATTTGATTTGTAGATAATATTTGTATTCTCGTTCTCTTATGTCCTTCATCGTCTCTGAGGACGTAGTAGCATAATGCCATTCGGTAGACTATTACTATTCAAGACCTCCTGAATCTTTTGCCGGTTTCACTGATTCTTTTCGTTCCCATATTGAGTAATTCGTGTGTTGTGCTATCCATGGTGTGCACATCATTCTGTGACAGATCCAGATTTCAAATTAAATCAGGCATAGTTTGGTGTTATTTGTACTGTCAGTGTCATTCTATAGTACACATTATATAGCATCCTATAGTACTCTTACATGAGTTTTGCAGTAACTGGCTTTGTGAGCGCTGATAATTTTGCCTTTGCCCCCTCTACCATTGGCGATGAAGTAACTAAATTAAACTGTTTAACCACTTCGACCAGGCAAAGTTTATCATTTTTGGTTGATTAGTTCAGTTTCAACTGATAATCATGTTCTCTACCCACAATGTCAAACCTGCTTATAGTTTTCTTTTGTTGGGAATGCCAATACGGTATCATCAACATATTATAGGTTAGGTTAGGTTGATGATTTTCATGCTGTTATTGTCATTCTTCCTTTTTTTATTCTCAAAAACTTATACTATCGTGTGTTCACATATAATAATATGTTCACATTAATTGAACCCAAATTATTTTACCTTTTTCACTATTCGAGATTTATTGTAGATTTTCAGTATTAACTCAATCCCTACTCTTCCAATTTCTTTAATTGTTTTAGGCGTTAATTTGTTTTTTTATTTCATTTACAAGACAAGATAACATATTTCAACAATAAAGATATGACTGATAAAAGTTTACAAAACATTCTCATCATTATAAACTCGCTGATAAAATGAAATCTATTATTTGTAAAAGTTATAATAATTTTCTACTTGTTATAAAAACTACATATTACAACAACTCAATTACCTACCTCAGGAACTATCTCGGACAATTAATCCAGATATGTTTTCAAACCTAGTAAATCTTAGCAACATATTACCTCAAGCTGGTCCCCTTTCGGGGAAGCGATACAACGAAAATTTGAGAAGCAATCATCATCTCGAAAAATAAAACTCATTTTTGTAAAAATTTGACTTTTTATTGAATCTGTCAAAGTTTCCTATCGATCAAAACAAAAAACTATTGGCTGTAGTATTTGACAGATAAACTACATTATAAAATTAATCAAACAACAGATTTTGTAATCTTTTAAATCGCTAAGTGACCTATACTACCTCGTTTTTTCCAAACTGCCTCTCTTTTAACTCTGGAATGGTACGCACCAATAAATAAGTATTTACTGTACCCTGAAGTACACGTACACAAAAAAACATAAAAAATTGAACAAAAGTTTAATTCATTAATGAAACGGAACATGTTGCTTGAACATTGTTGTTGATGAACACGTTTTTCATTCTTATTTAACACTTCAACATAAAATAATAGTAAAAGAAATAAAAATAAACAATCTGTGAATTTGAAACTGTTGCATTTATTCTATCTAATACGTCAGATTGTATATGTTACGTACTCTCTACGCTACTTTACGGAGTAGAAGGGTGGACGTCAACAGTAGCAACTATAAGGAAGTTAGCGGCTCTAGAAATGTGGCTGTATCGACGCATACTGAGAATACTTTGGACAGACAGAGTGACTAACACAAAGGTATTAAAATGAATGGGTAAAGAGGTGGAATGGTTAACAACTGTTAAAAGGAGGAAAGCGTCATACCTGGGCTATGTGTTTCGTAATGATAAGTACAGTCTGCTACAGCTTATCGTGGAAGGCAACATAATACATGCGGCACAAAACAGAGAAACCTATCGTTTGATGGTCGCCAACTTTCGGTAGAAGACGACACATAAAGAAGAAGAAAAAGTATATGCTCAATTGGTTCTCAGGGTTCAGATGAAAAACATGGTATTGTTAGTACCATTCCAGAGTTAAAAACAACCTGATCAATCTATATAAGTTATTTTAAATCAACCTAACTAAGTTGCAGAAACCCTTAACTCTTAACTCTCAATGGAGACATGTTTTCAAACCCGATCATTGTTCCTTTTGAACAGTTCTTCAGTTCTCCTTCTAAACTTTTGCTCCTTAAAAAGCTGCCATGTATTGTTTAACTTTCTATGACTGTTATTCTCTGTATTCAACCCTTTCCTCAATTTTTTTTTATTTACGAAACGTTTCAACAATCTTTTGAAAATATTTTTGATAATATCGTGCTCTTCCAGGTAATCTCCATTGACTTGCCGTATTTAGAGTTTTATACATTTAACGTTTATTTACACAAATACACGTTTTAATTTATTAATAAAAAGTTTAACGTAGATACATTTTTAATAACCATAAGTTAAGATAAGTATCATAGGATGATACAAAATTTGTTTATATGTATACTAAATAACTAAAAATACAAGTTTAAAATCATTTCTAATATTTTTTACCTACCAAAACCTGTTAATTGTACAGCTATTAAACTATTTACTTTATTTTTCAGTGTACATATTAGTCCGATTCCCAAGTGTTCATATTTCGTGTGTTACTAGAGTGATGAAATAATTGTTTAATCTAAGCTTTACCAAAAACTTTCTTCATAATTTTTTTGAATTTTGAAATATAGGTACCTGATAATCGGGTTTGGAAGAACATTTTTATCTGATTTTAGACCTTGTAGCTCGTAGCTTTATTTTACATAATATGCGTGTTTCCGAAACCTCCATCTCCCGATTGAGAAGAATCTTTATTGAAACCCATTAGGAGGTTGAGTTCTCCTTTGTACATTCTAAGTTATTCCTCGGTAAAGTTTCTTTTGTTTTCTACGTCCATCTTAGGTCCTAGTGTAGGACCATTCTATTCTGGATGATTTTGTGAGATACCATTCAAGGAGAACAATGAAATAGCAACTTGTGCGATATTCCTTCTTTCAAAGAGATCAACAGTCTGAAAAATTTCTTCTTTCTGTAGATCGTATTTTTGGCAGCAGCTTGAAACCTTTGGATACTTTGGATCAGCTGAAAAAAAATGGTAAAATGGTAAATATGGAAACTGTAAAGTCATTAGAAACGTGACAAGAGTGACGAAACCGAAGTCCGCTACTAGATCTTCGCTTGCCTAAGTGAAGCAGTTCCCAAAGGAGAATTCGAAGATATTCTCAAGGTTGGCATCGTATTATGTAATCTAATAAACAAACTTGCACCTGGATGTATCAAGAAAATTCAAGTCAAAGGGACCAATTTCTAGCTGATGGAAAACATACAAAGGTTTCAAGCTGCTGCCAAAAAATACGGTCTACTGAAAGAAGAAATTTTTCAGACTGCTGATCTCTTTGAAAGAGGAAATATCATCCAGGTTGCTATCTTATTGTTCTCCGTAGGTCGTATCACCCAAAAACATCCAGAATGGAATGGTCCTACACTAAGACCTAAGATGGTCAATGAAAACAAGAGGAACTTGATCGAGGAATAACTTAGGGCGCACGAAGAAGAACTCAACCTCCAAATGGATTTCAACAAACGTAGGTTTATTGTAAAGAATGTAATTTTTTCTTCTTCTTCTTCAGATGCAAATCCACTAATGGATGTTAGCGATCACATTTTCCATTAACTCTCTATTTCTTGCAATATGTATCAGAGATTGTATGTCGTTAATCCCTGTCCATTGCCTTATGTTTCGGAGCCAGGACATTTTCTTGCGTCCCATTCCTCTCTTGCCTTCAATTTTACCCTCGATTATAAGTTGGAGGAACTGGTATTTTTCATTTCGCATGATGTGACCTAGATACGCCGTTTTCCTTTTCTTGATGGTTTCGAAAAGTTGGCGTTCTTGGTTTATTCTTTTAAGGACATCTATATTTGTGATTTTCGCTGTCCATGGTATTTTTAGGATACGGCGATAAAGCCACATTTCGAAAGCTTCCAATCTGTTTATATCCCTCGTAACGTAATTTTTTCATATTTCATTTATGTATACATAAAAAAACTTGAAATTGATTGTGTTTTTTCAACAATTATCTGCATATCGTTGGTATATTTTTTTCCCGATTATTTTTCAGACATTTATTCCATTTGAAACCATTTTACAAAATGTTTTGTTACTAAATTAAAATTTTTGTCAGTGTTAAAGTTATTTATAGGTATGTAATTATATACGTGAAACAGATTTTATTATTAATTTAATCATTTGAATGCAATTTTTAGATTTTTAGTTGCTAGTGGAATATATAAAATCTTATACAAGGTCTTAATCAATCGTAGAAAAGACAAAAAACGCTTTTTGGATATAAACATTCAAGAAAATTATGAAATATTTGTGTTATTTCGTTTCGAATACTATTATGTAGGTACCATGCCTAATTGTTATAGTGGATTTCGTATTTACCTGTACTTCATTTATTTTAAGACAAGAAGAAAGTCGAATCTTGTGCGATATTCAAAGTAACGTGGGAAATAACTCTTTTTGGATAATCAAAATCTCGTAAAATTGAGAGTTAATTGTATATTATTAAAAATCGTATTAAAGCAATGTTTCTATGCCGTTTCTATGACAAAAGTTGCAACGTCTCCGCCAGATGGCGCTACTTTAATTTTACCAGTTGAGTCCTCCCTCAGACTTCGTTCACATAGCAGAAAAATAAAAAGTTAGTGATAGTTAAATGGAGAAAACCTCGTTCTCAGGAACTCAGTCCTCTATCTGGGAGTTCGTTTTACGAGAACTCTCGATTGGAAGACTGACGTCCAAGAATCCCTTGACAGGATGAGACAGATGTTCAATATCCTGAAAGTGCTATCTGGAAAACTAGGAGGAACGTCCTCTAAATCATTGTTGCACACCTACAAGACCTTTGTCAGGCCGATACTTGAATACAAGGATGGGTTTACCTCTCTCACAAGAGTTACCAACTCAACGCCATAACAGCTACTGAACGTAGAATTCTGCGTTACTGTATGAGAAAGGAATGGACGTATCCATCAGCCCATATTTACATAGTGGCCAACATCACGCCAATTAAGGACAAAATCCTAACCCTCAGCAGGAAGTATGTCCTAAGAACCATAGCTGGCTCTAACAACCGAGCAAAACAAATATTAAAGACACCTTGCACACATAGAGGGCAAATACTCATCAGGTATCCTACTAAGAAAGTTCCATTTCCTCCAGCCAAACTTCTACACAACGTTGGACCTGAACTTCCTGATGAGTACTTTGAAATTCTTGAATCATTCCCCATCTACTATCGCAGATAAAGACTGCGCGTCTATAACGCTAATAAAGAGCTGTTTCTACCTACCGTATAGCTAGTAACCCCTGAAGTACCTCACAAGGCATGCTAGGCATATCCCACTTCTTTTTGTGCGTTCTATCGATTCTTATCGATCACACACTAATCACCTTCCTTTCCCCCTGTTCCTTAGTAGTCTGCTACTTCTTAGCTCGCGTTTCGACTAATCGACGTTTTTCTCACACCCCCCCTACAACTCAGCTCAAAAATGGAGTTCCCCATTCCTTAAAGAGGCACAAGCCTAAAACAACAAGCCTAACAATTGGCCATACTAGAAGGGCGTTAACACTCCATTAATTCACATTACAGTCGGTGCTATTCAACATGTATGATACCGACAAACGCACTAAAAATGTATAGCCACCAGCCACAGTATAATAATAGCGATCATCGATCGTTTACTGCTCTCGTAAGAGATAGCTCAAAACCTTCAACAAATGCGCGTGTCTATAATAGACGCTGCAAGTCCACTGTATTCCGCTAACTCTAGTGATATTATAAAATGGTATATATAAATATTTGACATTAAAATCTCTCGAGTCCGCAGAATTTTGCTACACGACCCCATTATTTTTCTATGCGATCCTATTTGGGGTCGCGACACTTAGTTTAAGTTAAGAAGCCCTGCACTAGCTCACTGATTATGAAGTTGCCGTTGATACCACCCACTATCAAGTTGCGCGTAACTAGAACATTTCTAGACTTCATGCAAATCCGATTTTCCTCCATCGGCACCGCTACAATCAGTGAGCTTCACTTGTCTTAAAAAATGAAAATACTCGTATGTGGTCCTCAAATCGCCATTAGGCATGGTAGCGAAGGTTTAGAGTGTTAAAGTCGAAAACGCACAAAAAGTTCCACCGAATTTTTATAATGATGCTTGTATTCTGAGGTAAAGCAATCGTTTGTATAGTAAAGTCATATAATAATGTAATAATAATATTCTCCTCATTCGTTATTAAAAAAATCAACGGGATTTTTGAAGAAAATTCTTTTCTATTTTGGTGTTGATGAAAAATGCATACTGTAGATCTAAATGTTTCCATAACTGTTAAATTTCAAGAAGGAATGGTAGTTTAGAGGAAATATATTATTATTCATACCGATTGATGTTAATTACTTACTCAAGTTAACTGTTTTTGACTGATACTTCTTACCTCAGAATGCATTCTAAGGTAAACCATACTACACAACATATATTTTTGTCCAACTGCACAAATGGTGACATAAAATAATGTTTGTAACGAAAGAAATGTCGGTTAATGTCTTTTATGAAATAGTTATACGTTTTTTATAAAGGTTTTATGTTATTTTAAATATTCCTACCAGAGGCAGCTCCACGGTCGGGATAATATTGGAGTTAGTGAGTGACATAAAAAGCGAAGTATGAGCTTTATGAAATCGTAGGCTTCCACGTCCAGAGTCAGAATTATAGTTTATTCGTCTTCCGGGTTTGGACCGTGTCATTTATGAGTGACCCAAAAGTGGGTTCATCTCGACGTTTCGCTACAATTGTATGTAGCTTCTTCAGGAGAACAAAGAAAAAGAAAAAGAAGACAGGAAGATGGGTAGTTAGCAACGGTAACTCAGTTACTCAACGCAACCAGAGACGAATACTAACTACCAAGATGGGCATTTGGTCACAGTAACTCAACTACTCAACGCAGCCAGAGGTGAAAACCAAATGCCAGGACAGGGATTCACGTCCAACAGCTCAGAACACTAATGCGTCGAGACGCGTCGGATTCACTCCCCGCCTCTCGACGCGTTAGTGTTCTGAGCTGTTGGACGTGAATCCCTGTCCTGGCGTTTGGTTTTCACCTCTGGCTGCGTTGAGTAGTTGAGTTACTGTGACCAAATGCCCATCTTGGTAGTTAGTATTCGCCTCTGGTTGCGTTGAGTAACTGAGTTACCGTTGCTAACTACCCATCTTCCTGTCCTCTTTTTCTTTTTCTCTTTCTTTGTTCTCCTGAAGAAGCTACATACAATTGTGGCGAAACGTCGAGATGAACCCACTTTTGGGTCACTCACAAATGATACGGTCCAAACCCGGAAGACGAATAAACTATGAGCTTTATGTTTGGCATAATATATAATAAAGTTAAAAAATATGTAGGAATCTCTAATCGTATTCAGACATTTTATCATCATTTTTTAAATAAAATATGGATTTCGAATTTGATAAAAAAAGTTTTTTTAAGAAAGGTTTCTCCTGTAATTTAGTATATTTACGCATTAATTGTAAACGTGTATTTACATATACCAATATTGGCTTATTGCCAATTATAAAGTTATTCTCTCCAATGAAAATATTTTTCGTATTGTTATAAGCGTACATCTCGCTCAACTTTTCTTTCGTAAGATTATGGTGATACCATGTGATACGGTTTAAAGTTCCTGCCCAATATTTTATCTATTGCGCTTGTTTATTGCGAATTATGAGAATTAACTGAAGCTGGCCGTAACCTGAAAGCCGTTAACTGAAGCTGGCCGTAGCCATTCAAAACTCGATTTTAGAGAACGTAGAAGAGTCTTTGAAAACACCTACCATGTTGGCAAAAAATGAGTGGATGACACAAGAAATTCTAGATCTGATGGAAGTTCGACGGCAACACAAAAATAGAAATATTATCGAATATCGTGAAATTAATAAACGCATAAAAAGAAAAATTAAGCAAGCCAAAGAATCCTGGCTTGAGAATTTATGTAAAGAAATAGAAGAGCTCCAAAAAAAGTATGACAGCTTCAACCTGCATAAGAAACTTAAATATACTGCCGGAATTAGAAAACAGAAAAATGCTCACATACTTAAAAGCGCGGACGGAAAAATTTGTGATCACGAACAACAGTGCAAAGAATGGGAGAGATACATCACTGACCTTTTTGACGATGCTTCTAGGGAAAATGCTCCAAATACTGCCTATGACAACCAGTTGGACAGAGGTCCCAATATACTGAATTCGGAAGTCGAAAAGGCAATACAGCAAGCCAAAAACAATAAAGCACCTGGACCAGATCAAATCCCTGCCGAACTACTTAAACTTTTGGATGAGGAAAGCATTGCCTGCTTAACCACTTTCTTCAACAAAATTTACAACGAAGGAAAAATACCAGATGATTGGTTAGAGTCACTGTTTATAACATTACCAAAGAAAAGCAGGCCCACCAAATGCAGCGATTTTAGACTAATCAGTTTGATGAGTCACACACTGAAGATACTCTTACGAATTATACAAAACCGAGTATTCCTTCTATGCGAAAGTAAGATGGGTGATAAGCAATTTGGATTTAGAAACGGTCTAGGAACTAGAGAGGCACTATTCTGTATGCGCGTTCTATTACAAAAAAGTTGTGAATTCCGAAAGAATGTTTATGTTTGTTTCATCGACTTCGAGAAGGCGTTCGACAGAGTCCAACACAATACACTTTTCGACTGCCTACGGGCAGCAGGACTTGACCACTATGATATAAGACTGCTGAAATACTTATATTACAATCAAGTAGCCTCTATCCAAATTGGAGATAGTCCCACTGAAAAAATACCCATCAAACGTGGAGTACGGCAGGGTTGTGTTTTGTCACCCACTCTTTTTAATCTGTACTCTGAAGAAATCTTTAGGGAGGCTTTGGATGACAGGCAAGAGGGAGTAAGACTAGGTGGAGAAGTAATCAACAATATTAGATACGCTGACGATACAGCCATTCTTGCAGAAAGTTTACAAGATCTTCAAACATTACTAAATCTAGTCAGTGAAGCAAGTTATCGGAGAGGCCTAAAAATCAACATTTCAAAGACAAAGTGGATGGCAGTTGGAAAGATCCGTATAGATCAAGGTCTGCTTTCTCTTAATGGAGAAGAGATAGAAAGGGTAAATCATTTCAAATACCTTGGCAGCTGGTTAAATGTAAATTGTGACTCTGATGAAGAGATAATATCCAGGATCGAAATATCACGTAAGGCTTTTATGACCTGGAAACCAGTTTTATGCAACAGAAACCTGTCAATGAACATTCGTAAGAAGGTCCTGAAATGTTATGTGTGGTCGATCCTATTGTATGGTTGTGAGACATGGACGTTAAAAACCACAATGCTAAACAAGTTAGAAGCATTCGAAATGTGGTGCTATAGACGAATCCTAAAGATATCGTGGGTTTCGCACACTTCCAATGAAGATGTTCTTCAAATGATCAACTCAGAACGTCTGCTCATAAACATCATAAAGAGGAGAAAACGGAATACTTCGGCCATATAATTAGAGGACCCAAATACCATTTACTTCGCCTTATTATACAAGGAAAAGTGGAAGGAAAGAGATGGATTGGTCGAAAGAAACTTTCATGGCTGCGTAATATTAGACAATGGTGTGGTTTCACAGTAGAAGAATTATTTCGCGCAGCAGCCGACAGAGAAAGGTTTCAGGAAATTGTAAACATGATGACGGCCAACGTCTGAATACGGACACGGCACCCAAAGAAGAAGAAGAAGGCCGTAACCTAGAACAGTTCTCATGGAAAAAAATGTGTTATTATTTTCGATTATCAGATTTTGAAAATAAATTATGGCTACACAATTTTATTTTCTGTGTTTATTAATATTTATAATTCATGAAAAAAACATCAGAAATTGGAAGCCTTTTTCAGACCTTTTAACTTCAATATAATCTCTCCTTCGAGTCATCATTCATCATCATCATGCAACCTCTTCTGTCCACTGTTGGACATAGGTCTCTCCCTTTATTCGCCACTGTTCACGGTTCTTTACGTCTTGTTGATACTTCTTGGATATTCGTTTAATGCCGTCCATCCAGCGTGTTGGTGGTCGTCCTCTACTGCGTTTGTCTTGTCTTGAGCACCATTCAATTAATTTTCTGGTTCATCTTTTAGATCGAGTCCATCGAGTCTTTTAGTCTCGCTATGTGACCTGCCCAATTCCATTTCAGCTTGGTTAGACGTTAGACGACATCAGTAATATCTGTTCTTCTTCTTAGGTCTGTTGTTTTTGTGTGAGAGAGAGTTGCTTCTCCGTATGTCATAATAGAAAGACAAATGTCTTCCGTTTCATAGCTATCGGGATGTTGCCCATAAAGATGTCTCTTAGTGAACCAAATGCCACCCAAGCAAGTGTTATTCGTCGTTGAAATTCACAGGTCTGATTATCCTTGCTTATTCTGATTTCTTGACCGAGATATATGTACTTTTCTACCAATTCTGCCACTTGATTTTGGATGAATAGGTGTTCCCTGGGAACAAATTTATGACAAACTTGGTCTTACTGATGTTCCTTTTAAGACCTATTGTTGAAGATACGTTCAAGATAATTCTTGTAGCATTTGTTGTGCTTCACGCAGATCACGGGTAATAAGTAATATATCGTCGGAAAAGCGCAAATAATTGAGCATTTCCCCGTCTATTTTTATTCTTCTATTTTCCCCCTTTAGCATTTTAAAGGCGTATTCGAGGACCGTTATAAATAATTTAGGTGAGAGAGTGTCGCCTTGTCTTACGCCTCGCTTTATATGAATTTCTCTGGTGGTATCATGTAGTTTTACATGCATTGTGGCGTTTTCGTACAATGTTTGTGCTAATTTTGTAAGCCGGTAATCTATTCTACTATTGTTCAGAGCAGTTATAATGCTGTCTAATTCCATGGTATCGAAGGCTTTGTGAAGGTCTACGAAGATATGTACCAGTGATATGTTATATTCTATCGATTTTTCTATTAAGGTTTTTACTGTTTGTAAGTGATCGTTTGTTCCGAATTTTGAGCGGAAGCCAGCTAATTCTCGGGGCTGGTAAAAATCTAACTTTTTTCCTAGTCTTGTCGTAATTATTCGAGTAAATATTTTATAGATGTGATTCAATAAGCTGTTTGGTCTATAGTTTTCTAGGTGCGACTTGTCTTCTTTCTTGTGTAGTAAAATTGCTACTGCATTGTTCCATGTTTCCGGTATGCAACAATCTGTTAGACAAAGGTTAAAACATTTTTTATTTGGTTGAGTAGGATACGTCCGCCCATCTTTATAGCTTCTATTACGACCTTATCTTCTCCTGGTGCTTTAATGTTTTTCATCTTTTTCATTGCGTCTTGGATTTCGCTTAGTGTGATCTCTGGCATGAGATCTGAATCCTGGTTGATAATTTTGCGTGATGCAGCGGCTTCCAAGTTCGTTTGGTCTTCTCTTTGACTTCTGTATAGGTGCTGATAGAAATCTTCAGCTATGTGTAGTAGTTCTTCTCTATTTGATAAAGGAACTCCTTTTTTGTTCTTTAGTTTGTGTATTTCACATTTTTCATTGTTTAGCTGTCTTCTCAGGACTTTCAGACTTTTATTCTCTTCCACAGTTCAGACCTTTTCATTTTTAAATTTTCTTAAATTTTTCCTTGTAGCTTTTGATACTTCTTTATTTATTTTTCGTAGTTTTTCTTCATCAATGTTTTCGTTTCTTTTGATTTATCTTCTAGTTTCCATTAGTTGCTTTGTTTCAATGATTATTTTTTCGTCTTGCCGTCTTTTAGGATTCAGGATAGTCCCTATTTCAAAAGGATCCAATGTTTTTAGTTACATGCACCTGTTTTATGTGCAGCTAGGGTTTATTTATTAGGTAAAGGTTAATTTTATAGCATTGGTGTTATCCAGAGTTTTGTCCTTGCTGCCTTTCCTCCACTGTTTGTTTACTATGCTGTCTAAGTAATTGAACAACCTTATATTCTACAACTTATGTGATGATGGTTTTAGATAATCATATGATATGCCGTCGTTCGTTTATTAAAGATGTGTTAAAAGTATTGAAAAAATATTGAGGCCGATTCTAAGCAATGTAGAAAATTGTAAAATATATTTATGGAGGAAATACTCCGGTGAACAGTAGTCCAAATATGTAAAAACAAAACAAACATCTGAACAGCATCTTATCTCTTAGCATCTTTTCAAGGACAATGTCACCAGATTATTTCGAATTTTTAGCAGTCACGTTTGCAACTTGCTACAAAAAGATCGCAAGGTTGTCTTAATAACTAGAATAAGAGTAAGTTAAAAACAATTAAAATATGTTGCATTCATTGGTCCGCAAATTACTAACGTAAGATATTGGGAGATAATACATATTTGCCTGACACTGGATTTTGAATAGTATCATTACATCGATTGATGAAATTGTGTGGGTGAAATGTGACAAAAGTGAAAATAAAATAATTTCAATAAGAAAACCACTAACGTATTTTATGATTTTTCTTGTATGAAACATTTTGAGCACTAACCTATTCCTCCTAGGCGAGGAAAGAGGGAAACACCTGAAAAATTTTCTACAGATTTTTGAGGTATATCTACCATATTTTTAATGAAAATGAATCGTCCATTAAAATATGAATGGCTTTACAATAAGCTTTCATAATTAAAACCTTGTTTCTACATGCATCTCAGAGAAATAATCATGACATTATGAACATGAGTTCTAGTGAAAATTTGATGAAGTCAAAAGGTAAACTATATATGGATATAAAAGATCACGCATTTTAAGCAAAATCTAAGCACAAAATGAACAGAACAGTAGCATATATCAAAAAAAGTATTTAAGGACCGTAGTCTGCAACATATAGGAGAGTTTTTTCTTCCCTTTTTTACCAAGTCTTATTATGATATATAGTCCTTCTATACACCACACAAGTAATACAACTATTCTCCAGATGTTAGGAAAAGACAAAGAAATTATCAATACTGTAAAGAAGAGTAAGTTGGCCACACAACGCGAAATAATAAATACCAACTTTTAGTTGATTCAAGGTAAGAGTTAGGGTAAGAGAGGCTCTGGACTTAGGCGTATATCCTGGTTGGCTAATCTTAGGCAGTAGACTGGTCTAACGTCAACTGATCTATTTCGAGCTGTTTTGAATAAAATAAGATGGGTCAATGTGGTCCCCCCAACATCTCTAGAAGATAGGACCATTTAGAAGAAGAAGTCCTTTTATTTCTGAGATATCTAGGCATTTTTTCGAGCTGTTGTGAATAGAATAAGATGGGTCAATGTGGTCCCCCCAACATCTCTAGAAGATAGGCCCATTTAGAAGAAGAAGTCCTTTTATTTCTGTGATATTAAGTCATTCAACTTCGCATCTTCCTAAAATTATAATCTAAACATTTTAGATTTTTCCAGACGGCTGGGCTTTGTTGTGAGATAAAATTACTTTTCGCCAAAAAAAGTCACTTATCACATAACAAATTTAAGTTGCTCCATGTACCTGTAGAGCATTTCTGTGTATCAGAGTTAACTATACGTATTCTATTCTTTAAGGAATTTCCTTTACTTCTGTGTTTGTATCTACTGGTAGAGTGCGCGCAAGCACTCTTGACCACGGCGCAGTAGATAAAATTTGCTTTAGTCACCACTTCCGTGTGAAACGCATTGTATTATGCACTGTATAATTCCATTTACAATAGAACCTTTCTGCCTTTACGTGAATTTGACTCCGCCTTCGCGCAGCTCCATGGTCAAGAGTGCTTGCGCGCACTATACAATGTTTGTATCAAGTTTCCTTGTACAATCCTAAATTCTAAAGGTAGTATTATAGTATCCGTGGGAGGAATTAATCTATAATGAAATTCGGTAGATTGGGAGTTAGAAATTACTAAAACTCCACTTGTAATACTTAATAAAATCCCTAAATATTATAAAAAAACTTCAAAAAACTGAAATTTACTAAGGATATCCGCTAATTTTATGAAAAGTTACCAAAAACTATATTTTTAATATTTATAAAGCTAAGTTTCTCTTCTTCTTCTTCAGCCTGTTGCATCCACTCCTGGACAAAGGCTTTACCATTAGTTCTTCTCTCATTGGGGTCTCCAATATAAAATGTTCCTCGTACATCTTTCGTTTGTCATGTCTCTCGTGCCACCTGCCCTACCCAGCTCCATTTTATTTGAGCAATTCTTATAATTACATCTTCTACCTTCGACCAGTTTCGCATGTTCTTGTTTCGTATAAATATGTTCTCTCAGAGCAACTCCTAAATTAGCTCGTTTCCCTAATAATTTAAATAGCATATTATTTTGTTTTCGTTGGTTTAAATGTCTGAATAGGAATAGAAATAACTCAAAATGGTGAATTGTATTTGAACTTTGTTGAAATTCAATCGTATTGAATTAAATTTTCAGCTCGCCAGAAGTTTTGGAATATATAATTGACGCATGTAAGATTAAAAAATTTTATGCAGCTATAAAAATGAATTGTGGTACATCTAATGACTCACTTGATGTCAAGGAACAAAGAGACCTGTACCTACTTTGCTTGATCGTACTAGAAACGAAATGTTAAAAAAAATCTTTGTGTTAGATCAAAAAGTCAAACCTCATTACCCTGTTTTTGGTAGATACTTGTGATAACAATTCGTAATCAATAATATGACCTATGCTTGCTGGATATTAAGTCATTGTCCGATTCACAACTAACATTTTTTTTCCAAAATTTTGGGAGATCATATTATTACTATTTGACTAAAATATGACTAATTAGTATCAATTATTTTGGAAAAAACATAGACATAGTCACAGAGTCAAGTTCATATAAAAATCACACAGCAAATTTTAAATAAGGTCATATAGATCAAACAACACTATATCCAGCAAACATAATACCTCACAAAGAGTGGATGACTAACGAACACATAGTACCATCAATAAAAGGGTAATATTGTCGTACTACGAATAAGGGAAACTGAAAATGACAGACAGTTTTTACTGAACCAAATTCAACTCAAGATGAGTAGTTCCTTGAGTAAAATACTGCGAATGAACCAAGTAAACAATTTCAGTTCAACCATGCAAAGGTTTTTGTAGAAATAAGTGAATGTTTACCTTAATATGTTTATAACGGTCAGGTGTAGTGAGCAAGACATCAAGCTGCCTCGAAAAAATCTTCAAATATACAGCAACGAAGAAGGCACAACTATTTTTGAGTAGGAATATATTTCACAACTATTTAATTACGATGATTAAGTTTTGAGTTGGTGTTATTAAAGATAATTTAGGTTTGCAATAGAAAAATGATTTGTATTATTTTTGATAAACATTTTGGACTTTCGGAAGCAGTTACGCTTACATGGTCAAAAACGCACAATTTGAACTTGAAAATATTACCAAAGAGTTGGGTTCTAATCACAAACAAGTATTTGTGTCAATATAACTATAGTATTTTTTACGTTTTTTTATTATTATCTATTAGACAATCATTCAAACCATATATTACACATGATCCTATAAATTTTACTTCACTTCACTTATTCATATCCAAACGTGATTATTTTAGTTTATTGCCTTTGTATTTGCCTTCCACTGGTCATCCATAGTGCATGGAAACGAGCACCGGAGCAGATGTTCCATGTCCTTTGTTGTTGGTCGCACCTGTATAAGGTGTCATTTTTATCGAGCTGATTCATCTTGCTCTATTGGTCTTTAGTATTGCCCATGTCCTCCAATGCAATTCAAACCAGATTAAGACGCCATTAAGAAGTCTCTCCTGGATTTCAGTCGAAGGTCGTCGTATAAGTACTCTTCCATATTAAACATCGTATGTTTGTCGTCAAATGACTGTCTGAAGCACTCAGTGTAATACATGATTCGTCTTTGCAGGCCCGGCCGGTCAATTCCCAGACACTGATATATTTCTAGTAGTGGATTTGCTTTCAGGAATCCTGTTGCTATAGGTTGTTCCGTAATGCTATCTTCAGAGTGGTCTTTTGGCAGTGTGTTTTATAAGTTAGGTATATTGAATGCACCGCGTGTTCCAGTAGGTGTCCGTTGCATCTGATCTTCAGGATTATTTTTGCCTCCCAATCTTAGGTGGAAAGAGCAGACTTGCGCTTTGGTGGGGTTATGCTTTAACGAGTTCCTTTCGTGGTAAATTGTAAGGTCTTAAAGTGCTTCCCAGAGCCTTTTTTGACCCCGAGGGTCAAAGCGAGGTCGTTGGTGATAGCACTTCACTCTGCGCTAGGCCATTCTACTGATTTCGCCAGCGGCTCTTCTTTCCCTAGAAAGAGACATATAATCTTCTGTTTTCAAGCAATGATTTTACTATGCTTGGCTGTGGTTAGATCTACGAAGGCCACACATGTAATTAGTTTGTCTTGTTCTATGTGTTCAGGAAGATGTAGAACTTGACTAGTGCAATTCTTTCCCGGTCTGAACCCAGCCTGTTCGGGAATCAGGCGAATCTCGAGGATTGACTTTGTTCTAGCTAGTAGAATTTTTCGTAAAGTTTGTACACATTTATAAAATTTGTTTCCTTTAAATGATATACTACATCAGCAGTCGAAATATTTTCTTTAAAGATCTATTGGAAAAACAGTAAGAATTTGAATTCTGCGTTCCAAATTTGTTTATTTCTGATGCTTCGTCTGCAAATTCAGCAGACATTATAAAAGTCGTTGCGAAAATTATCCCCTTCTATATTGTATTATTGGAGATAAAGTACATTGTACCCTGATGATTGCTGCTTAATCTCTGGAACACTACCATTTCATCTCAGAAAGCTATTCTCATCAACCTCTTCCGTGATAGGTACTTGGAATCTGTTTCATTTGGCCTTCCTGGACTCTTTCAGGCGAAGTTACTCTTTAACGACGAAGTAAATCTTGCATACATAACAACGTAACGTAGACATTTGCAGATCTTAGTTGTAATCATAGTTATGAATGTGAAATCTTCCATTAACCATTAATCTTCCATTTTGTACCATTTTAAATTAGTTTTATTTGATATTTTTTCAGTTTCCTATCTTTGTTCCGCTTCGTTTAGAACTCTAGAAAGACTTGTTATAATCAATTATATTCTAATGACCTACTGTACACCTAAGTTTATACTTGTATGCAATAATTAATTATATTTCTGATTTTAAGTTAATTTTAATTGCAGTTTCTATCAAAATATCAACAGAACTGACTTGACCAATGTCGAACGCAACTCTTTGGTTGATTTCTAACTTGTAACAAAGGTTTGGTTGCTACTGTTTGTAAATAACCTCTCACAAGTGCTCAAACAAAAAAATCACATTTTGAATATTGTTCAAAATATAATCAGAGGTTATTCAATCAGTTTCTTGTTCGAAATTAACTATTTTTTGTGGTATACATGGTTACAAATGTATTATGAAAATATAACTTGTACCATTTGAACAAATCGTACCTCAGAATGCAGTCTGAGGAAAGCCGTTGTGGATATTTGTTAAAACTTACAGCTATGTAGAATACACCATAAGTATATGTAAAAACTATCTTGATCTATCTAGAGACCTGCATTTATAACAAATATAAAGTGTTATAATTGACTTATTTATACATGGTGTGCCAAAATTACAATGAGGAAAATTAGGAGTGAAATTAACTTAGATAAACGAGACTTTTGTCCTATGTAGCAATGGTATAGAGAGTTTTTATTACAATATTCATAGTTGGTCTTAATTTACATGTCAATATAAAATTTAGTAGTAATCAAATATTATTTAACCTGTTAATTATTTTATAAGAATTGTTCAAACATTGTCCTCTTACTTTACGCAAGCATTGAACCGTAGTTCAACTTGAACCAAGTTGTTCAAGTTGTTTTCTATTTTATCACTAAAGAAATCTTAACACAAACGTGTAGTTTTTAAATCGTAAACTGTAGGATATTCAGCATAAAACACTTCTAAATTCAAATCTTGCTTGTTTAAGTACGTTGTTTTCAGATCATCTCATCGGTCTAGCGTTTAGACGATCTTACATTTCTCTTTTATGAGTTTTTGCTCGCCATTCTGATATCTCCTTCCTCTTTTATCATTAATTCTTGACACATTCAGAGCCATACTCTTTAACATGCTATTTAATGTTCTTTAAGCCTGTGTTTCCCAGAGACGTATATATTAACATAGACTAAGCATGCTAGTAACGAGCAGTGATGACATCTTTTGCAGTTACTCGATCTATCTCGCTCTAGCGCATTGAAACTTCCCACTCGCTCTCTCCGGAACAAAAAGAGACGCTGCTATACTTACTTGATGTAAGATAGAGACACAAATAACAACGACAACAAAGATGGTCTCGTTCCTTACCTCTACAGACTTTTCGGTCTATGTTAATATCTATGTCTATGGTTTTCCCTTGCTCCAAGTTATTTAAGGTTGTAAGAGACAACATATAGAGTGGGTAGATAAAATTAAACAACTAGGAATGGTTTTACAGAAGAACCTTAAATGGAAGGCACACATTAACCAGCTGGAAATCAAAATAGGTAAAGCACTGAATGTAATGCGTGCCTTGTGTGGAACATGGTGGGGCAGTGACCCAAAAATATTAAAACTGATCCATGAATCACTTATCCTAAGTCATTTAAACTATGGGGGTCAATTCCTATCTACATGCCCTAAATATATATTGAAGAAACTAGATCAGATGCACTATCAATGTATCCGGATTATCACAGGATGCATGAAGTCAATTCCAATCCAAGCCTTGTTATCAGAGTCTGGAGAACTGCCATTGAAATACAGAAAAGAATGGCTCACAACAAAATTTTTGCTAAAAAACCTAAGTTATAGTTTATTCGTCTTCCGGGTTTGGACCGTGTCATTTGTGAGTGACCCGAAAGTGGGTTCATCTCGACGTTTCGCTACAATTGTATGTAGCTTCTTCAGGAGAACAAAGGAAAAGAAAACAAAAAGACAGAAAGATGGGTAGTTAGCAACGGTAACTCAGTTACTCAACGCAACCAGAGGCGAATACTAACTACCAAGATGGGCATTTGGTCACAGTAACTCAACTACTCAACGCAGCCAGAGGTGAAAACCAAATGCCAGGACAGGGATTCACGTCCAACAGCTCAGAACACTAACGCGTCGAGAGGCGGGGAGTGAATCCGACGATTACTCCGCTACCGCTCTATTTATAGTCGCGGTGACCTGTCGTGTCGGGACGTATCGGCACACTTCGTGGCGCGAACGTCAAGAGGCGCGCGCTGGCCAATCATGTGGCTGCATCGTGGTAGCGGGACCGGACGGCGGCTCTAGACTGAGATTCCAGATGGGAGACAAGTAGTATCTGAGCTGTTGGACGTGAATCCCTGTCCTGGCATTTGGTTTTCACCTCTGGCTGCGTTGAGTAGTTGAGTTACTGTGACCAAATGCCCATCTTGGTAGTTAGTATTCGCCTCTGGTTGCGTTGAGTAATTGAGTTACCGTTGCTAACTACCCATCTTCCTGTGTTTTTGTTTTCTTTTTCTTTCATCTCCTAAAGAAGCTACATACAATTGTAGCGAAACGTCGAGATAAACCCACTTTCGGGTCACTCACAAATGACACGGTCCAAACCCGGAAGACGAATAAACTATAATTCTGACTCTGGCCGTGGAAGCCTACGATTTCAAAAAACCTAAGTGTTTAAAACACACCTGTCATTAAATCAATTGTTGAACAAGTAATAAGGCACTTTGTAATATGGACAATAAATACTGGAGAAATAAGGAAAAACCGATATTGATAGCAACTCTTAGAAAAATCCAACCTTATTTGCAGAACTTATATTCCAGTAAACTTCTTCCTTGCCATGAATATGAACTGGAACACTTGTTCCAGAAGAACATATTATGTCGAGCAAAACTAATCTGGGATTAAATTAATGTAATTCATTGTCTCTAGAGTTCAGTTTTCGTGACAATGTCTGAGTTAGTAACAAAATAATGGTATTGAAAAGTCCTAATATAAAAAAAATACGAGATTTTTAACCCAGATAGATCAAGATTGTATTCAAGTCGATAAACGAAGGCTGTGAGCAACATAAACCTAATAAATGTTGTTTTTAGTGGTGTTAAAACCGATTGTACTATACCGAATCTTTATGTTACTTAACTGAGTTATAGTAATTAAGGTCAAAAACGCACAATAAACTGTAATGATTTTTTTTTCTTGTAGTACTATACTTAAACTCAATATGAAAGTTTTTCACATATGCACATAATCCAATTGAAATACCTATTTGTTCTAATTTGGTAAATTTTTACACATACATTACATATTCTTTTGCTAAACATTTTTTTAATTTGTATTATATTTTAATACTTCTGTACAAATGGTAGAGCACTAAATATCGAGTAATCATATCTTTTCCATAATAAATATACAGTATTATGCAAATGTATGGAATATATTCATTATTTCGTAAACAGACGACTTCTAAAAAAAATCTTAAAACACGTCAATTTTAATTTTTGAATGGCTATCAACTGCGATATATTTGTTAGACATTACGTCATCAGTGTCGGCGTAATAACGTAATCGACCATTTTTTTAAATACAAAGTGAGGTCACTCGACAGCTAATTTGAAAGGTCTCCTTATCGCCTTTGCAACAATATAATAATTTGCATATTTATTTCTACAGGGTTAACCAAAACTGTTGATTTATTAAGACAATTAACTCTACAAAAAATGTTTACTTAAATACAATTAAATTACATCAAATGTTCAAATTAACGACCTTCAGCAATATTAAAATGTGAAAGATGGGCAATAAATTTTTTCCTAACGCTTTCGATGACTTCAGGTGTTATTTATGCATTTTCTGTTCTGATGCGCTCCTTCAACTCTTCTACATTATTCAGTCGATTTTGATACACTCTGCTCTTCAAATATCCCGACAAAAAAGTCTAACGGAGTCAAATCTGGAGACTTTGGTGGCCTTTCTACCTACCTGGGAAAACGTTATTAAGGTAATTTCGTACCTCAATTCCGTAGTGTGGGGGGAGCCCCATCATGTTGGTACCGCAAATCATTTCTATTTGGAAAAAGCTGATTCATCTGTGACAGATGTGTGAACAGATAATCCTGAAGAAATTTTAGATGACGAAAAGCAGTTAAGCTTTCCTTTAAAAACTATGGCCCTACAACAGTGGTTCTCAACCGGTGTTCCGCGGAACACTAGTGTTCCGCGAATTCCTTCCAAGTGTTCCGCGAAATACTCGCAATCCTACATACCATTTTGCTAAATTACTCTTTTCAAATTTTAAAATAGTCACTTACGTACATTTTAATTTAATAAAATTCTGCAGCGTAAATGTTCATTTGCCCAACGTGACAACACCGCGTCGGCACAGTGCACACGCTGGATTTTATAAGCGCTGAGCGCTGAGCTCCGCAGTGGTCACAGCCAATCTGAGTCACACACGCCACAGTCTGCAACTGAATGTTGAATTTGTTACATTGCACAAACGTAATACGTGAAAATCGCTGTGTCACTTTTTTTTTGATTACGTTTACGTACGGCTTATCTATCAAAGGTAAGTAATTGCATATTTTATACAAAATGTGAAGCATTCATCCGCATTATTTTGTTTAGAGACGAATAAATTAAAATGGATAAGTTCCTCAAACTTAAAAGAAAAACTACTTTGAAACAACTCATAATTAATGATGATGAAGCGAGCACCAGCGGAGATACTGGAACTTTACGAAGTGGGGATGATGACAAATCGAAGCGCAGCAAAAAAATGTTGAACCGGCAATATTTGGATGAATATTTGGATTATGGCTTCATTTGGACTGGGGAAGAAGACTGTCCAATTCCCAAGTGTATTGTTTGTGGGCAGACACTCGCTAATAGCGCAATGGCTCCGGCTAAATTAAAACGCCATTTTACTACCAAACACGCTAGTGTAGCTTCTAAAAATAAAGATTATTTCGAGCGACTTTTGGAGACACAAGCGAAACAATTTGAAAGATCGCTAACAATTTCCGACAAAGCACAAATAGCTTCATATAAGGTCGCCGAATTAATTGCTTTGAAACAGAAACCACACACTGTTGCAGAATCTCTTATATTATCAGCATGTTGTGAGATGGTCAAAATTATGTTTGGCAACGATGCACAAAATGAAATACGGAAAATTCCTATGTTGGATGATACAATAAGAAGGAGGATTGTTGATTTATCTGCAGATATTGAGGAAAAAGTAACAAATAAACTTTACAAAAAAAACTTCGCATTGCAGGTGGATGAATCCACTGATATTAGTGGCAAAGCTCATTTATTAGGATTTATTCGATTTGTCGACGAAGGTGAAATAGTCAATCAGTTTTTATGCTGCAGAGAACTTACAGCACGTACAACAGGTCAGGATGTATTTGATTCCATAACGTCATATTTAGAGAGAAAAAATATATCATGGGACTTTTGCGTAGGAATTTGTACGGATGGTGCCCCTTCCATGGTAGGCTCCATAAAAGGTTTTTGTACCCTTGCAAAAAAGCGAAATGAAAATATCATATCTACGCACTGTTTCTTGCATAGAGAATCTCTAATTTCAAAAACGCTACCAGCTACTTTGAAATCTGTATTAGACCAAGTGGTTAGGGAATTACATCAAATCAAGACCACTAAAAACCCGTCTTTTTAAACAACTCTGCATCTCAATGGAATCAAAGTATGAATGTTTGTTGCTGCACACCGAAGTTACATGGTTGTCAAGGGGCAAAGTATTATGTCGAATTTATGAACTTAGAACGGAGCTGTTAACTTTTTTCCAAGAAGAAGGTAATGATACATTTACCACATATTTTGAAAATGATGCATGGTGCACTAAAGTGGCATATTTGGCCGATATTTTTAATTATTTAAATGGCGTTAACTCAAGTATGCAAGGCAAAAATGAAAATATTTTAACATCCACGGACAAGCTGTCAGCTTTCCAGAAAAAATTGTCATTTTGGAAGAAGCGCATTTTAGAGACAAATAAAATGGATATGTTTCCACTGCTTCAGAATGAAGGTGATGAAGATAAAGAACAAAAAATCACGCATATAGTTACAGAACACTTATCACTATTAGAGGAGACAATTGCCAGGTATTTTCCATCTCTGAACGTAGAAAAATATGACTGGATAAGAAGTCCTTTTAGTACAAGTAATACAGCCAATTTCCAGTTTTCTCTGAACCAAGAAGAAGAATTTATTTCGTTGTCATCTGATCGTACTCTGAAAATTAAGTTTTCAGAAGTGAATGTTCAGGAATTTTGGATCTTGGTCCAAGAGGAATATCCACTTTTTGCCAAAAAAGCGATTAGTATTTTAATACAGTTTTCAACGTCCTATTTATGTGAATTTGGGTTCTCATCTTTAACAAACATTAAAAATAAGAAACGGGAAAGGCTGCTAAACTTAGAACAAGAAATGAGAGTAGCTCTTTCCCACATCGGGCCTGATATTGAGCAAATTAGCAAACGACACCAGGCACAAGTGTCTCACTAATTTGAAGTATTTACTCATATGATGTATTTTGAGAATTACGCTTTTGTTAATTTTAAAAATGTTTTTTCTTTTCATATTTTAAGTAAAATTTTACAAATTTGAGTACGTATAATAAAGTTTATTACAGAATTTATGTGCTAATCCTAATTTGTTTATCAATATATGCATGTTATTGCTTTGGTGTTCCGCAATTTTTTTCGGTAATTCGGTAATCCGTCGCCACAAAAAGGTTGAGAACCACTGCCCTACAATTTAATTGTTTATAATGCCGGCCCAAACATTCACCTTCTCGGGATATTGTGTCCTATACTCTTCCATCCAATGTCGATTTTCGTGACCGTCAGCATAAAAGACGCTTTATAAAAAAAAGTACCTTTTGTAGGAAACCCTGATCTCTGTTACAATTTTCGATAATGGTTTCGCAGAATTAGATTCTTATATCAAAGTCATCTTCTAATAGCTCATGGACTAGATGTACTTTATATGGATGCCACTTCTCCTTTTTTATCACTCTTAAAATAGTTGATTGGAATACTTACTACAATAATTAATTTTATATAATAATGTAGCATTGTTTGTTATCAATGTATATTTTTTTCGGAAATAGCAAAAAACACTATTTTATTTTATTACCAGTGGTGTTCCTTAGTGTATTTTAGTTCAGTGAATGAATATTTATTGTTATTCCATGTTACTTAACAAAGTTCATAATTTTGCTGAACCCTGTAGAAATAAATATTCAAGTACATCGTTGCAAAGACGATAAGGAGAGCTTTTAAATACGCTGTCGCATGACCTCGGTTAATATTTAAAAAAATTGTCGATTACGTCATTACTCCGACACTGATGACGTAATGTTCAACACATATAGATCATTTGATGGTCATTTAAAAATTAAAATTGACTTGTTTTAAGATTTTATTTAAAGTCGTCTGTTTCTGAAATAATGAATTTATTCCATACATTTGCATTATACTGTATGAATAATTCGCAATAACACAGCGGGGTTATAAGATTACCTAAAATTTATTGCTCTCCCATCTATTTAAAAAAAACTATAATTTTTTCTTTGAATAACGATTTTACTGTCATTCTATACACTTAAGTATGTTACTATCAGACTAATTACAAATACTTCATATCGGGAAAGTTTTTTTACGCTTACAGTCAGTCATACACGCACAATGTGTCATAAGAAGTTGTTTAGAATTGATACACAATGTTAAAACAATATTTTTCTGTATATTAAATCAGCCTATGACAATGTAGAAGTATACAACCTTTATAATAAACTCAAAAATTTAAACGTCCCCAAGGTTCTACATAACATTATCCTTAAAATCCTACAAAACAGATCTTATATTCGAGATCTGATGACGGCAATTTCTTGGGACTATATCAAACTTCCAAGGGGCTCCCTCAAGGTTCTCCCTTAAGTACCATTATTTTTAACATATACGTTCATGACCTTTTCTACTTATTCTCTAACGAAATGAAAATATGTGAGTATGCAGATGATTTACTTTTCTACATTAGCGGTCAAGACATTCATAATATGATAAATAAGATCATCCCAGAAACCTCTACTTCTTCTTTGGATGCCGTGTCCGTATTCAGACGTTGGCCGTCATCATGTTTACAATTTCTTGAAACCTTTCTCTGTCGGCTGCTGCGCGAAATAATTCTTCTACTGTGGAACCATACCATTGTCTAATATTACGCAGCCATGAAAGTTTCTTTCGACGAAACCAGAAACTACAAACATTCAAAATTGGCTAGAAGTCTATGGGCTGTCTATTTAAATTGATAAATGTGAAGCAGCGTGGTTCACAAAAGGACAACGCAAAACAAACCTTCCGTTAATCTCTCTTAATAATAATAATAACATTCCCTTTAAAACTCAGGTTAAATTTTTGGCATCACTTCATAAAAACTTGAAATGGGACCCTCACATTGATAAAATTGTACTTAAAGCAAAGAAAAACATCAACATATTGAGAGCATTATGTGGAGTTTGATGAGGTGCAGATCGTAAAACCCTAATTATGATCTTTAATGCTTTAATTAGGTCTCATATGGATTACGGTTCCTTTTTATTCAGCCCAATAACGCAGAAATGCAGCAATAGCCTAAATAAAGTATTTTTCGAAGGGCTCAGAATCTGCCTGGGGTGCATTAAGTCAACTCCGCGCATGGCAATCTTAGCTGAATCTGTTCAGATTGACCTGGAACATGGAAGCCTAATACTAGCCGCTAAACTTATTATATCCAAAATTATTAAAATCAATAGTCATCTAGCAATAGTAATTAACATTTTCTCCCTTATCAAAATAAAATACATAAACATCCAAACTTTTCTTGTTATGCCTTAGATTTTAACACACCAATCAATCCAATACAGACTTTAAACTGTAATATTAAGAAAAATGAATCATCAACCAAACAAAAATTCTCAATAATCACCCAAAAATACAATAGGGATTTCACCTTTGTATATACTGACACCTCAAAAAATAAGGGAGAATATGTTTTGGAATCAAAATTTCCAACATTAACTTCAAGTTTTCTTTTAGGCTTTCTGGTGAGATATCTGTAACAAACGCCGAAAATGTTGCAATTTACCAAGCAATTAAAATTTTAATATTAAAAGGCATCAAGAAGGCTATTGTCTTCTCTGATTCTCTAAATGCTATAAGTAAAATATCTATATCCTATAAAAAATCCTATAATCTCAGCCTCTGATGACTCAATCTCCCTCAAAACAAAAAATCTCATCTCATCGGCAATTAAGAAGGGTTTTGACATTTTAATCTCATGGAATCCAGGTCATTCTGATATTCCTGGTAATGTAAATGCTGACTTACTAGCCAAAATAGGAACAAACTTGAATATTCCCTTAGCTATCTTATTAGATTCCCAAGATATTCTAAACACTATAAAGAAAAAAATTATTGATAAATTTAAAATCAATTGGGGAGCAATACTGCGAAAGAAAAACTACCAATATACAAGAATCCAAACCTCTTTCTCATTTAAGGCATGGTTCTCAACCCTAACATTTAAAAACGGAAGATATATCACCACAATAATAAGAATGAGAACATGTCATTGCTTAACTAAACTGTGAATGTGGAGCAGTGGGGGATTTAAACCACATTTTTTTGAATGTCCCATTAATGTTATTCCTAACATGGATTTATATTCAATTTTTATTTCAACGAAATTCCGAACACCAATCTCAATAGTATGTCTATATATATCTATATCTTAATAAACCCTAATAAAAAGTCAGTCAGTGAAATCTTACAGTTTCTTGACTATAATAAAATTAATTTGTAATTTACGATGCTCAACTTTAATTCAATGTTTTTGCCTTTCAGTTTCTCCTTTATGGCGTCCTGTGCTGTTTATATAAAATTCTAAACAACTCCTTATTCTTGAAATTGAAAAAAGTCATTTTAAAATAATAAAATATGTTCATACTAACTTGATATACTGTCATGACAGTGGGAAACAGGGATTTTTTAACATCATCCACAATTGACACAAGACTTCAAGTTCTTCAGATAAGTAGGAAAAAGTATATCGGTGTATATTATAAACTGAAATGGGAAAATGACCTGTTAAATCGTCTTTATAACTGGCCAGATCGGCTAATAAAGTGCTCATTTGGATAATCAGACACTTAATGTGCCTTTTTAAATATCAAAGCCATATCAGACTGTATCAAGGATTAACAAAGATTTAGGTATAATAAAAATCACAAAAATCATTAAAATCGACACCAAAATGAGTGATACTGTCAATTAAAGGGTACACTTGCATTAAAGGGTACACTAGTGTGAAAAATTGCAAGATCTCCGCTCAATAAATCGTTTGTATTAATTTGGTTTAACCAGTTTCGTTTAAATTACTCAAAAAAAGTGTAAAGCGATAGCAAAATATAAGTCATTTTCAAATTTCAGTATAAATTGCATCGAAAATGTGTATAATCGTTACTGTGTTGTGGAAATATATTTTGTAAAAAAACCAAAAATAAAAAACCAAAACACTCCATCAAATATTGAAACAAATTAGAAATATTTCGAATATACAGATTTTTTATTTATGTCAATGCTTAGGTCTGTCCATGAACGTAGAGAAAGACAAGAATAGAAAGGAAAGTTAACTATTTATATAAAAACGAAAATGTTAAACTTTCTTTACATTAAGTTCAATTTTGAATTGTTTTTACAAAAAATTTGAATTTGACCGATCCTCTACTGCAGTCTGTTATATTCGACTATTTTCTTAAACATTATAAAATCAGAATATGATGAAATATTTTAGAAATATTGTAAATTTACGAATAGGGATGTAAGAACGCTAGATATACGCACGTTTGTCAGTATACACGCACAAGCACTGGAAAGGTAATATAAATGAAAAATATTTTGCCCAAATTATAAACATGCTTAAACTTGCCAATTTAAAATATTCTGAATGAAATGTCAGCCCGAGCAACACACTACACAGTTTCTAAAATCTAAAATTTTTCTGTGCTGCACTAAAAATATTTAAATTCAAAAGAAATTCCTTCGACATGGTCTACATTTTGATGAGACGATAAAACTCTCTCTTGCCAAAGTTGGTCTGGATATTCGTCAACAAATTCGACAAGAGTATGGATAAAACATACTAAAATCGAGAAACACTAGTTTTAACCAATTTATTTAAAAATTGGATCCCTGTTCAATATACATCACATCAACACTACCAGCTTTGTTCTACCTGCTGTCAGACTTGAGCCGGCTTTTAAGTCTAGAAACGTTGTTGCCAAGTCAGTTTTATTTTTATTTTACTTAAGGACTCAAAATGGACGTAGCCTCATAAAATGCTCAACGAAAACCCCCACCCCAAAAGAAAAATTCTAGGTGCGCCAGTGACTATAGTTTATAAACAATGAAACAACAACTAAGGAACAAAATCCAGCTTTAAGTAGTGATTCTATTCACACATGATCCGTTGATTAATACTAAACAAACCTTTTTAAAACACACTTCGGCAGTATCATCAAAAGACCGTCCGCACATGGGTCGACGCTCGATGTGGTCGACCCGATTTCAATCGCGTAGGTCTCTCTCCACCGCCAAAGTTCCTTCGCTGTTGCATTGAGCTCCGCAGACAGGGCGATTAGTGGTTGTCTAAAATTGCAAAACTCCTCGACTTGTACGACTCTCGTCACATGGGATTGGTAGCGCACGAGAAAGTTCGACTGAGACGCACGTTTTCAGTCATGGGGATAAGATTATTGTATTTGCTTTCTTCGTTTTTTATTGTGTTTTGCCCTAAAATATTTTTTTTTAAGATCGGCGAAAAGAAATCAAAAAAATACTTACAGAGATGTCCTTAGCAACACTAAACAAGAATATTTCTAAACTATTTAAAATTAGGACGCCGTTTAAAAAAATCTTCTTGCTGCTTTTTTTTGGTTTGGTTTTTCTTTCCTTAGTTTCGAATACAAAAACACTGGGTCCACACATCGGATCCGATCCATTGGAGACACAAAATGGAAGCTAGACAAATGCTGGGAGAAATGAAGTCGAATTCCACAACTGGGCTTCAGGTTATCCTGGAGGATAACAATTGTAATTCTTCAAAACTCGATTGCTTATATTCCACTTAAAACTATGTCGGCTTACTTAGCTCTCAGGAGATGTTATTAAATCCCTTGTTACAGAAAACATCCTAACATAAACGGTTATTGACTTACATTACAAAGATTGCCACATAGCATTTTGAGCTCAAATCACCTCCTTCTCACCAAAATTCATGGAATTAAGGGAAAACTTTACCGGTTTTTTAAAATTCTCCGAAAACAAACAACATTGACATCCCGATGACCAAATCCGGACTTAAACAATGAAAGCGTCCTCCTCTTATGGCGCCCATCAATAAGCAGGACTTCTACAATGCAAGCGTCTACTTCTTACGGCGCCCCATCGCGAAGTGACATCATCCTCAAAAATCATTATAAATACAAGCGGAAAGATTCTTGTTTATTTTGTGCGCAAATGTCTAGGCAGAACAAAGATCAAACGACAGATCAATTAGGTTATTATAAACAGACTAAATATGTTTATATTATCAATCTCAGAGACGCAAAAAGGTTAAGGATATTTTTTGGTGTCTTATGATGAAACGAAAATGCTGCAATATAGTAAGGAATTTGTTTTTTACATATAAAAACTTTCTGTGTTGTGTATTTTGTAATATCTTTAATATAAAATATTCCACCAAGAAATTTTGTTCAGAATATTTTACTTTGCAAGTATCTATGTAGAACTTTTCACGCACAAAAAGTGCCTTTAAAGTGATTAGATCAACAATACGAAATTAAAAAAATATAAGTGAATATGTAGGTTTGTAAAATGTCCAAGCTACTAATAGTAGGGGCCAAAGCTATGAAACATGAAGAAATAGAAGAATCTTCTGATGTGTTAAAAGCTCTCTAAAATTTATAAAACTTTTAAAGAAATTGCACAAATCTATGGTATGCGAAAAATTATTTTAGAAAACATACTACAAAAAATGTTTGGGTTAATGACATTCTCGGAATATTATTATTTTTAAACAAATTGCCAGCACGTCTGAACAAAGTCAAGAATTAGATTATCTTCTTCTAGCCTCACGAAAACATAGTTTTGTCCACTACAGAAAACATTTTACTATTTTTTAGTATCTTTAATGGTTTAATAATTTTTAAATAAGTTTCAATAATCAATTCTTAATTCCACTATCCAAATTATATTTTAAAATAGTTTCATGTTTTTTGTGGCGAGACAAATATTTCACCTTTATGGTGAAAATGGTTGGAAATGAAAACGCGGAAATAGAAGTAAATGTTTTAAGTTATTCATATTTTTGGAATAGACAACAGAGTTTTCGTGTTTCCATTTCTAGACACGTGCATTACAAGTGTCTCTAATTAATTTTAAATATACATTGTGATATTTAGTAAAAGTTGCATATTTCTTGATCATCTAAAGTGTATATTTTGTTTTTAAAAAGTTGACAACATAGTTTGACATTTGTAATTTGCTAATTAAAAAGTTAGATCCAACTTTAAAATTCAGAGAAACTTTAAATATATGAGTAAATGTATCAAATTCAAAGAAAAAATCAGAAAGTTGTGCCTCATAATTCGTTTGAATTACGTATACATTTTTAGTGGTATTTGGAAGCAAATAATCAAAGTAAGTCTGCAATAAAATACTGAACTTATTTTTTAGCACATGTATTAGATCTGTCGATCTTTTCCAATAGGATAAGGTAAGTTTCTTATTTGCAAAACGGAAGCTCTTCCAAAAATCTTGTGAAAAGTTATTATTATTATACATAAGCGAGAGCAGAGGAACTAAGTCCCTATTATGCCCAAAAACGAAATTTCATTCATAATCTTCTAGTAAATAACAAAATTACAAATAAAAGAAATAAAATTACAATTTTTTGGTTTAAAAGAAAAACAATATTTTAAATATAATATAAAACGGTCAAGTCTGTTTTGAACGAGTTGGTAGAGAGAGCAGAGACAATGTTATCGTTAAGGTTATTCCAGCACTCAAAAACTCTATTTGGAAGAAAGTTCTGTCTTGATCTTGTAGAAAAATTTTCTTTCTTTAGTTTATACTGATGACCTCTGAGGCGTTCATCTTGATTTATGATAAAAATTTCATCGAGGTTTCCAAAATTGAATTTTAGTATTTTAAATGTTGTAATTAAGTCTCCACGTTGTCGGCGAAGTTCAAAAGAAGTTAGGTTAGCCATACTAAGTCTTTCTGCATAAGAAGGTCTTCTCGGTCCCAAACGAATTCGAGTGGCTTTTCTTTGAACATTTTCCAAAAAAGTCTTGTCTCGTACTAGATCAGGATACTACGTTGGTCCAGCGTATTTAAATATGGGTCTTACGTACAGAGTATAAAGTTTACAGAATGATTGCATTGAAACTCTCGAAAAACACCTCCGAATAAGATACAGTCTGGAGTTTGCACGTTTACAAATAGAGGTAATATGGTCGGACGAAGTTAGACTGCTGTTTACGATAACACCAAAATGATTATATGAAAACACAGATTCTAATGGCTGCCCGTTAACAAAGTACGCCACAAGTGGGTTATTTTTACCAATTCGAAGCACTACACATTTTTCCACGGTTAAGGGTAGTAACCACTGGGAACACCAAGTTAAAATATTTTACTTGAGATATAATAAGGAACATCGCTGGTGTAAACCAGCAGAGGTCCAAGAACAGAACCCTGAGGCACTCCACTTTCCACTAACCTGTCCTGTGAGAAAGATTCGCCAACTCTAACTTTGTAATATCGATCTGTCAGGAAATCATCTATCCAACGAAGTAGCGAACTCCGAAATGTTCTATCTTATGTAGAAGTCTGCGATTAGGTACATGGTCCAAGGCTTTAGAGAAATCTAGATAAACAACGTCGACCAGCTGCAAACTGTTAAAAGATGACGTCCAGTCGTTAACACAATGTAGGAGATTGGTTAGAGTAGAGCGACCAGAGACAAATCCATGTTGTTGTGTTGGAATAACATGTTCCTGGAGAAGGAATTTGGTCATCTTCTCGGAAATAATGGCTTCCATAACTTTACTACTGGCAGCAAGCTAATCGGACGATAATTGTTGGGGTCGAGTTTATTGCCTTTTTTAAAAGTAGGGGTAACGGGAGCTAATTTCCAACTAGGAAGTAAGGAGTTATGGATGAAAGAAGAGCATAATTAACGTAGAGGGTATTGCAAGCGTATCTGCGCACCTTTTTTGTTCACTTCAGTTGTAAGAAGAGGTGTTGTTCAGTTGTAAGAATAATATTTAGAGGAGTACATAAATATAATCTTTTGCTATAAAATATGTCAAAATAAAACTGACAGTAAAGAAGTTAATTGATCGAGAAACGGGAACAAATAACTCAATTAAAAAAAATAATTGTAAAAAAAGATAATCATAGTTCAAAAATGATAAATAGAAGAAATAGAAACAAATGTCTAAGTTTTTTTTCTTTTTCTTCTTACTTGGACAATTTGGAGCCTACTTTGAAAACTAGGGAGAAGTGCTCCATCCATTTGAAAACTCCACTGTTTATCCCCGATCAAATATAGCTAGAAGAATAGTGACCCAATATAGGACTCCACGTGATAAAGAACACATGCAATATAATATATAAAAAAGAAACTCAATAATTTATGCCAAACAGCCTGACATAACTCAAAACTCTCTTATAAATTCACCGCCTAAGAAATAGCATACATCCTGAGTTCCTACTACAATGCGGCCAAAGGACAAGAAAAGAGTTCGCTGCGTTCTACTCATGGATCTTAATAACTAGAAACATACCAAAAGCTTTTGAAAAGAGCAAAATAACTACTGTAGTAGAACCCAATAAACTCCACGAAAAAGTTGAAAGCTATTGTCCAATAGCACTTCTCAGCTACTGCTAGAAACTGTTGGAACGACATATCTTACAGAATAGGTCCACAAATTTTTGAAAATATCACACTTAAACAAACAGATTTCATACCTAACTGAAGCTGAACAGACCAGGTCTTAATATACATATATAAGAGTATCCAAAAGCAACTACTAGAAATATCCTTATTCAGAATCTCTGTGGTACTAACTGGGATGCATCTGCGGATACACTACAAACATCTATGCTAAGTTTTGTCTACTCTGTGACAGGGTACTGTGCATAGGCTAGGCTAATTAGTCGCCATGTGAAGATAGTCGATACGCAACTTAATATAGCAATGAGAATAATTAGCAGCTGCATCAAGACTACTCCACTATATCGGTTTCCTATCCTCAGCCATATACCTCCGTCTATTCTACGAAGTCAAAAGACCCTTATAAAAGGGTATTCGAAAATAAATAGTAACTTACCACTTCCAATTCATGAAGACATCCCGAGTTTAGAGCAAAGTGACTTCTAACTAACCTAAACCCATTACTAACAGCAGATTATTTCAATGTTACCTCCAGATGACGCACGCTGTGAACTGAAGCAGCTTCACCTGAAGTAACCAAGCTTATTGATCCAGTTCAAAAATCTGATGGCTTCAACCAGCCTCGAAGCATATGAAAGAGCCTTAACTGAATTAGAACGAAATATACAGTATGTGCAATACATCCTACATAAATAGGGAAAACTGCCAACTTCCAGCTGCGACTGTGGTGTCCCATATCATGTGAATTGAGAAGGGTTAGCTAAAGCTCTTGATTTCTTCTTCTTAACGTGCCCTTAACGTGCGGTCAAACATGATAAACTCATGGAAATGCTTAGGAAGATGCATATTGATGGCAAGGATTTGCGCATAATAACCAGTCTCTATTGGAACCAAAGTGCTGAGATAAAGATGGGCAACTTACACAGTGGGAAGATAGATATTAAAAAGGGTGTACGACAGGGATGCGTCCTCTCGCCGCTCCTGACATACACATACCTTGGAACCACAGTCAACATAAAATGGGACCAGTCAACAGAAATAAGATCACGAATTGAAAAAGCGCGAAACGTGTTCAACAATATGAAAAAGTGGTTCACAAGCAAAATCTCAATGGAACTAAAATTAAGACTGGTCAAGTGTTATGTCTTCCCGGTCTTGTTCTATGGAGCAGAGGCATGGACCACAACGGAAGCCACCCTGAAGAAACTAGAATTCTTTGAGCTGTGGATATATCCACACCATAAAGAAACGGAAACCTGGTTTCCTTTTACATGTGTCATGAGGCATACTAAGTACCGGCTGCTACAGTTAATAGTCCAAAGAAGAATCGACAGTAGGAGGGGACCAGGAAGAAGACGACACTCATGGATGCATAACCTGCGGTCTAACATCGGATTAAAATCGACCGAACTGTTCAGAGGTGCCGTAAACAAAGTCAAAATAGCCTTGTTAATAGCCAACGTCCGAAACGGATAGGGCAAAAGAAGAAGAAGTAGAAGAAGAAGAAGCCTATAAGTAACGAAAAGTATCATCTTTTAGTTGTACAAAAATGCAGAAAAAGTATCATCGTTTCTAAGAAAAAATGTACATGTTTTACATTTTACAATAAACTGACAAAGGATTGAAGCTTGTGGCTGCATGTCACACGATAAACAAACTATATATTTGATCCAAGTGGTTGTGATGCTTAACTTGTCGCCATGCTACAAGATACTCGTTACACTTAGTTTCATCGCTTCACTATGTCTACCATAAGGACCCTGTTTTACGAGAGCTAATTTATTGCATGAAGTAAATTATAAAAACGACATTGCTAAAAACGCCGACGGCAAGAGTTACTAGCGCGATCGGTCGCGTTGCACATAGCAAGCATTCAGGTATACGTAGCGCTGACAAAGCGTGCAAAGTGATCTCAACGCGACGCAACTACAGTCTCGTATTATTTGAAAATTATGCTCCCTATTTTCCGCGTCATCAACGCAACGGCAGTAGTCGTCGCGTCACTTACTTACATATAACAGCGGCTTCCCATGATGGGCGATTCTACAGATCATCGTGCACAGCCGATGAGCACGAACGGCAACATACCACAGACAGAGCTCTTCCTACGGTCTGCTACAGTCTGTGTAGGTCTCTACTTTTGTTTTTTGCCTTGTGTATGTCGACATTAAATTGTCTCTCTTCTTCTTAAGTATTTAATCGAAATAGTACTATTCTTTAATTGATTTTATTGGTTCTTAGGCTCTGGCGCTGTAGAATTCCACAAACTTGGTTCAGTTTGATAAAAATTTGAAAAATAACTTCGTTTGTCCATTGCATTATTTAGCAAAAAACTGCAAAACAACTTTCTACCGATTCTCGATGGATACAACGCACCAGCACAGACGTGCCTGTGCTTCCACGGACGAGACATTTCCCACGGTGCGTAGGTGCGAGCTGGTCCGCGTCCGTCCGCAATAAAATCGTGGGAATCGATCGTGGGAAGACGCTTTAACAGCTCACAAGCTGCAATAAAATCGTATTCATGCTATAATATAGGATCCATACAGCAGTTGGAGTTTTCTTTTATCGAAAGTGGTGACACTCTATTAGATAAAAGCCGTGCGGAAATATTTGACTAATATTCCTACTATCAGAAAAAGTAAAGTTGATGATTTTAATAAATTTATTACTATTTATAACTGGGAATAAGCCACAATTAAAGATAAAAATACGTTTATTGACGTTTCAATTTCCAATTCGGAAATCGTTCTCAAAATACAAACAGTAAATTAAACAAATTTTGTTTTTTGTTACATAGTGAAAAAATTCTTCTAATAATTTAATTTTATCTGACTCATTGATATTGACAATTCAGACATACATTATGCATTTTAAAGTAGACGACTTTAAAATGATATTGCCAATATTGTTGAGTTGCGCTCCTGGGACGACTTTACTTATAAGATAGTTCATTCGATTACATGAAATCAACTTTAACTTGAGAATATCCGTCAGAAAAAATCATAGCATGTAATTCGTCTTTAAAAAGACAAACACATGACATGATGACAGTAAAATTCTCCTGTTAGTGATTCCGTAGTAAATTATGAGGGAAAAACCAGGAAAAAAACCTCATAATACTATCCCGACATTGTAAGTATTTGTTCGTGAATTTAGTTTACCTTCAACAAACATCAAAATTCTGATTTTATATGTTACGTTATTTAAAAAACATAAATGATGTATCCTCTATATGTTACTGACTTACTGATACTGGTATTTTCTTATTAATAACTTCCTCTTTCAATATTGGTAACCAGATCCTACTACATTCTGCCGAGGAATTTGCGACACAATTGGCCTCATGTAGCATAATTAGAGCCGCTTCTTTGATTTTTCTTTTTTTACCGTCCGTTTCTTTTAGGATTATATTTGAATTATTCCATTGAACCCTATGTTCATTATCCCATGCGTGTTTACATATTTGAGATCTATACATACATAGATCTATACATAGGGTTCAATGGAATCATTCAAATATAGTCCTAAAAGAAACGGATGGTAAAAAAAGAAAAATCAAAGAAGCGGCTCTAATTATGCTAAATGAGGCCAATTGTGTCGCAAATTCCTCGGCAGAATGTAGTAGGATCTGGTTACCAATATTGAAAGAGGAAGTTATTAATAAGAAAATACCAGTATCAGTAAGTCAGTAACATATAGAGGATACATCATTTATGTTTTTTAAATAACGTAACATATAAAATCAGAATTTTGATGTTTGTTGAAGGTAAACTAAATTCACGAACAAATACTTACAATGTCGGGATAGTATTATGAGGTTTTTTTCCTGGTTTTTCCCTCATAATTTACTACGGAATCACTAACAGGAGAATTTTACTGTCATCATGTCATGTGTTTGTCTTTTTAAAGACGAATTACATGCTATGATTTTTTCTGACGGATATTCTCAAGTTAAAGTTGATTTCATGTAATCGAATGAACTATCTTATAAGTAAAGTCGTCCCAGGAGCGCAACTCAACAATATTGGCAATATCATTTTAAAGTCGTCTACTTTAAAATGCATAATGTATGTCTGAATTGTCAATGTAAATGAGTCAGATAAAATTAAATTATTAGAAGAATTTTTTCACTATGGAACAAAAAACAAAATTTGTTTAATTTACTGTTTGTATTTTGAGAACGATTTCCGAATTGGAAATTGAAACGTCAATAAACGTATTTTTATCTTTAATTGTGGCTTATTCCCAGTTATAAATAGTAATTAATTTACAATGCCACAAGAAAATAGCTTCAGAACAATTTTAATAAATTTATATAAACAAGTTAACTGATAATAGTATATTGAAATATCTTATGGACAAAGTCTTTTATGGAAACATTAAAAGTGTTTACAAATTGTCTCTAATAATACTTAATCAAAAATGTGGATTGTTTGTTTTCAAATAACAGTCAAAATTAAAATTAAATATATTTTCAAGTGAAAGAAAATAGTTTCAGAACGAAAATAAATATAAGACAATATATACGAGTAAGATAAGATGAAGAACAAAAATTTTCGGCCATGTCAAAAATATGTTGTCAATAAAATAATTAATTATGGATTTGTGATACAGTTGGTGCATAGAAATATTTTATAGTATTGCTTACTTCATATTTTCCTATTTTTCAATATTTTCACTTTTGTTTTAAATTATAATATTTAAAAAGTTTTACCAGCGTTTGGATCTAAAAGTTCTGCTTACACTTTACTCTCATATTTTATATGGTAAAATTTAGGCTCTCTTTAAATACCAGATCAAAGAAACGCTGTTGGAACTTTTATTATGTGTAGCTCTTAACTGAAGAAGTTATTTAAGGATTCATTATAGCAACAAATCAATTATTTTCATCTTTTTATCTAGTGTCAATCAAAATCTTAATAAAAATTGTTGACGAAAGAAAGGCAATAATTACAGGGGCATACCAATTTAGCACAATAAAACTGTTCTATATTTGCTTAATTATGGAGGTTTTTGAATAAATTAATCTTTTTTCTTCTATATATAAATTAAAAACATGGTATCTCGATAAATTCGATACTAAACACATGCAATCCTGTTCGGATAGGACAGGACTTGTCCTATCCGGACTCTGAAACTACGGTTGCTCAAGTACGAAGAAATCAGTCTTGTCATTGCTCCGCTGTACCCATCTCTTCTCATTTATTATATAACAGGAAACATTAGTGCTTTCCGCAGCGAAAGCGTCAAGCGAGCTAAAATAGAAGCGACATACTGCGAAGGGAGAACCAAACTAAAGCGTGTCTGTATTTGGGACTTTTCCTTAAAATACAATAAATGTGCGTTTAATTAGGGCAAAAATAGGGGCTTTAGTTATGAATATCAAACACAGTCGTATGTATCATTAAACTGTGCATTTATTAGTTTCTTATCAGACGCAAACTTTGTGAAAGATACGTCACAGCAGTGCTACAAAATTTACTCAACAATTCTCAAATATATTATTATATGATTGAAGCAATTCCCTGTAATATTGTCTTGATTTATTATGTTTATTACAAAGATTCAAACTATTACATTATGCCTATTCCCTAGTGCCATCCAAAAGATACTAAAAAATTATCATAAATATGGAATACAGATAAACCTGTTTCACACACTTGTAACACGTGAAAAAAAAACATTCAAGTGTTAATAAAATGTTTTAATATATTTAATACTATACAGCCTTAAGCCACATTAAAATTTAAACAGAAAAAACCTTTTATAACTTCTACAGAATTAGTAATACAGACAGAAATACATATGGGGTTTTATATTAATTTTTTTCTATATCACAAGTTTAATATTTTCTCCATATTTATTTTTCCCATATGTATTGATGTCCTAAAAGAATTATATATAAGAGATAAGTGCTTTATAGATCCTATTATAAGATACATAAGTTTCGATATCAGTCCAAACATAAAGGTTTCCATCAAAAGAGTTTTAAAATGAACAGGAACTGAAGCTTGGACCTGAGGAACTCGCTCTATAAAGTCGTTAGAGGCCGTTGACATGGATGACAAGAATGGAGAAATGTCAAAAACAGATTACAATATTCATAATGTGATAAAGTTTGAAATAAGCTCAAAAATATGAAACTGTACCGATTTAAACTCGCAATCACTTTTAAGGAGCGTTCAAAACAGGGAACAATTTCTATGAAAAAGACGGCACTCCAAAAAGAAGAAAATTTAGCGACAAAATGGAAAATGGTTACTATTTAATCGGTACATTTCCTCCGTCATAAAGATGTTAAATATATCCATTCTCAACAACTAATATGAGCAAAGAAAGAAAAATGATCAATATATTATAAGACTGTCAGATAGAAGGAGAATTTTCTGAAAAAAAAAACATCGTATAAAAGTTAAATATGTTATCAAAGAAAGTCGAAACTATCCGGACTTAGTCTTAGAAAAAATATTATGGAATAATATTATTACACCTTGAAGACCATTGATATAAAAAAGAAAAATAAGGATACCAGAGAAAATGTGGATAGGTATATGATCTATAGATAGTATATCACGCCGGTTCGAGATAAATGCATAAGTAAGTGTGGAGATAGAAAGAGAAAGAGCAAAGATGAGGCCCAAGTTTAACATTAAATATCTAATCTAATGGTGATCGCCAACGTCGGATAAATCTGATATGGCACGCGAAGAAGAAGAATCTAATCTAAAAAATCTAAGCTAATAGCACAGAATAATAAACAATTATTCTGTGCTAATAGATAGACAGTACACCAATCTGTCTGTGTCAGTCTGTGACACAGACAGTGTCAAAAAATGACAAAATGACTTATAGGCAAGATTCAGACAAATATGCATAAAATATCTGAAAAAATTGATATTTCAACGAAAGAAAACAGAACAGGAGCTATTCTGTACGAATAAAAAGCATAACAAATAAAGTTAAAAAACAATAAACTTTAGTTATTATTTAAAATTAATTAACTAAATTTAAAACGTTTTGCGCATTTTTAAATTAAATAAAAATGAATAGCGGTCCTAGAGATGAGACAGTTTCTCCGAATATTACTTGTCACCACTACATTACTGTTGTAATTTTGAACTGTTGTACTTTTAAAAACAAACAGCTCCATCCAATGGTGGTTTGACATTTAACGGAGTAACTACGAGGCTAATGGGGTATGCGCAAATGTTTCCAAACAGCAGGAATCTTTCCGTTAATGGAACTGTAGATTTAATATAGTTTCAAACTTAATGACATTGAAAAAGTCTTAAATAATTTAAAATATGGTGTGTGACCGTAAAAATATACAAATGTGACAAAAAACAATATTGCGCACATTCGAAAACGAAACATCCAATGACAGATCAATTCTAAAATAATTACAATATAATGACCAATATAACAGATCTGTTACAATTCACTGCTATTTTGAACATAATTTTGACACAGCTATACAATAATCAACGATAACCTTGTGATTTGTTGTGTATTTAAATTAGATAATCTATTATAATATAAAGTGAAAAATAAATAAATTCGTTCAATAATGAATTACTGCCAAGAGGATTAAAGCGCTATTTTTAAAAACTAGGCAGTATACTGATCCAATCTAGTTATTGCAACAATATCTAGAAATTGTGTCAACTTTATCATAAATAGCCGACTGTTACTAGGACGGTTCAATAAATTCGTAGCCTACAAAAGAAAAATGAAATTGACTTGAAAAATGAAATTTTCTGGAAGTTACGCAAAGTAATCTTTCATGGCAACGATGACCTCCTCATTTTACTTAAATTTGTGCCCGGTGAGTGTCAAGTTTAGAAACAAAAAAAGTCACACGGGGCCAAATCTGGAGAATACGGTGGATGAGACAACAGTTCGCAGCCCAATTCGACCATTTATATCGAAGGTGGATGAGTCAATGCGTTACCATGGTGGAAGAATACTTTTTTCTTCGCCAAATGGGGTCATTTTTCCTGCAATTCTTCGTCGAATAGGCCCAATAACTCAGCGTAGTAGGGCCCTGAGACCGTTTTGCCCTTCTCCAGGTAGATATTAATGATTAACGAGCACCAATCTCCGTAGTAAATCCCAGAAAATGGTAGCCATCACCTTTCCAGCAGATACGACAGTCTTAGCATTGTTCGGAGAACATCGCTGGGTGTGTACCAGTTTTTGTGTGTAGGTACCACATTTCTGTGTATACCAGTGGATCTATGTTTAATCAACGGTTAGGAAACGACGTAGAAAATCCTTTGAATTACGCTTAAATATAGTCAAACACTGCTCTGAAGTGGTCTCATGGTTGTAATTAACGTGCGGAGTGAGCAAACGCGGCAGCAATCGCGCGAACCGCTTTCTCATGCCTAAAATTTGATGCAGGATATGACACAGGCGGTCTTTTGAGATGTGTATTGTCTCAATTATCTCGCGCACCATCATTTGGCGGTCTGCCAATAGCAGATCGTAGATTTTTGTCACGTTATCCTCTATGGTACCCATTTTCGGAGAACCAAGGCGTGACATATTGCTCGTCTTTCATTTTTCCAAAATCCGCGGAATAACCCGCTTTCTCACGCTGTCAAAACAAAACTTCGAGTCAGATTCGGCTGAAATTTTGACATTAGCCGTCTATGAGAGTGTATTACACGATACTAGATTTCGCTTAAGATGGCGCAGTCGGGAGGTGAGGATAAGTACTTATCGGACCACCTACGAAACAAAATGCTTTTGCTGTGGGTAGTATAAAAATGTAATCGAAGTTTTCCCGAAAAAGTTGACGACTGTCAACGTCAAGAGAGAATCGTTTGAGAGAATCAGCATAATTATTAATTACAAAAACTGGTTAGCTTAACTGAAGGGTAATGAAAATTTACATTTTACCGGATTTGACGGATTTTGCAAAATTTTCTACCATAGGCACTCAAAAGACGGAAAAATTAAAATAAAAGATTTTGTCACCTTGGGATTATCTAAAAAGCACTTCTGAAAATACCGATAAAAATCTAGAAGTTTAGTGCTCTCTTTATGTTAAGGCCTTGAGATGTTATCTACGACTTCGGGATTTTATGTGACGACAAAGCATGATAATGTGACAAGTTCAAAAACCATTTTACGTGACTTTCATTATACATTGTGAAGGAAGTTGGGGACTGAGTGAGAGAGTGAACAGTAGTACAAAGCATAGTACAAAGAATATTGTTCACAGTTCACATGAAACCAGTTCGGCATTTATAAGTGAATTTGAAGCTCAAAAAGAAAAATGAAGACACATTGATTTTAGAAGACAAATAACGACATTTGTAATGCAAAATTAATCGAAAACAAAATGATAATTAAAAAAAAATTAGAAAACAAACATAACCTATAAAGAGACAGATGAACAAGTGAAAAACTACACTACTAGATGTAAATTGAGGTGACTAGAATGTAAATTGTGAGTGTAGAAAACTGCGAAGCAGTACCTATAAATGTATAAATCTCCAACTGTAAGCACGTAAAATAAAAGTCAAAACTCAGGTCTCATGCCTATATTATCAAATGTACTTTATTTTTATAACGTTAATATTACAAGAAATAAATCTAAAATAGCAAAACTGCTTTTTACGTTTAAAAAATACTTTCTTGTTCTTGTAGATTTATTAAAACTATTTCAATGATAGGATCTATGATGCGGATTTTAAACTGTATATTAATATAACTTGAAAATTATATAACTTTGGAAGTAGAAATTTAGAAATGTTAGCATAGTAAGTGTAGAATGTACCTATTCAAAAATTGCTACTTACTTCGATATTTCCATGTTCGCAGATATAGGAAGACCATTCAAACTTAAAGTATATTATTAGATATTAGAGTATTGTAATTTTATTTGAATGGTATTAAAAGCTGTAAATATTATTTTTAAGTGGAACATGTAACACATACGAAATGTACATTTAAATAGAAATCTATAGTTTTAAGTTTTAGATCGAAACAGATGTAAGAAATTCCCAAATTGTATTTTTTAAATTCGAATAAAATTATTGATACTACCAAATTTGTAGCTTTTTTCTTTGTGTGTCCCAACCTTTAAGGATATTGGCGACCATCACGGTCCATTTTACTCTGTCTCCAGCAGTTCTAAAGAGTTCTATTGTTGTTTTTCTACTTCCTTACTTTCAATTTTTCAATCAGGACATTCGTCGTCTCTCTGGTCTTCTTTTTTCTTTCACTTTCCCTTATACATATAACCAATCGCATCTAAGTCTAGGTAAAGTCTATGAGAGAATACTAAAGGAGAAACTTGTAGAATTTCTAGACACAAACATCATTTTAAAATTCCAATTAGGATTCAGAGCTGAACACTCCGCCCAAAATGCATTGACAGAAGCAGCAACCTTCATCTCACGCTCAATTAATGAAAAAGAAAAAATTGCCATAGGCATATGCCTAGACGTCCAGAAGGCCTTCGATCAGGTCTGGCATGCAGGTCTGATTGAAAGACTCAGCCTGGCTGGACTGCCAACCACATTTATAAAAAGCATCCACTCATTATATCTCTCCAATAGGACAATAAAAGTTAAAATCAGCGACCAATACTCTACTGCTTTTACTTTACAAGCTGGAGTACCTCAAGGCTCAATTTTAGCTCCAATCCTATACACAGTATACAACAGCGGAATCCCCCCTATAACCAAAATGAAACCATCTTCCTATATGCCGACGATACAGCACTGCTCGCCTCAGGCACAGTATACGGAACCATAAGGAACTGCTCTGCATTCAGTAGGTTTCAAGGCCAACCTAAAAACGTCATCAAATGGTGCAACAAATGGTCACTCTCAACCCAACCAAGACACAAGCCATCCTCTTCAGATATCCGGGAACCTGCCGGTTTGAAGATGAGGGTTACCCGATAGAGCTCTACGGATTTACTTCCTTTTCAGAGTTCAATCAACTACTTGGGCGATCAATTTTATAGGAACCTCAATTGGGAGACTGAGAAAGATATGATTTTAGAAGCACTACTCTAAAGTGGTTCAGTTCACTTGGGAGACAGATGTCAGTCTGTATCAATCAATGAGCGCTACTCTAGCAATGGCTTTATTAATTGCGGAGTATCTCAAGGCTCTGTCTTGGGTCCTATCTTTTTCTTGATATATTTTAATGACATAACTAACCTCGACATTAATGACCGGTTTACTATATTTGCAGATGACGCCACAATTTTATGGCAAAACAAGGACTATAAGGTATTGAACAAGATTATTAGTAGTACTATGCTAAAGATCTTAGAGTGGTGCAAAGCTAATCATTTGACATTTAATTTTTTAAAAACCAAATTAATTTCTTTTAAGAATAATCTAAACAACATTACTCTGGACAACGAAGGCATTTGTTCTGACAACGTAAACAAATTTTTAGGTCTCTATATTCATAATAATCTTAAATTTGAGCAACATACTGTATGTTTAAGCAAAAAGATATCATCGAATTGTTTTGCCGTCAAATCAGTTGCTTACAATTTAAATTTCAAGATTGCAAAATGTGTTTATGTGACCCAGATTGATCTAATTTAAGATACGGTATTGCCTTTTGGGGTAACTGTTCTCTTCATCATTTCAGTAGAAATTTTATGCTATAAAAGAGAGCACTCATTTATTTATGCAAGGTCAAGTTTGGTACATCATGCAGACCTCTGTTCAGGAAACATGGTATCTTGACACTTCCTTGCATGTATATCCTTGAATTAGCGTGTTTAATTTTTAAAAAACAAAGAGTATATTCGGACAGATTCCTCTTATAACACTCGTCTAAATTATGTTATTCCAATTCCCTGTTCTACATTAAATAAGAAATCGTTTATTTACACTGGTACGAAAGTGTTTATAATACATACCATTCGATATAAGATCCTCAAGCCACATTTTTGTATTCGAAGAGCAAACAAGAAGTTTTTATTATCTAAATGTTACTAGGTATAGTGTAGAGGAATTTTTTGAGGACAGTTGCGCTAATTGATATATATATATATATATATATATATATATATATATATATATATATATATCTTTTTTTTAGAAAGGGCTTTAGTGATTATGTGAGTAATATATACGGATATCTTGGGTTTAGTAGTCAATATTGGCCTTTAAGTAAAACTCTTTTAGGTTTGTTAAGCTTTCGAGTTTATTGTACTCTTTATCAAAACGTACTAAAAATTAACATAAAAAACTACATTAGAAAAATGAAGTTGTTATATCTTCAATAGGCTTACCCTTGTGAGGATTGTGTTTTAAAATTAGCAAAATTAATTAACATAATGACATTATTAAATTTGATTTTCTTTTTCGTTCTGTCAAAACTTATTACTTAAGGTTTACATGTCTCTTCTATTTTTTATATTTATTTTAGGTTAGTTTGACAGAGGAAGTGTCTATGTTTATGCAAACCTTCATTGCAAATTTTGATATAATATGTAGAAATGTTTCGTTTGCAGTTATTAAACAAGCACAGAGTTTATGTTACTAAATAATTAAGAAAAAAAACACAAATAAAAATAAATTTTATCTAATTTGAACTTGGAATAATCCCTTTAATATGCGTAACATTTAAGAACTTTTATATTGTTATTTTATTTAAAAGATTACTGTAGATTTTCAATGTCTTCTCTTTTGTTGTAATTTCTTTCCTTCTCAATAATTCTGTTTGATCATAGTATAGGCGTATGGCCCATAGGCTTAGTAATAAGTTTTGACAGAACGAAAAAGAAAATCAAATTTAATAATGTCAATATGTTAATTAATTTTGCTAATTTTAAAACACAATCCTCACAAGGGTAAGCCTATTGAAGATATAACAACTTCATTTTTCTAATGTAGTTTTTTATGTTAATTTTTAGTACGTTTTGAAAAAGAGTACAATAAACTCGAAAGCTTAACAAACCTAAAAGAGTTTTACTTAAAGGCCAATATTGACTACTAAACCCAAGATATCCGTATATATATATCTATATATATATATATATATATATATATATATATATATATATATATATCTGTAAGTAGATGACACAAGCTGATAAGTCACATTTTTGGCCAAAATGAGTTATGTATATGGACATGTTCAAAAACAGGAGATCTACCAGATGTTAAAATATGATAAGTTGAATCTTTGTAAATAACATAATATAGCCCTGGTCCAAACGTGATATGTGATTTTTTCTCCAATTCCAAAGATGTCAAAAGCAGTTAAGTAGGTACATAACAACATTTTGACATTGTTTTTAACTTAATCCAGTCATGGTAAGATGGCAAAATTAGATAAGTACTTTTACCAGTTTTTGTTTACTTTTGCAAGTTTAATTTGTAAGTCAACACAAGATGGCAGTAACTGTTATGTGCTCTTATCTAAAATTTCGGCTTTGTCTGATGAAATATTCCTAGTTTAAACAGATGGCAAAACTTGATAAGTTGATTTATCATATTTTGTCATCTTCAGTTAATGTTAGAAATTGCCATTTTATCAGCTGATTAATAAACATACCTTATTTTGTCATCTGTCACAGTAGTTATTTTTCTATTCAACTACTGTTTTAATGTTGATTGTATTTTTTCAAATGCAAGTTGTTAGTGACTAAATTGTGTAAATAGTAAAATCCTGACTATGAGTTATAAAAACAAGAGTAGTGTAAGTAGCAGGACAAAACTGTTAGTGTCTTTGGCAGTCAAGGGAGACGGAATTACTTCTCAATCAGAGAATTTTGAGGTTAGTATGATTTCTGTCTTGTTTGTACTTTTTATTTTCTTATACTAAAATAAAATGGGAAATTTCTCTATTTTGTATCATTTATGATTAAAAAACAGTAATTTCCTTGTAACAGAGCTAACAATCTATACATTAAATTAATTATTATGCACATGTTACAGGATAGGTCTGAGTCAAGTACTATTTTGACTGAAGTAAACAATCATCATAAGGAAGTTAAAGAAAAAGATTTCTATTTTGAATGTAAAAATAGGTATACATTTGAACAGGGCCGCCCAGAGCCAGGCCGGGCCCCGGGGATGAGACCCGGCCGGGCCCCCCTCCAAACCCAGTTGGACGAAAATTACCAAAAATCTAATAACTCATAAACTGGGATATATAATAGTGAACATTCATGCTACTGACACAAGAAGGAAGAAAATTAAAACAGTTTCAACAATTAAACTTTGTTTTTAATTATCTACAATAGAACTGTTAGTTACAACATAACTTTTCTTGCTTTCATATCTGCAAAGTTTTGGATCACGTGCTCGAAATCAAGAGTTTTTGCAAGTTTCGACTCTATGCTTAACAGTCCCAAATCAGATAATCGTTGTTGACCCATAGTAGATCTTAAACAATTCTTAATTCGGCTCAAAACACTAAATGATCTCTCGGCCTGAGCAACGGATACTGGTAGGCAACAGAATATGCGAAGAGCAATGCACACATTGGGGAAAAGATTTGTCACATTAAGGGATACGAGCTTGTTCAAAAGTTTGGCTGGTTTCAGCGACGTATCTGAGATGTTTGATTTACTAACAGTTTTCAAGTAAATCATTTCATCAACTAGATCCCTGCTTACATCTGAATGGTACTCTTCGGCGAATCTTACACAACTTTCTGAGATCGTATTCTCGTCCATTTCGTTATACTTCCATAAAAATGAAAATTTCATTTCGATTTCTCTCAGTGCTGTGAACCTCGTTTTCAGGTTGGCCACCAAAACATCAATTATTGTGTAAAAAACTTCTATTTTGAAGCGTTCTTCCGGGGATAAATTAAACATTACATCTTCTGTAGCTGTTTCATCGTGAAGAGTCTTCCTCTTTCTCGCACGGGAAGTGGAGAGTTCCGGTTCGATACCATAAGCATTTGCAACATGTTTGCATTCAGACAATATCTTGTCCCAGTTATTTCTTATGGCACTTAAATCATCAATTAGGCTCTCTATATTACTACTCTCAACATCCAAAGTAGCGTCCATAGTTTGAAGTAGTTGACTTCTGTAGTTGATGGGTACCAACACTTTCACCCAAATTGACGCCATAAGGATGCACTTGAAGGTGTTAAGATATTCTAAAACCCCATTGATTGTGGCTCTCGTTTCAACAGTTACGTTAAGATTCAACAATGATGAAACTGCCTCAATGATTTTGCCTATGTGTGCCGCTATTGGTTTCACACATTCTACTCTAGCACTCCACCTCGTATCAGACAATGAGTGCAGTGAAGATCCTACTATCTCTTTCAGAAGCTCCCATCTTTTTGGGCTGCAACTGAATAAATTGTACAGATTCTGAACAACACCAAAGAAAGTCTGTGCTTCAGTACAACTCTCAGCAGCGCATACTCCACATAAGTTCAAACTGTGGCATCCACATGGTGAGTACACAGCCAGAGGGTTTGATTTTAAAATATGAGCCTGAACACCCTTATACTTGCCACTCATATTACTGCCGTTATCGAATCCCTGTCCTCTACAGTTATCTAAGGATATGTCATATTTTTTAAGAACTTCTTTGATTAGATTTGCGATGTCTTCTCCAGTTTTTTCATTGCAGTCGGAAAACTCCAAAAATCGTTCATGGATTTCATATTCTTTTACGTCTTCTTTGAAAATAATGTATCTAAATACAAAAGAGGTCTGTTCTACATGGCTTGAGTCTGGTGTAGCGTCAACCATAATAGAATAGTATTTAGATCGCTTGAGTTCGTCCACAATAACTTTCCTTACATAATCAGCACAACTTGCTATGAACTCGTTTTGAGTTCTCCAAGACAAATAATGCACTTGCATTCTCTTATTCGATTCTTGAGATTGCTTAACCTGATCTAGATGCTTCGATAAAATAGGGTCATAATGACCTAAAAGTTCTAGCACGCCCAAAAAATTGCCGTTGTTTGGATGACCCACCTTTTGAGTTTCTCCTCTAAAAGAGAGACCTCGCTCACTTAAAAATAAAGTTACGTGAAGGAGTCTGTGTAAGATCTGTTTCCAGGTAGTGATTTCATTCTGCAATTGTTTTTCAATGCTACCAAATATAGTACCTCCTTTGTTAAGATTTAATTCCAGATCTTTCCATTTTAAGTAACATCCTTTATGGCTAAGGCTGTTTTGGTGCTCAGGAATCTTTTCGTACAACTTTTTCCATTTATGTTCTTTTGGAAACCCACTAACTGAGGCGAATTTGGATCGCACCACCTCTGTCTGAGTACAAAACAACCGACAAGGAAAGCAAAACAAAGCCTGTTTCACTTCGCTCCAAACAAGCCAATCCCTTGGAACAACTTCATTATTGGGTAGTTTAAATTTAAGCAGAGATAAAGGAAATTGCCGTCTCGTTGAGTCTGCAGGAAACGTGTTGGGATGAGCTTGTGGCCCCTTTGTGACAGCAACTTCAACTTGTTTAGTACTAAGTTGTAACAAACTCAAATTGCCTACATCAAAAACTTCTGGTTGGCTCAAAATGTTCGTAGACGCTGACACTGCCTCATCCTGTTCGTCACGTTCTTCTAAGTGTAATGGAGTTAAAAATTCATCACTACTAAGTGAGGATAGCTCACGACCAACATTTGAGCTGTTGGAGGGTGTTTGTGAATTTGAAGTGCCCGGGAGGATTAAGGGCTCATTTTCAATGTTAGTTTCTTTCTCTTCATTTGACACATTTTTCGGCTGTGTTAAGAAAACAGACAGCTTCTGTTGGCCTTTCTTTGCCTTCTCCTCTCTTTCATGTTTTTCTTTCCTCTTTACGGCCCCAGATTTGTGTCGGTATTCCATTTTAAATTCTAAAAAAAAAAATGAAAACCTATGTAAGCTAATTGATTAAAAAAAACCGTTAGAGGATAGAGGTTAGAAAGGCCCTATATTTGTCCTTTTCCCACAGAAAAAAATTCATCCAAACCACATCTAGAATTAATTTAATTACAAAAAACAAGACCATTTGCACCTAAAAACTGTCTTTCGCCAACAGTTTCTATTGAAGCTATATCATATCCAGGACAGTATGCTTAATATATATTTGTAATTAAATAAATTCATTACATAATCTTACTTATGTTATAGCATTTAATCATTGGAGAGAACATAAAATAAAATAACAGACATGTTAGGCAGATAATAAAGCACTTCGCGAAATTCACGAATAATCTCTGCCAGAATACAAGATTAGAACTAGGAGGCCCATTATAACTACATATAGTTTTAAAGTTTTAGTTGTGAAAACTTACCTTATTTTGTTATTCTCAATATAATCACATATAATCTTCAGAATCTTTTTAAATAATCACATAACAGCTACTAAAAACCGAAAGTAAACAACAGAATAACACCAAAGCTGTGTTCAACGTCCTATTTAAACTCGAACTGCCGAAAATTGCAATTGAAACCTGTGACGAAGGGGGTATAATGGGAATGTTAAGGCCCGTTTTCACGCTACGTCTTATTGTACGTTTTGTTGGATAGGACAAATCCTATACAATAAAACGTGGCGTGTAAACAGCAAAACGTACGTCTTGTCGAATCGAAATGAAATCCAAACACGTAGTGTGTATACACTGGACAAAACGTACGTTTTGTCGTACGTTTTATATGACCCACAAAACGTACAATAAGACGTAGCGTGAAAACGGGCCTTTAGAGAGTCAGGACGTAAACTCGTAAACAAAACAGACGTCGCGCCTGCGAATCGTGTGGCAGTGGCCGATAGAGCAAGCTTCCGATCAGGGGCTCCACGCGCAATGTATTCCCGATATATTTTTATTAATTGTAACTTATACGAAGAAATAATTTCTTGCATATTGCCTTTTCCAAATGCATAATATTCATTATAATAATTTAATAATTAAAACCGCAAGCAAATTCAATCTGTTGTAAAATATTTTAATAAAAGGAATTTTTTTAAATTTGCTAACGACACGACGGCCGGGCCCGGGCCCCCTTTGGGCCCCGGGTATTTTGCCCCCCCTGCCCCCCCCTCTGGTCGGGCCTGCATTTGAAGACAATCAGGTTCTTGACATAGAGAATCTTCCAATCACAATAGAAGACGGAGATATTGAAATTCCTATTTTAGAATCATTCCCCATTGAAACATCAGAAAATGTGGAAATATTTAGTATTATAAAAAAATAATGAACATGGTATTGAAAACAGTTTCAGAGAGATTACCACACTCGATGTAAGTTACTAGAATTTAGGGTAACAACATAATTTTTTAATAGCTACACTTTAACAGAAATGATTCAGCACTCTATATAAGTAAAGTCTGACGTCAGTTTATAAAACATCACTCTTATTAACCATGTTCAGTGGTTCTGAATTTTAAATTTAAAATCCAAAGTCCTATCTTTTACAGGCCACGTGGACTGGTTTGTATTAGACAGAGCAAATAAGTAATGGGTATTAAATTTCACTTTACTAAACGGAGACATTATTTTTCAGGATATATCTGTGGAATTTCAACAATATATTCCAACTGAAAATGAAAAATGCCAAACTACTGAATCTATGAGCAAAGGAAATGAGACAGAAAAGAATAAAAATAGCGCCGAGTTAAAAGAAATTGTTGAAGATAGCACTATTTTTCAGGTAAGTTAAATTTTTGTATGTTTATTTTTTTATACCTTCAAATTTTGCATTAATGCTTGTTTGGCCTAGGTACTGACCTAATCTTAATTATTTTTTACAGGAAATTTGTGGAAGTGATGCGGATTATACATATTCTGATCCTGATTGGTTACCTGATTCGAAAATTAGTGCAAAGCGACCAAAACTTATGAAAATTGATATCATCTCAAAAAGTTGTTCCGCCAAAGGACAAAAAGATAGTACGGGTATGGTACAATTATATTGTCTGTCGTTAGTCACTTGATTGTATTGTTGGTATTTACCTAGAGAAGGTGTAATAATTAGATACAATAAAATAGTAACTATAAATTCTATGTAGGTTTTCTGCTGTTATGATTGTGTTCACCAACATGATTTATTATTGTTACAGATGATGTTGCATCTACGCTTGGAAACGTAAGAACTTATTCCGAGACTCATTTCATAGATGACAACGAAAACGCTGAAAATCCCATAGAAGCAGTAGAACCCAGTAAATATACAAAAAGAATAAAAGGTATAAGGAAAAGAGAAAACGAAAAGTTAAAAAAAAATCACGGATTGGACTATAAAAATAGGAAAGGCAAATTGTTTTCATCTAGAACTTTCAAACCAGTTGAAAAATGCTGCATTAAGAGAAAGTGTAATGAGAAGATTACATCAGAAAACCAAAGAAAAATATTTAATGATTTTTACACACTTCCAGTTTGTGCAAGAGACCAAGCATTAGCTGACAGAATTAGAATTTCTACGCCAGCAGTAAGTCGGAAAAAGGAAGATACATGTGAAACCAGAGTTACTCATGATCGACTAGTGACTGTGTCATACTATGTTACTTTAGATGGAACTACAACAGAAATATGTAAAACTATGTTCATTGGTGTTTTTGGTTTAAGTAGAGGCAAGGTGGATGTCATTATTCAAAAAGTGAAAGCTTCTTCATCTAGAATTATCCAAGGAGATATGCGAGGTAAGCACCCACAACAGTTTAAAACTACTAGCGAGGAAATTGAAGATATTAATGCATTCATAGACAGATATCCTAGGCATGAGAGCCACTATGCTAGGAGAGATAGCTCCTCTAAAAAAGTATTTCTACCAAGTAATTTAAATGTTAAGATTATGTATAAGGAATATTGTGAGCACAGAAATGAAAATGGTCACACTAAGTCCGCATGCTATGATGTTTTTAGAAAACAGTTTAATGCCAAAGGATATAAATTTAAAGAACCATTTATTGACACATGCAACAAATGTGATGAGTTTATTTTAAAGAAAAGACATTCAACCAATAAATCTGATCGCCAAATTGTTTCTGATATGCACGACTCTCACATCAAAGAGGCCCAAGAGGTTATGATATGAAAAATCATGATAAAAATCTAGCGAAGTACTATGACAATAGAGTTCTATTAGTGTTTGATCTCCAACAGGTTCTTCCTGTACCTTACTTATCATCAAATATTGCATATTATAAGAGGTTTCTATCCATGTACAACCTCACTATAAGAAACTGTTCAAATGACCAGGATTCTTCTTATTGCTGTATGTGGAGTGAGATAGATGCAGGCAGAGGCTCTGATGAAATTGCCTCGTGTGTTTTTCAAAAAAATTATGGATCTTCCAAACAATATCGAGTATGTCACCACATACTCAGACACCTGTGGAGGACAAAACCGAAACATTAACATTGCCGCCATGTTTTGTTATGTTCTGACCAAGAAGAAAACCATTCAGGCAATTGATCAAAAATATTTTGCTACCTGGTCATACACGTCTCGAATGCGACAGCGATCATGCTCGTATTGAAAGAGCGAAAAAAATACTTCACTCTTCAGTTAACAAAAACAGTATCAGTGATACGTACAGAATCATGGTGCCACGTGATTGGTGTCAGTTCGTCCGCACACTTTCTGGGAGAAAGAAATTTAAAAGTTATTGAAATGCAACAACTTGACTTTAAGGAATTTTCTAGTCTGTTGAAAAATGTGTTGGTCCATCGGAAAAACTGACAGTGAAAAACAAAAAGTCGAATGGTTGAAAATCAGGTGGCTACGATACACTCAAGATTTTGGACGAATTTATTTCAAGTACGATCTTAACCCATTTTCTCCATTTAAAAGCTTTAGTATATTGAGGGGTAAGAAGGGTCGACCAGAAAACTTGGAAGTTGCAAGATCATATGCTGGACCTTTGCCAATAAACCCGAAGAAAAAGAAGGATCTTCTCTCAATGTTTAGCCTCATTGATCCCCAGTTCCATTCGTTCTACAAGAAGCTGACCACTGATACAAACAGTCGTGAGTTTGATGAATTGGATGAGTTGGATGAAGAAGATAAAGTTTAGTTTCTACTTTCTTGTTTTACTCAACAATTTTTATTTTTCTTTGAATGTAATGTTTTAAAAATAATGTAACTCTGTCAACTAGCAAGGACAATTTTGAAAAACAACGTATAAATACTGATTTAATAGTTATATTAATAAAAACTGCTATAAGTCTGAATTGTTGTTTATCAAGATGTCTTTCAAATTATTTCACATATTTTTTACATAGAAATCGAAAATAAATTTAAAACTACACAAACACTTGTAATAAACCCTTTAATATAACTAATTCTTGCTTGAAAATTACTGGTAATTTATCCATAAAAAAAAGCATTACCAAAAAAGAGTTATGAGGAATAATTTCCCTATATAGTTATGTGGTGATTTGAGTCATATGGCAGACGACAAAACATGATATCTTTTACATCACTTACAAAAAAAAAAATAATTAGTAAATTTAAATAACATTGTTATTGCTTGATATTTTGTATTCAGTTAGTAAAAGAACAGCTGCATAGTTAAATATAAAATTTGCTATGAATAACTTAATAACTGATTTTTAGAACCCTGCTAAACTTTAAAATTGCTCTCCTGAAAAGTTGATGAAACATGACTTATCAGCTTATGTCATCTACTCACAGATATATATATATATATAATATAATATATATATATATATATATATATATATATATAATATATATTTAAATTATGGAAATTTTATAATTAGTATTTTAATGTATCTTGTGCCTTGTTTGTACCTACTATACCATGTTGTGTTTTATAAATGTAAACTATAAATTTAAAAACAATAAATTTCTCTTTCTCTCTATGGAAATTAACAAATAAAAAACCAGACATAATTCTGAATGACATACTTGAGACAAACAGTTCATCCCTCCTCAACCTATTTCGTTAGACTAAAAATTGTAAACTATTCCAAAAATAGATCACTTTTATACCCATTCCTTGCATGTTTCGAACCTAATCCATTCTTCCTCGTAGTTTTCTCCACAAAAAAGACAAGTTTCTTTGTCAGTGCTACATTTGTAGTTTATCTTTCATTTAAAATTTCCTCTGCTGCTTTAATTCTGGCTGATTTCCCTATTGCTGTTCTACTTTTGTCGCTACCAATTTTCGTCAATGTTGAATTTCTAACTATTCTTTATAGCTAGAACTACTTTATACAATTAGAACTACACCTAAAGAAATAATTCTTTTTTTCTGTCGAAGTTCCATCGATATATTGCTTAAAGGTAAATAGTGAATTATTTCCATTAGAACATAGTACTTGCTGATTCTGCACAGATTGTGTGTTTTCTAGATTTGTATCAATAGTTATTGAAGTGGCACATTCAAACTCTTAGGCACTAGTTTCCAAAAAAAATCTGATATGAATGGCCTTTCTATGGGATTTTTAAAGGAGTATTTTACAGGAGCGAAAACGTAGTTTGGAGACCCGGGTACAACCATGAAAAGAGGACTGTTCTGATCTACAAACTGTTCAAAGAGGTACTGATTTCATAATTCGTTAAACTGTTGAGACTTCGATGGGCTGGTGAAAAATTTAAAACAGTGGAGAGAAAAATCAACCATAGAACTCATCAGAACTGCTGCAGACAGAGTAAAATGGACCGTAATGATGGCCAATGTCCTTAAATGATAAGGCACACGAAGAAGATAGTTGTGGTGTCTTGCGGTTAGTGTTCTTCTTTGGTAGTCATATCTCTTCACTAGATCTTCGAGGAAAGTATGCTCTTAATGGAGTATAAGAAATGAACATCAGAAACCTCCAACTCACAAATAAATGTCCGAGACAATGTTCGATTTTGTCTTTTCCTGGCTGACTGGAATAGTCGCACCTGATTTTCAACTATCACGAAAATCAAGGAACGTCTCAGTAGAGTCTGCACGCAGCGCCGTGTATACACGGCGTAATGTGATTCAAGGGTCGAATATACAGGTGTAAAAATATTAAACACAAATTAATATTAAATATGTATATGTATGTTATATTTGCTATAAATACAAAAATTACAAATAATTACACTATTCTTCGTTTTTAGTCTCAGACTTAGGTTTAACTTTCTTAGCGAATTCAGATAAGTCTCGTCTCATGGAATATGCATCTTCACCATCTGCATAATATTTTGGCTCGATTTCCACAGTTTCAAATTTCAAAGAGTTTTTGTATAGATTTAAAGCGGCGCGATTGCTTTTACGAACATGCAGCGAAACGTATTTTGCGTCAAAACATTCGACCATGGCTTCTGAAGCTTGATCCATCAGTTTTTGGGCTAGCCCTAATCGTCTGTGAGATCGCTTCACCGCCAGGGAAGTTATGTGACCATGCTTGAGATCTTCTTGATCTTCTTCCATTTTTGCTAGGACATATCCAACTATGTTGCCTAAAAATGAAACATATAAAATATAAATCCCTATTTTTATAAGATATATTATTATACAACAAAAATATAATAATTTATCAACACAGAGTAACAACTGATAATCATTTCATAATATTACTTGTCAGATATAACGAAAAGCATGTCCCTAATTCTTGTTATTTATTAATGATTCAGTACTTGAATGTTTTAGGGTTAACAGGAGAATTTAATAGAAAAAGAATGCCATCTATCAACACAGAAATATATTCGAGATAAGTAGATATGCCGAAACACATACGTAAATGAAAATATCTTCTTCTTCTAGTTCCATGACCGTTATCGATCGTTGGATATCATGTTGGCTACCATATTCGCTATAGTGACGTTCTTCTTCTAATAGGACCACGATTACCCTGGATCTTTTCCTGAATGATCAGATGTAAAAGATCATATTTTTCAGGGTGTTTCCTAATGTGACCAAAGTATTCCAGCTTACGTTTCTTTATTATATTGACCAGTTGTGTTGTTTGGTTCAGCCGTCTAAGGACCTTCTCATTTCTAATCTGTCGACCCAGCTTATTTTCAGTAGTCTGTACACCCACCTCTCAAAGGCTGTCAAGCGTTTAAGGATAGCCTCAGTTAGAGTCTACGCTTCCACTCTATACAGCAGGACAGGAAAGGTGTAGCAAGATGTCATTCGAACTCTAAGGTCAATTCTAAGATCGTGACTGCAAAGTATGTTTCTCATTTTTACAAAGGCAGCTCGGGCTTGTTCTATTCGGCTTTTAATTTTTGCGGTTGGATCCTAGCTCTCATTGATATTACTGCCGAGATACACGAGTTTCTCTACTCTGTCCAGTGTGGCATCTCCGACTTTTATACCGTCATCCTGTATATAATTTTGTTTGCTAACTATCATATATTTAGTTTTCTTAACATTGAGTTTTAATCCATACTGATCACAAGTCTGTTTTATTTTGTTCATGAGATTTTGAAGGTTTTCTGCGCAATTAGCAAGCACTAAGGTATCGTCGGCATATCTAATATTGTTGACGGTTACTCCATTCACAATAATATCTTCGGTTGTCTCCATTAAGGCTTCCTTTCTTAAATATTTTCTCCGAATATAAGTTAAAAAGTAAAGGCGACAATATACAGCATTGTCTCACTCCTCTTTTTATATTTATTTCATCTGACAGTTCCTGTTCAACCTTTATTCTTGCCACTTGATGCCAGTATAGATTTGTAATTATTCTTAGATCTTTATCGTCCAATCCAGCTGTTTCCAATATTTCTAGCATTTTGTTATGTCGGACTTTGTCAAAAGCCTTTTCAAAATCGATTGCACAAATCTACACATTTTGATTTATATCTCTGCATCTCTGTACTAGCACCTGCATACTAAACAAGGCTTCTCTTGTACCCAAGTCACTCCTAAACCCAAATTGAGTATTGTTAATTCTGTCCTCTAACAGTGTATAAATGGCCGCGCCGATCTTCCTTGCGTCCTCGTCCACACCGTCCCTCCATCTCAGTCGTGGTCTGCCTCTACTCCTATTTCCCACTGGGACCGATAATAGAGTTCGTCTGGGTGGGTAATTTTCATTTGCTCTTGACACATGTCCAGCCCATCTAAGCCTACCTATTTTTATGAAGGATATTACATCTCTACCATTTACTATTTTTTTATACTTCTCGTACAATTCGAAATTATATCGCCTTCTCCAAATACCATTCTCACAGAATGCGCCCATTATTCTTCTTAGTATCTTCCTTTCGAAGACGAGCAGAAGATTTGCGTCTGTTTTGGAGATGGTCCATGTTTCTGACCCATATGTCAGCACTGGTAGGATGAGTGTTCGATATATTATTAGTTTGGTTTTCTGGCTTAAATTTCTGTTTTTTAGCTGCTTGCTTAGTCCAAAATAACATTTGTTTGCTAGCAGTACCCTCCGTTTAACTTCTTCAGATGTGTCATTATCGTTTGTTATGAGAGAAACCCAAATATGTAAACTTATTTACTACCTCAAAATTATATTGGTCTATACTGAAGTTTTGTTCGGCGTTTCTAGCTCTATCTCTGTTATTTGGAATAGATGCTAACATTTTGGTTTTTTCCTCGTTTATTTTAAGGCCCATATTTTGTGCGGCTGTCAAGAAGGCGGAAGTCATCTCTTTAAGTCCTCGTGTAGTACGTGCAATCAAATCCAGATCGTCAGCGTAAGCCATAATCTGCGTTGATTTATTAAAGATTGTTCCCCTATTGTGTAACTCGGCATCTCTTATAGTCTTTTCTAACGCTATATTAAAGAGAAGGCACGCCAGCGCGTCTCCCTGCCGTAACCTGCAATGTTCAAACGCTTGTGACATATCGCCTTGTATTTGCACTCTGCAGATCACTTTACTCATAGTTGTTTTTACGAGCCTTATTAATTTATGGGGAATGTTAAGTTCATTCATGGCTTCGTATAATTTACCTCTTAGGACGCTATCATACGCTGACTTAAAGTCCACAAAGAGATGGAACGTGTCAATATTAAATTCATTGGTTTTTTCTAAGATTTGACGTAGCACAAAAATCTGGTCGATTGTTGACCTACCTGGCCTAAAACCGCTTTGATACTCACCAAGGATTTCTTCCACGTACGTACTTAAACGGCTGTACAGGGTATTGGAGAATATTTTGTACATTGTATTCAGAAGAGTTATACCCCTATAATTTTTACATTCCAACAAATCTCCCTTTTTGTGTAGTGGACATATGATTCCAGTGCACCATTCCTCTGGCATTTGTTCTTCTTCCCAGACTTTGACTATTATGTTGTGAATTTAGTGCATAATGCTGTTACCTCCATGTTTGATGAGCTCTGCGGGGATACAATCCACTTCTGGGGACTTGCTATTTTTGAGTCGTGTGATTGCGTCTTTCACTTCAAATGTTGAAGGAGGTTCTACGTGAGTGTTATTTCTTGGTCTTTGGGGTGACGCATCATTTTCCACTTCGGTACCAAGTAGTTCTTTGAAGTGCTCAACCCATTTGCTTTGTACTGCGTCAGCGGTACTGACTATATGTCCATTTTTGTCTCTACACATCGTCATCCGTGGTTTAAATTCTTTTCTTGTCTTATTTAGGATATTATAGAACTTTCTAGTTTCATTTTGCCCCTTTAATGATTGAAGCTCTTGCATAATCTGGTTTTCAAAGGTCCGCTTTTTCCTTCGATGTATGCGTTTTTCCTCCTTCCTAAGATCTTTGTACATTTGCTCCTTATCCCGTGTTCTTCTTTGTTTCATAAGTTTATATGCATAATTTTTTCTTTTAGTGATATCTTCACATTCATCGTCGAACCAACTGTTGCGTGGAGTGGATTCTTCTGGTCCTAAGACGTTGTTTGCCGCTTCCTTAATTGTTCTTCTACATATATCCCATTGCTCGCTAGCTGTTAAATTCTCATCTGTTGTGCTTTCATGTTCAAGGTAATTTTGATACCTTTCTAGTGCGCGGGGCTCTTTCAAGAGTTTTAAATTGTAGCGAGTACTTTTCTTACCCTTTCCTTTTTTTTTGCATTTCTGCTCTGTATTACTCGCAGGAATATCTTCAAAACGTGACTCATCAGACGTATTGTCCGATAATCACCGCATGTCTTTGGACGATGTGTCTTAGGTATTGTGACAAATGTCGACTTTAACCAATCAGTTGATAATATCCCAGTGTCATAAATTCTATTAAAGAGATTACACAGAGCTTAATTCCATTTTCTTCAAAAAACTTTAGTATTTCAGCACTTCATCCACAACATGCCCCTCTTCGGCTCTTCACATCTTATATGCTTGTTGAGTCCCTTTTGTCCATTAAGACATAATCAATTTGGCGGCTGTCCCACCAAGCATAATCCATGTCGCTTTGTGAGAGCAATAACAGCCCAAAAAGACAATAAAGTATGGGCATATAATGAGGAAACGATGTAGGAAGAGAATTTAAAAAAAAAAAATTAGCGAAAAAATACGAATGAATTGGAGAAAACAATGACCAAAGTGAAAACACATCCACATCAAAGATCATCAAAGAAAGTAAAAACTAGGAATCGTCTAATCCCACACTCAAAAATGATTTTTAAGTAAAAAACAGCTACAACTACAGCCAAAAAACAACGCTACTACCATCAAATCGCGAACATAATAGTGGACCACATTTGTAGAAGGATTCCAATAAAACAAGCAGTTGGGCATTAATCTGTGTTGTCTTCCAACAATATTCAATGTGTAATATGAAGATATATTCAAGAAATCTCTGAGATAGACAAGAATTTGTTGCTGTCTAAACCCTAAAAGTGTTCTCAAACGAGAAAATTATTTCCAGGTAAGCTCTTCATGTGTAGAAACATCTTTATGCACCTTCGCAAAAGAACTCGTTAACTTTAATATTTTTTAGTGTTGCTATATGGACGTGTAATACGAACTTAGCAATAATGATAACAAAGTGTTTAAGTTGTGGTGCTATCGTCAACTTCTGAAGACATCATGGAGGATACATATTACCAACGAGGAGGTGATTGGAATACAATTAAAATAACAAAAGCAGGATACATTGGTCATATTGTCAGAGGATCTAAATATCAAGTGCTACCAGTCATTATTTATGAAAAAGTTGCAGAAAGAAGATAAATTACATGTTTTCTTATGTAATAAAGTCTTCAAGTGGAAGACATCGTTTGAGCAGCTGTTGATAGAGGACAGATGAAACAGAAAGTACAGAAAAATAAATGTTTCTACAATGCGAGAACAAAAAAGGGTATTAAGACATTCTACACGTATTGATATTGTTTAAAATTATGCATACATTTGTAATAACGTAGCCTACAAGCTTAATACATCTGAGTTAACACCACTTATTATCTAAAACATTGATTCTACAGTTTATTACTAAATTATATTCTACAATATTGTCTGTTACAAACAACTATAACAATCATTTCTTTCTTCAATAATTATTTAATACAGGATTTCAAGGTCTCAACTATTTTATTGTTTGGTTTTGCTAAGTATGGTCATTTCTACATTTAATTAATGGATCATTATCTTTAACTGCCTCAAATTGTTTTTGAATATGCCCATTTTTTACTAATTTGACTATATTAGAATAATGATAGAATTAGTAAATAGATAGAAAAATCTAACTTTTATTTATTTACAAAATGCATTACATAGATTTTTGCGTAAGGGTTACAATCTTATAAATGCAAGGACTTCTGACCAGACAGTATGTAACTCGCCAAATGGATATACATCTTTTAACATATACAAACTTTTTATTGTACTATTGTGTACACAATATAAATATTCAATTCGAATTGAAAATTGAATTTGAAATTAAGATTTTATTCTAACAGACACTATCGTTGCCCAGGTTATTAAAATCTTTGAACAAATTGTAAAAAACAACAAAAAACAAACCAAAACTTGTTATCTGCAGAAAACATGAGCCTTATGAGGTGATGCCTTATCAAGAGTGCTTTATCTAACTCAAGTGTATTAATGAAAAAAAAAAACAAAACTAGACTAAGCATAAAATTAGATCGAAATGAGAATATAGAGGTAGAGAACTATATGTAAGAATATGCCTTCAGTTTTCCCTACCTAGGCCCATTAAATGATATAAACAACTTCAGTCAAGAAATACATGCAAGAATTCTTAGCAGTAATAAATGCTTTTATCATAAGGTATGAACTAAGCTAATCGGAGCCTTAGAATCAACAGTGATTAGACCAGTGGTCACATATGGATACCAAATGTAGACTCTCTCAATCGTTGATGAAAATTGAGAATATTTGAGTGCAAAATATTAAGAAAGATACTTGGACCAAACCATTGTACCAATGGTTCATGGAGAACTAAAATGAATCACAAGCTGGACGAATTAATGCAGAAAACAGACATTGTTAGATTTATAATCTGAAGACAAATGGCTTGGTCATTTAGAAAGAATGCCACCAAATCAAATTCAAGTAATAAAAGTAATCCAAAAATGGAAGTCTCATGGAAATAGAACAAGAGGAAGGTCCTGTGAAAGATGGATAGAGAATGTAGAAGAGGACCTTAAAACCATGAATATCAGGCAGTGGAGAAGAAGTAACAGAGTTGTAGCGGTAGGAGAAGAAGAAGAATGCATTGTAAGCTGACTCTGACGCCCATTTGTTAAGAGGATCATAAATTGTGGAGTGGCCATTGTTTGTAGTATAACTCTTCTGCTAGAAGCTCAATCCAGTATGACACTACTGAAGCACCATGGTAGATAAAAGAGGACATTAATTGCAGGATAACCTTTAGAAGAATATTTTTTTCAAAAATGATGCTAGGAGGCATACCCCTGATGCAGTTCTTGCTTTTGGAAACCTAAAACCCAGACAATGAAACAGGAATCAAAATTTATTGCAGACAATGTAACTATTCCTGAAGTCTTTTATAACTGTCAGTGTTATGTCAATTTGGATAAAATAATGTTAAATTATATATTTACACATTACTGAAGTTCATATTTTGTAATCTTATTACATTGATAAGCTATCAAAAACTGTTTTTGTGGGATTATGTATTCACACAAATAATATCTGAAAATTATGCCTAGATTTTAATTATTATACAAATTTATTTAAGATTAAAATTGATTACAAAGCTGTCTGGTAACTTAATAATATTTATTCAAATATTTAGGGATTTTAATTTAAATTATTGTTCATTCAATAGGAAATTTCCTGCTAACATTGGTTTACTATAAAAATGAAGTATACCAAAAATTTACAATTTTCAATCAAGGTATTTCAAAATTTGCAGTTAGAATTTTTGAATTATCAGTATACTGTTAAAATTTATCTTACATCAAGATAATATAGTGCATTAGATTAGATTATATTTAACTTTATAGACTAGAACAGATTATAAATTAAGTGAGCATATTTTTTGAACTTAATCCACATCTTCTAAATAGTAAAATATTCACATAAATTAAATTGTTTAAATCAATTGTCCAACCTCTAGAACTTGTTATTTCAAGCAGGCTCAAATCTAAGTTTGGAAGACACTAAAATTGTACAGTTCATAAATTGTCAAAACTATACTAGAATGTAAAATTAACCAGACACTCAGATTTTATGTATTTTTTTCGTTTTTAGATATTTAATTTTTTTGAATTTTATTTTATGCCTTATTAGCGATAACATTTTTAGATGATTTTTGAGAACAACAGTTCTAGACAATCCTTTTTGCTATTAATGTGAAATAGTGTCTTAATTTAAAGAGCATTATTTTAAGTATACCTTGGTGTTAAATGTTTGCAAGTTAGGCTTTAGTGTTTTTTGTTTTCTTCTTTTCAAAAATTGCAATAACAAAATGATGACACCAGAAGAAATACCACAAGCTGTTTTTTTACAGGAAGATGGGCGGAGCATTCATTAAATCGCAAATGCTTTAGGAACTTCTTGAAGTACAGTGTTTGATGCATTACAAAGATTTCAGATAACAGGGACAATACACCAGGGGGCCAGGTCAAAGAAGACAAAGAACCATAAGTCAAGTTGAAGATGCTTTATTAGATTGTAAGTATTACATGATTTCACATTATTAACACCAGTTTACTTGTTTAAAGATTAAAGATGTCTATAGCAACACAATTTCCATTTATACCATTCAAAAAGGTTAAGATTAAGGTCTAGAACAATGACGTATAATATATAGACTCGGTGAACGCTTTAAAAAGTGTCCAAAACATAAATACCTTTGTTATTGTTTATTGTTTTAATACGAAGATGCACGAAGTTCATGATTTCTTACGAAGCATCACGAAGTTGATCTTGTGTTTGAAAACATCATGGACATATGAAAACATTTTCTCCATTTTGTGTGACAAGCAAATTTTATTTTAAATTGTTGAGAGTTATTTACTTACTATTTTAGTAAAATGCCATACTATTTTATCAAAATAATTATTTCTCTTATAGACGGGAACAAAAAGAAATCATAAATATTTAATTTTAATTAAAAAAATAATATTGTCATTAACATATAAATGAGCACGCCACTGTTCTGATAAACATACCTTCAACCTTGAGCCGAGATCTTTCGGACAGCCGATTCTATAGCGAGAATAGGGGACTGCATAGTCTATATATTATACGTCATTGGTCTAGAATACCTCTCACGGGACCTCTATTAACAGCACACCATCGGAGCCAACATTTACACTTCACTAGGGAATATTTTAATTGGGGTGAAGGGGGTGCAGTGTTCTTCACAGATGAATGAAGATTTAACAAATACTCATCAGATGAGCGGCTGAGGATTTAAAGAAGAGCTGGTGAACATTTTCAGCAATGTTGCTTTACTCTGAGTTAAATTTGGTAGAGGTGTTATAATGGTGTGTGCAAGTATTTCCCTAGAGGTTCATACAGAACTTGTTACAATTCAACTGGACAATTTAAACTCTGAAAGGTGTATTGAATAATGTTTGGAAGATCTTGTAGTGCCATTTGCCCCATTTGTTGAAAAAACTTTTTCAACTTTTATTTTTATCCTTTTATTTTTTATCCTTTTTTTTGTTAAATTCTTGATTTGTAATAAATTTTACTTTTAAATTTTGTTTATTATTAAATACTCTATTGGGGATATCTTAAACTATTTTAAATTACAGTTTTTAGGAAAAATCTGGGCGTCTGCTTAATTTTGCACTTGAGTGCTTCTACATAATTTGTAATTTGAGATGTTTTCACTGTAATATTAAAAAATGATCTGTCACAAATTAACAGTTTTTTAACAACATAGAACTGTAGTTTTCTATGTTTCATGTAACACCGCACTATCTTCTGCTAGTACTGTATGGTAAAACTAGTGTCTTGAGCTTTTTCGTGACCTGTTGTTTTGATCAATATAGATTTGGTGCCTTTGGAATCAACTGTCCTATTTGAAAAGGACATCAAAAGTTAGAGGTACCTCATCTATATTTACAATTCAATTAACTTTCAAAAATTATATGTCCTCGCCGATAATAAAAATCTATAAAATTTTGTAATTTTAGATTTGTACTCAGTTGGCATTTTTTTGTCTACGAGATATCTAAGATATCTCCATGATTCAATTACTTGTTAGTATATTCTTCACTTGTACTTCTAGGCCATTTTTCTATGTACAAATAGGAATATTTTCTTGTCTTTACTTAGCAGTTTTAATCTTCTTCTACATTTTCTCTACTGTTTTGAGTAACTGGTAATATTTAGTTTATACATTAAGTTTGAAAGCCTTTTTTGTTTTACTCTCATATTATTCTAATGTAAAAATAAAATTTTAAGAATTATACAAGTAATTTCAATTCAAAGAGATTATAGGATAAGACTAATACTAGCTAAACCATCATATAAAAAGAGTGTAGGTAAATCAGTGATTCTTTCGTTTGTCTTAAGATAACTAGAGTCATAGCAACAAACAATGTCATAGCTACTTTCAGTGGCATGCCATATTTTTCAGACTATAAGACATACCTCAAATTTAGAAATAATTTACCAAAAAAAAAAAAAATACTTTGATGTAACCTGCAGACCATAAGACACAGCAATAATTTTAGTTAATTTTTCTATGTAAAAAATGTATACCTTATAGTCAGCGAAATATTATAAATGCCAAAATACCTGATTAAATACCAGTGAATAAAGTCATTACTGGGACTGAATCTCAAAAATTAAGACATCTATAACCAAATTAAGTCAATCAGTTCCATTAGAATTAAAAAGTACTGAAAATATGTAGTCAAAATATACTACTGCATTTAACTAGAATGTGTAAATGATTCTAATAAAATGAGAAATAACACTAAATGAAAACCAGCTGGAAGACCTATGGATACATCCCTTGAAACAAGATTCAATTATTAATGTGAAAATATTGAAATAAATCAAAAAAATCAGTAAGAGACAAGAAAGCCAAAAAAAGTTCAATACATACTACTTACTGAAGAAAAAAAGTGAAAAATAAGAAAGGTCTCAATTAACATCCATTCCCAAATGATTCAATTTAAAAACAATAGATTTTGTCGATATGTACAGCTTATGGAAGTAACACGCTATTTTTCTTTAAATATCTTAATGTTAATTTTACCTTTTTCATCTTCAGCTACATAACTTAGTTGGGGCCAACTTAGACCATGATAAAAGTAATATTTCATCTGATAGTTTTCTGGTACTTAGTACTGTATGGTAAAACTAGTGTCTTGAGCTTTTTCGTGACCTGTTGTTTTGATCAATATAGATTTGGTGCCTTTGGAATCAACTGTCCTATTTGAAAAGGACATCAAAAGTTAGAGGTACCTCATCTATATTTACAATTCAATTAACTTTCAAAAATTATATGTCCTCGCCGATAATAAAAATCTATAAAATTTTGTAATTTTAGATTTGTACTCAGTTGGCATTTTTTTTGTCTACGAGATATCTAAGATATCTCCATGATTCAATTACTTGTTAGTATATTCTTCACTTGTACTTCTAGGCCATTTTTCTATGTACAAATGGAATATTTTCTTGTCTTTACTTAGCAGTTTTAATTCTTCTTCTACATTTTCTCTACTGTTTTGAGTAACTGGTAATATTTAGTTTATACATTAAGTTTGAAAGCCTTTTTTGTTTTACTCTCATATTATTCTAATGTAAAAATAAAATTTTAAGAATTATACAAGTAATTTCAATTCAAAGAGATTATAGGATAAGACTAATACTAGCTAAACCATCATATAAAAAGAGTGTAGGTAAATCAGTGATTCTTTCGTTTGTCTTAAGATAACTAGAGTCATAGCACCAAACAATGTCATAGCTACTTTCAGTGGCATGCCATATTTTTCAGACTATAAGACATACCTCAAATTTAGAAATAATTTACCAAAAAAAAAAAAAATACTTTGATGTAACCTGCAGACCATAAGACACAGCAATAATTTTAGTTAATTTTTCTATGTAAAAATGTATACCTTATAGTCAGCGAAATATTATAAATGCCAAAATACCTGATTAAATACCAGTGAATAAAGTCATTACTGGGACTGAATCTCAAAAATTAAGACATCTATAACCAAATTAAGTCAATCAGTTCCATTAGAATTAAAAAGTACTGAAAATATGTAGTCAAAATATACTACTGCATTTAACTAGAATGTGTAAATGATTCTAATAAAATGAGAAATAACACTAAATGAAAACCAGCTGGAAGACCTATGGATACATCCCTTGAAACAAGATTCAATTATTAATGTGAAAATATTGAAATAAATCAAAAAAATCAGTAAGAGACAAGAAAGCCAAAAAAAGTTCAATACATACTACTTACTGAAGAAAAAAAGTGAAAAATAAGAAAGGTCTCAATTAACATCCATTCCCAAATGATTCAATTTAAAAAACAATAGATTTTGTCGATATATACAGCTTATGGAAGTAACACGCTATTTTTCTTTAAATATCTTAATGTTAATTTTACCTTTTTCATCTTCAGCTACATAACTTAGTTGGGGCCAACTTAGACCATGATAAAAGTAATATTTCATCTGATAGTTTTCTGGTAGGCATAGTAGATTGCAGTGCTGCATATTCATAAGATCTTCTGGTTTTGCACAGCGAATATTCATTTTGAGAAGATAAATCAGTCCTTTCTTGTTCTCTTGAGTTTACTCCTAGTGTTTTTTAATTCTGTAATTGTTGAGTCACTTGCTCCCTTCAATAGTTCTTTTATAAAACGGAACCTACTTAGAATTAGCTTCCAAACAATGAACCATCCTAAAACAATAAAAAATAAAATACTTAATACACAATGGCAAAAATTAGTAACAATTACCAAATAAAACAAACAGTATAACAAGAATAAAACTTGCGACAACCGAGAGAGCAGCCAAAGCAATATCTTTCATTATGTTTAAACACTTAAAAATCTAATTATTAACTATTACAAAAAGGCAGTGATGTTTATCAGTTCCAACATTTCGCCATTTTGTTCGTAACTAAACATTTAGGTCAAAGGCCGTCACAAGTACATATTTTTTTTGAATCAAGTTATATACCTAAATGTCATTAGATATTAAAACTCAATGCATTAATGTGTCTTGAGATTACGCAATTAGGTAATTTGCTACACCACGTTAATTTTCCAAAATACTTTAAAAACCATGAGTTGAATTTTTGACAAATGACATTGATGTTTCAGCATGGTATTTGGAAAATTTCGAGATCGAACTTTAAAAGAATCGAGCACGGTTTACACTAAATAAATGTAATAAGATCTCTAAAAGCTATCTAAATTGAACTTAGGATTTAAATTAGGACGTGAAGTGTCCTTTTTAATTTGTTAATATTATTTTTAACATATTAGGCTACGGTGTGTAAAATTTATTTTTATTAAATGAAATATAAAAATCGATGTTTTAGATCAACTAAAATAATCGATGTTAGTTTACTGCTTTATGTGTTGCCCAAATTAAGGGGCTCAATTTCATCGTGTAATTGCAATGTTATGCATTTCTGTACCTCAGAATAAAAGTGTATTAAGTCCAATTATAAGCAAAACGGGATTATCAATGATATTTACTTAGAATTAAGTCCTCTTTTATATGATACTAAGATCTAAGCCCAATCTCGAATAATAACAGAGATAGCTATTTTTAAACGATATTAAGTGCTTGTGTCTTCTGGGAGAAAAGAATATCAAATTTAATAGTACAGCCTTTAATAGTTGGGTATTTTTAGTAATGACAATATTAAGTCCAAGTTTAATTTTAAGATTAAGTCCATACTTTCACTTCACATTAATGCGAAACACTGTGTTAAGTCCCTAAGTTCCAACAAGCGGTCAAGGCAAAAACGGTTAGAACTGTTTCTGTCCAACTCTTTGCACATGTTTACCGACGATTTCTGAATAAAGTGAATAAAAATGAGTATAAAAATTTCTGAGCAAGAAAGAAAAAGATGTAGAAATGGTGCAAGAAAGAATTCTAGAGCTCACACACGACAGTATTATTTTGACAAAAATAATTCCATGGTACGTGTGTGCAAAATATTTTTTGTTAACACTCTGCATATTTCAAAATTTTTTGTAACCACATCTTTGGAGAAAAAACAAGCAGGGGTATAATTGTTGTGGATAAAAGGGGGAAGCATGAAAACCATGTTAAGGTACCTGAAGTTGTGAAACAAGAAGTTCGTGATCATATTATGCAATTCCCTGTTGAACAATCACATTAGTCGCGAGAGAGATCGAGTAGAAAATACCTGGAAAGTCACCTTACTACTGCAAAAATGTCTAGACTTTATAAAGCACAGTAGGAAGAAAAAAATACACATGAAAATCTGATTGCCAAAGAATGGTTGTATAGTTACATTTTTAACACAGAGATCAATTACTCCTTCAAGTCTCCAGATAATGATACTTGCGATCAATGTGACTCATTTTTAGTGAAGCTACGTGAAGAACAGAATGATGTCGAAAAGGAATCTCTACAAGCCAAATATAATGAACATTTGGAACAAGCAACAAGAAGATACTCTTTAAAGAAAGAAGATAAAATATGCACAAAACAACAAAGTTCTATAACAATTATGATATGCGTCGATTTACAAAAATGTCTCGCAACACCAGTGTTAACCAAGGCGCAAAGCTTTTGCTCTTAAACGTATAATTACACAATTTATAATGCCACTAATAATGCTACTACTTGTTTGCTGTGGGACGAGTCCAAATCAGGACGCGGTGCAAATTAAATGGCATCAGGATTGCTAAAGTGGGCATTATCATCATCATCACTGGCTCGACAACCCTTTTTGGGTCTTGGCCTGTTTAAGGATTCTTCTCCATTCTGACCTGTTTCGTGCTTTTTTTTTTCCAGTTTTTAATTTTTAATGTTGTTATATCATTTTCTATTTGTTCTACGTATCTCAGCTTCGGTCTTCCTCTTGTTCTTTTTCCTTCTGGCACTTGTTTGAATATTTTTTTTGGTATTTCGCCTTCTTCCATTCTTTCTACATGTCCAATCCAACGTAGCCTTCCTATTTTAATGAATGTTATTATATCCGGATCCTGGTATATGTTGTATAGTTCAAAGTGATACCTTCTCCGCCAAATCCCGTTTTCTTTTGTGCCCTTATATATGTGTCGCAAGATTTTTCTTTCAAAGGTGGCTAATAACGTTTCCTCCCTTTTAGAGAGTGTCCAGGTTTCTGAACCGTATGTGAGTACCGGTCTTATTAAGGTTTTGTATATTTGGCATTTTGTTTTTCTGGAGACGTTATCTGATCTTAGTTGCCTAATTAAGCCATGGTAACATTTATTGGCAATAAATATTCTCCTCTTCACTTCCTCTGCAACGTTGTTATCAGACGTAACTAGAGATCCTAAGTATGTAAAGTTTTTTACCGCCTCAATGTTGTATTCTCCTATTGTTAAATTTGGCAGCTGCCTTATTTGTGCGTTTTTATTTGCAGGCATATATTTTGTTTTTGTCTGATTGATTTTAAGACCACAATTTTTTGCAGCTCGTTCTATTTGAGTGAATGCCTCTATCATTTCTCTTCTTGATCTTGCGATTATGTCAACATCATCTGCAAATGCTAGTACTTGCACGCTTTTATTAATTATTGTTCCTCGGGTATTAACTGTTGTGTCTCTTATTATTTTTTCAAGTATGATGTTGAATAATATGCATGATAGAGCGTCTCCCTGGCGTAGTCCCTTCTTCACATCTATTGTTTCCGTTAATTCGTTTTGTATCCGGATTTTACTTTCTACTTTTAGTGTTTCTTTTATCAATTCTATTAGCTGTGTTGGTATATTAAATTCTTTCATTGCTTTTGTTAGGAATTCTCGGTTTATATTGTCATATACGCTTTCGAAGTCTATGAAGAGATGATGTGTGTCGATGTTATATTCACTTGTTTTTTCAAGGATCTGTCGCAGAACAAATATCTGGTCTATTGTTGACTTCTGTCTACAGAAGCCACATTGGTATTTGCCAACTATTTTTTCAGCGTATGGTCTAAGTCTTTCATACATTACGTTGGACATTATTTTGTATGCCGCATTCAACAGCGTGATTCCACGGTAGTTTTCACATTCTAACTGGTTTCCTTTTTTATGTAGTGGTACAATAATGCCGCTATTCCACTCCTTTGGTAGCTGTATATTCAACCATATCTTTCTTATCAGCTCATGTATGGGTTTAAGTAATGCGTCTCCTCCTTCTTTCAGTAGCTCCGATGATATTTGATCCGATCCCGGTGATTTATTGTTCTTTAATTTGTCCACTGCTGTTCTAATCTCTGCTATTGTTGGTGGACTCTTTTCTCTGTTGTCTGCTTGGTCTAACGGTATATCAGGGTTCATCTCCGTCCTATTCACCTCAAGCTTTTCCTTAAAATGTTCTGTCCATCTTCTAAGTATCTCTTGCTGTTCTGTCAATATATTACCCTCCTTATCTTTACACATCGTTGTTCTCGGTTTGAACTCTTTTCTGCTTTTGTTGAGTTTCTGGTAAAATTTTCTTGTCTCTGTTGGTTTACTTAGTTCTTGTAGTTCTTGAAGTTCTTTGTTGATACAAAGTGGGCATTATCACATGTTAAATCTCACCAAAAAGAAATTATTGTATGATGTGATAACTGTTTATCTTAAAATCGAAACATTCGAACAATCGAACATACACATTGTTATAGTTATAGCTTATTTTTATATATTAAAAAAAATTCCAACGTTGAAAACCATTACACATAAATTCTTATTGCGAAGTCACGCTCACTTAGAAGTTGATGCTTGCCATTCATTAATAGAATGCGAAAAAAATAAGAGTGCTGGTTTTTAAATCATGACTCCCTAGGACTGGCAACAATTAGCTAGAATGTGTAGTATAACTAATCCGTTCAAGGTGATTAATATGGAGACAAGTGATTTCAAAGATTTTAAGCAATTGTATAGCAACATCACGTCTCCATTTTTGTCTAGAAAAAAAAGTGGATGGCATGGATGTCTCAATATCAAAAACGGTATATTTACAAATAAGGGCGAAAAAGTATGGAACACTGTACTATAAAACTAATTTTCAAGAAAAGGAATTTCAGGCAGTCAATTTAATTCGAACTGGAAGAAGAGTCGTATTTCCTGAGGAAATACAAACTGTAAGGGATGATGATAATCCAATCTCCGAAAAACAATACAAGCATCTTTAGACATTATTGAAACGGGTTCCAAAGCATTTCTATGATTTTTATGTCAACCTAAAGCATAACAGCATACATGAAGATTGATGATAACTACACCCAATATTTTGTGTTCATTTTGTAACTTACATTGAATAACTACAATATTAGTTTTATATTTTCTATTAAAGCTTTGTTTATTTTTTTACCCACAACAGGACGTTAAGGCCTAGGGCATTTTTTTTACAACATAATCCTAATGTTAACTAATTACGTGTTTAAGGTCTTCCTCCGCTTTACTAATCCACCTCGTTCTGGGTCTACCTCTTCTTTTGGGGCGAATTATTTCTCTGGTTATTACTAGTTTAGGCATTCTGTTGGCTGCCATTCTTTCCACATGTTCCAACCATCTGATTCTTTGTGCCTTAAGAACTTGGTAATGGTAGGTTGTTTGTATAAAGCCATTAATTCATTGTTGGTTCTTCTCTCCCAACTATCTTCTGTCTTCCGTCCTCCGAACATGCGTCACCTTCATGCTACGTTTTCTGATTACAATTTCTAACACTAAGTTGAATAGTGTTAGAAATGTTGAAATGTAGTGGATAAAGGATCTCCCTGTCTCAAGCCTTTTGCAACCGTAAATTTATCTGATATGTGACCCTGCCAAGCAATTCCATACGTAGAGTTATTTATTGTCATTTTAACTAGCCGGATCAGTTTCTTTGGTATACCCAAATGTTCCATTGCTCGATACATTTTGACTCTATCGACTCTATCATATGCTTGTCTAAAATCCACAAACAAAACATGCAGGGGAACTTTACCTTCATAACAAGTCGTTTGTATATCCTTTAATGAGAAGATTTGGTCTGCAGTAGATCTGTCCTTTCTAAAACCGGCCTGATATTCATGCAGGATTCTTTCCCTGTAGCAATTTAGTTTATTACTCAATATTTTTGCCAAGATATTGTATACCGTGTCTAATAAGGCTATACCTCTATAGTTGTCACACTTCAGTTTGTCTCCTTTTTTTGCAGAGGGCATATGCGGACATCATACCACTCCGACGGCATTACTTCCTTTTCCCATACTTGCACTAGAAGATGATATATTTTTCTTTGAAGTTGTTCTCCACCAAACTTGATCATTTCTATGCATTTGTCATTTTTACCAGGACTTTTGTTATTTTTCATTTCTTGTATTGCTGTCACCACCTCCTCTGTAGGCTGTCTTTCAACTATCGCATCTTCTCCAACTGTACAGTTGTCTACTGCTTCGTGGTCCTCCTCACCATTTAATAATTCTTCAAAATGTTTTTCCATTCCATCATTATTTCTGCCGAATCGCTTATTAAATTTCCGTCTTTACCTTTCATATAACTACAGTGGCTTTGGTAACCTTTTCCCATCTTTTTAACTTGTTGCTAGAGCGACCTCACCTCTTTGTTTTTAAACTTCTCTTCTATCTCTTTTAATTTCAACTCATTGTGGTTTCTCTTTTTCCTTCTACACAGAGCTTTCAATGTTCCTAGAAAAATTTTATCTTCTTGTTTGTTACACTCTCTATTATCTGTTAATATTTGTTGTCTGATCTTCTTCTTTTCCTTTGCTATCGCCTACAGTTTTCGTCAAACCAATCTTTGTTTGTACTTCTCTTGGAGTCGCACTTAACTATTTGCTCGCTAGCTTCTCCTACGGCAGTTTTACAGTACATTTTGCGGCAGCCTCCTCCCACATGTGACTTTAACGAGGTAATGGTCCGAGTCGATTTCAGCTCCTCTCATACTTCTTACCTTCTGAGCGATTTCATATATTTACTTTCAATCATAACATGATCTATTTGATTCACCGTCCTTCCATCTGGGGAGACCCACGTACCTTTGTATATCTCCTTTAGTTTTAGTTGTGTGCTTCTCACCACCATGTTTTTCTCCATGGCAAATCCAATAAGCCTTTGACCATTCTCGTTTGTTACTTCGTGTTTACTGTAGTTACCAGTTACTGCAGTGTACAGAGGTTCTTTTCCCACTTTAGCATTACAAGACATTTTAAACATAAGAGGAGTTCCAATAGAAAGAGTAAAAAGATACACATATCTTGGTACAATTATTAATGAAAATAACGAGTATACAGAAGAAATAAAATGGGAATTGGACAAGCTAGAGCAACAGTTAATAAGATGAGAAAAGTATTATGCAGTAGAGACCTTAGTTTGTAACTCAAAATAAGAATATTACGTTCATATGTGTTTTCGGTGCTGCTGTATGGGATGGAGGCCTGGACCTTAAAGAAAGAGGTGAGCGATCGGCTTGAAGCATTCGAGATGTGGACCTATCGAAGAATATTAAAAATAAGTAGGGTAGACCAAATAACAGATGTTGAGGTCCTCAGAGAGATGACAAAGAAAATGGAAATCATGACTACGATTAAAATAAGAAAGTTACAATATCTCGGCCACGTTATGAGAGGGGATAAAAATGTGTTGCTACAAACCATAATGGAGGGAAAAATACAGGAAAAACGAAGTATTGGAAGAAGACGCATCTCCTGGCTCAACAATCTGAGAAACTGGTACAATTGCAGTTCCGTTGACTTGTTCAGAGCTGCAATCTCAAAAGTAAAAATAGCTGTGATGATTACCAACCTTCTTAGAGGAGAGGAGACATTACCTATAGTGTATTTTTATGTATGAGAGAGTAATAAAACAATAAATTATGTATGCAAATCCCTAAACTGTTGATACGGGTGACTCAATGAAAAACAGATATTTGTCAACAAGTTTACAGAAGTATATAGGAAACCAATTTTAAATTGAGTATGACCACCAGGTATAAAGGTTGGAGCAGAATAGAATACAATAGTTGTGAGGGTTACTAATCCCTAAATAAGGTTGCCAGTGTCGGAGTGATGGAGATTAACAGGTACTAATGAATTTGCAAGAAATGTTAGATGTTTATTTTATTGGTTATATATAACCAATAAAAGTTTAATAAGTACCTACCTATTTGCAAAATAAAGTTTAATTCTTAAGATAAAATAAAACGTTTTATTTTATCTGAAATGAGTGCATTCCACGAAGTAAGGGTTTCAACAATCAAACATTTAATTCTTTAATTCCAGGAATCTACGACAGTAATTGACTAGATAATTACCTTTTAAACTTATTCCACAGAAAATGTGATAGTGGGTTTTTCCATTTTGTAGGAAGGTCCAAGTGGCGTATTCAAAATTCTTAACAGTTCACTAAAAGTAGGTACTTCAGTTGCAAGGTGCAGTTTATTGTGTATACTAGTGTTATGGAAAATTTGGAAGTGCCGTGTAAACGCCGAAAAATTGGTCCTTTAACAGTTAATGAAAAAAAATTAATATTTAATTGTTTTAAATCATTTACAGACAAACGTTTATGTGAAAGTGTTGATGAGACCGTTAAGTTAGTTAGCAGTACACTTGGTGTTGGGAAATCTACGATTTACAGAGTTATTAAAGAAGAGAAATTTCAAAATTTCAAATAGAATATCATTTTAAAGAAGGACTTCGACGGAAAGTGCATGAATTCTTCTTTAGACAAGAATTTTCAACATTGGATAAAGTTCTTGTCTCAGTTCGAGATGATAAGGATTACCCAGAAATGAGTCGAAGTACGTTATGGAAACTTTTAAAAGAAATAGGCTTTCGCTGGAAAAAGAATCCCAGAAAGTCTATTTTATTAGAAAGAAGCGATATTGTCATATGGAGAAGACATTTTCTAAGAACCATAAAGGAAATGAGAAACCAAAAAAGAAAAATATTTTATCTTGATGAAACATGGATCAACGAGGGTCATATACCAAATAAATTTTGGCAGGATGAAACTGTTACAAGTCAAAGGCACGCTTTTGTAAATAACTTATCTACTGGTTTAAACCCACCATCAGGAAAGGGACGCAGGCTGATAATAGTACACATTACAGTTCAGACGGTTTTGTTGAAGGTGGTTTATTAACTTTTGAATCAACTCGTACCGGTGACTACCATGAAGACATGAACGCTGATGTCTTTCAAGAATGGTTCGAACAAATGATAGATCTTCTTCCTAAGAACTGGGTAATAGTAATGGATAATGCAAGTTATCACTCCAGACTTATAGAAGGACTGCCCACAACCAAGTGGTTAAAAAAAAGACTTGCAGAATTGGCTGAGTTCAAAAAATATTACGTACCATCCCGGATCTATAAGAAAGGAACTTTATTCGTTGTGTGCCCTTCATAAAGAAAAATTTAAAAAATACGAAATTGATGAAATTGCCAAAAATCGTGGAATGACAGTACTTAGATCCCCACCATATCATTGTGAATTAAACCCGATTGAACTGGTATGGGCACAGATAAAGAGTGAAGTTTCAAGAAAAAATACCACTTTTAAAATTCATGATGTTAAACAGTTGTTTTTGGAGGCCGTACATAATGTAAAACCTGAAAACTGGGAAAAGGCAGTAAATTACATTATTAAAGAAGAGGAAAAATGTGGAAGCTGGACAATATTACTGATAAAATGATCGAGCCAGTTATTATAAATCTTGGTTTTGAAAGTTCGTCTTCTGAATCTGATTTGGATTTGTAACAAGTAGCTGTAAGTTTTATATTAATATTTTTATTCATCTATTTAACATACCTTAGACGGTTTTAAAAACTCTTTTTCTCTTTTGTAATTTTTAAAAATTAAAAAAAATGTGAATTTTTTAAAACCCTTTTTAATGTAGGCCAGTCAGTTCTAATATAGTGTGTGATAAAAGAGGTCACTTTTGTTTACATACACATAACACTTTATAGCACTGAAATAATTCATTTATTTTTTACAATTATTCAAAGTAATTTTTCAATTAATCTTGAGCACGCCCATTGAGTGGTCGAAGGTACCAGTTAAAATTATGCTAATTACTCTCTCGTTCATAAAAATAAACTATAAAGAAGAAGACCAGTTTTGAAAAATCCATGAGCAGCATTGTGGACATTAGATCAGCAATAACAGAATTCTTAATACTAGGACCTGTGTATCTACTAAGTTTCAAATTTTGTTAAGACTTTTCCTTTAAGGTCTTTTCCTTGAAGAAATAGGAAATATATAAAAATATTGCAAGAAGAAGGATACCACTAGACCGTAAATTCAATAGGATTCTTCCTTAAACTTACGTACTAAGTTTCAAGACTGTAGGACTTCTGCTTCAAGGGTTATCGCACGAACAGACGGAAGGAAAAACGGACAACGACACAATTTAAATAAAAACTTGTCGACCTATTTATAAACAACATCTAATTACTTTTTAAAAATCAGATTATATCATAAAAGTATTTTCAATATCTAATTTGTTAAACGACAGACAAAATCAATTTATATAAATAATAAAAGTTTCCTGTTGTTGTGAAACTAACCGACAGAATTCCAGAATATCTTGAATTACACTGGTAAAATACGAGAATTTGTAAAAACGTGTTCTTCATCTTAGAAAGGATTTAATAGCAGTTACTCCAAATTAAGAAATGAAAGTGTACTACTACAAGCTGCTAGTTTTTTTACTTATTGATTTCGGATATTCGGAACTAGTTTTATATTTCGTAGAACAAGGAAATAAACACAATTTCATTTATACGTGACTGGATTACTATCAAGAATAACGGCTCTTTCTTGTAAATAAGGACTAGTGTTAGTAATCATATAAACATCCTGCTGAATTTTACGCACAATACAATACAATATGAATACATAACAAATGATAGAATATTGAAGGTGTACATCGCCACAGTTAGACGGTGTTTCATATTGACTATTAGTTTACTGGTACTGTATCTTAATAAATAGCAAAATAAGAACTGGTACAAAACGGTTTTAAAAAAAATCTATGAATAAAGTTATTAATTTTGGATGTAAAAGCTTGTTATTTTCTCATTAGGATGATCCCTAGAAAATCGCTAAATATGTGTTATACTTAAAAATAAAGTAATAAAAGATTTACATTTATATCAATAAAAGGACTGAAACCCAAAATCTCCCGATTACAAACTGAACACAGCATTTACATTGTTATAAATTTATGTTATATCTGCTGTAATTTTTAATTTAGTCCAGGAAAATAAGTAGGTATTTCTAAGCTATTCTGCAGAAATTTTGGTGCTGTTTTCTATTATTAACAATTTAGGGCGAAAAATACATCATTACATATTATGTAATGCTATAGGTAAGAGAGAGCAGAAAGAGAAAAATAATTAGTTATATAGGTATATGGTGCATCGTTTGCTGTATATAAACATTTGACCTGTAATAGGAGTATAGTATGTATTTTAATGAAAATATATATTTTTATTTTCATATATGTAAAAAATAGTTGAATGCAAAAAAAATTACACATACCTACTCCGCAGTAAAATTCCTTGTTTATTTTGTTATTAATATAAAAAATACAATATAATAAATACACAGCAACATCATTCGATATAATAATACAATAAAAATTAAAATGCAATATTCATAAGTATTTAAAACTGCCAATATACATAACTTACTTTACGAAGATAAAAATAAAAAACCAACAACTCGGATTATGTTGTAAATTTTCATTTTATTTTAAAATTTAGCATTTTTGCGTATATTACATATATTTAATAAGATTATTACAATACTAAGTTGACAATACAAGACAATCACAAGTTCTATCAATGTCAATACCTCAGCATATATTCCATCAGGTCTTGGCGCTTTGTTGTTTTTTAGACGACTTATAGCAGATCTTACTTCTGATTTTGTTATTGTTGGTCCATTCTCGACGTTGTCATATACTTCAATGTGTTGGTTGCCACTGAACAGTTCTGCTATATAGGGGAACCTGGCCCAAAATGACATACTAGGGTAAAATGACACATTCGGTGTATCTCTAACTTGGCAACATGGCTAAGCGCTAAGAAGTTTTATACAAGAGCATCACGTGGTGCATAATTGATGTTCCAACGGGCGTCGGGCGTCGCGATCAGTTCAGTCGTTTACTTGTTAAAAGGTGGTTTGTGCTTTATTGAGTACCAAAATATTTTGGTAGGCGACGTATACTTCGCTATAAAACGTTTAAAACTTTAAAATTTTATAGCTCTGTTAGTTCCAGGTATGTATTGTTATTCATATTAACAGAAACATCATGTTTGGAAGCTTTGTTTGTTTAAACAAAAAAATTATTGTAAAAACGTGTTCTTGTTCACACTTGGGTAAAACGACATAGTATGTCATTTTGCCCATATAAATTTTAATAATAATATGGTAGGTAAAATATTAATGTATGGTATTTTTCTTGTTTAGTATGGTGGGACACTACGAAAGGAAAAGTACACGCCAGTCTTGGGATCCAGTACAAATGCAAAGAGCCATCCAGGAGTCCAGTGTGGAGACATGGGCTGGTTAAAAGCATCGATGACTTTTAATGTGCCCCAAGCTACTTTAAGAAGACGAGCATCAGACAAGAATAAACGGGTATCAGGTACTAATACAGGTCTTGGCCGGTACGAAACTACGTTCTCTGTAGAATTAGAAAGAGAACTCGTAACACACATAAAACTCCTAGAATCAAGTTTGTTTGGATTATCTTGTGATGACGTTCGTTCTTTAGCCTACCAGTTAGCAGATCGAAATGGAATAGTACACCGATTTAACACAACCGCTAAGATGGCTGGTTGGGATTGGTTACGAGGGTTTCGGTCTAGACACCCCGATATATCCCTTAGAAAACCCGAGTCCACGTCTGCAGCAAGAGCGCAATCATTCAACAGGCCGCAAATTGCCAATTTTTTAAAACTTTTAGAGGATACTATTACAAGTAACAAAATTAATCCTACACGCATACGGAATGTGGATGAATCAGGCATATCCACGGTTCAAAAACCCGGCAAAATATTTGCAACCAAGGGTCGGAAGCAAGTGGGCCTAATTACAAGTGCGGAAAGAGGGCAGCACATAACGATGGTTGCTTGCATTAGCTCAGTGGGGAATTATGTTTCACCAACACTTATATTCCCCAGGAAAAATTGAAAAAAAGAATCAATAGATGAAGCGCCGTTAGGAACTTTAGGAATAGCACAGGAAACAGGATGGATGACAGGCGAAGTGTTCCTAACATGGATGAAACATTTTAAAGAATATTCGAATCCTTCTATAGAAGACAAGGTTATGCTGTTGCTTGATGGGCATGCGAGCCATAAAAACATTAATGTTTTAACTTTTGCCAAAGAACATGGAATAGTGATATTGTGTTTTTCGCCGCACTGTACCCATCGTCTACAGCCGTTAGATGTATGTTTCTTTGGTCCATTAAAGAGCTACTATGATCAAGAAGTTACCAAGTGGATGAAGTGTCATCCAGGCAGAACAGTTTCGCAATACCAATTTGGAGGATTATTTGCTACAGCGTATGGAAAAGCAGCTACACACCAAAATGCCGTTAGTGGATTTTTAAAGACTGGAATTTGGCCCTTAATCCCGACATATTCCCTGATTATTTATTTAATCCTTCCAAAATAACAGATATTCAAGAAGAAGTTGCAATTCAACCCCTAACAGAGTCAAAAGAAGAGAATGATAATATTTTGCGACATCAAGATTTTCCAGATCAAGGAAACAAACCGGTTTCTACACCTAGACCAAACTCACTTGAAAATTGTTCTTCAATTAATCCTGGTATTCGTCCACTTGACATTTCACCTCTTCCATCGTGTTCAGGTGTCCAGTCACGCTCCAAAAAAAGAAAATCAGAAGGAACACAAGTTCTAACGGCTACCCCAAATATGAAAGAACAAAAAGCCAAAGCACTCGAGAAGCGAGCTACAGAAAAACGTCAAGCTGCAAAGCGAGCAATTAAGAATCTGACTTTAATGACACAATCTGACTTTAATGACATGTTTATATTTTAACAGTTTGTACTCCTATTCAAGGTCCAAAGAATTCTGGATTAGGTGCCAAAAATGCTCAAAATGGGCACACTGTGATTGTGCTGGTATCTCAAAATCGTGCAAAAAATTTATTTGTGAACTTTGCTAATTTAGTTTATATGACATTTTATCCATGTCAGTGTGTCGTTTTAGCCGAATATACTTGGATAAAATGACATAGCAACGTTTATTTTGTTTCCTTTTTTTAATTAAAAAATATTGTGTTGTTAGAGTTTTATGTTCCATGATCTGTTCTACTTCCAAACAATGAACAACATTTATGTTTTTTAAAATTTTTATTAAAAAAATAAAAAAGTTATTGGACGATAAAAAAGTAGTGTGTCATTTTAGGCCAGGGTCCCCTATTCCTGCCATCTGTCCAGTTTTTCTTGCGAATTGAATAGTAGGTTTTTCATCTTTATCAAACAGTGCATTGTTGTTCTATATATTCCTGCCATATTTTTGATCTTCCTGTGCATATTGAATATATCATGTTTTTCTGTAGGATCTCTGTTTCTAAGCCTTCCTTTAACAGCGAGGATTCTTTTGCTAGTTTTATTTCTTTAAGTACCTTTTTGTGGTCTTCCTTGTACTTTTCTGCATCTTTATTCTTAAACTCTCTTCTTTGCTTCATAAGCTCTAAACTCTTATGTGTCATCCATGGTTGTTTTATTTGTCTTTCCTGTTTGATGTTGTTTATTGTTGTTGTTACTAATACATGTTTGATCTCGTTCTACATTGTATCAATATCTTTATTATTATGTGTTGCAATGTCGTTAAATTTTGTGTTTATTTCTTCTTGCATTTGTTGTTTTACGTTGCTGTGTTTCAGTTTTTGTATGTCCACCGTTCTTATAATGCCCGACTTTCGAGTTTTTTTCATCCTTACTTTCAGTTCAGCAAGCAATAAGTTATGGTCGGAGTTGATATCTACTCCAAGATAGGTTTTATTGAAGTAACCGCATTACGAAACCTTTTATTTATTAGAAAATAATCTATTTGATTTCTAATTATTTGTTGCGGTCTATCGGCGAGAGACCAATAGATATATAGCCTTCTAGCTGGTAGTTTGAATTGGCTGTTCATGATTACATTATCTGTTTCTTGACAAAATTGTATCAGTCGTTCGCCTCTTTCATTCGGTATACCCAATCCATATTCTCATATTATGCCTTCCACTGTACCCTTTCCAATTTTGGCATTAAAGTCTCCCATGATTATACTGACTTTTTTTTCATATTTTTCGATGCATTCCTTAATTCATCATAGAAATGTTCAATCTCCTGCTCTGAGCTATCCGATGTCGGAGCATAAATTTGTAAGATATTAAGGTTGTTTGGTCTTGCATCTATTTTCAACAAAGCTACTCTATCCGAGATTGGGAGAAATCCTACAACCGCATCATCCCATTTTTTCTAATAATAATTGCAACGCCATTTCTATTATTTGTTGTGTTATCACCTGAATAGTATATGTGATGCTCGTCTAATTCGATTTTGCCGTTGTTCGGCCATCTAACTTCGCTGCACCCTAATACATCTATATTAAGTCGTCTCATTTCTTTTATGATGTTGGCCGTTTTTCCTGGTCTTAACATACTTCGGACGTTCCAGGTTCCAATTTTTTTTATTGCATTTGCTAATATTTTGTTCCTCCAGGGTATTCTTAGCACCCTCTGTCCATTAAAGAAGTGCCCGGCACTAAGGCAAATTCTGTATTTGTACTGACCATTGTGATTTTACTAAGGATGCTCTGTTAAGCCTTTAATGCAGTGGTTTCCCATTGCCTTCTGCATTCCAATGCCGTTGACTAATTCAAATTGGTTCTTCTGCCTTTGGAGCCAATTTCTCAACTCCAGGGCAATGAAGTACTCTACTACTTGTCAGCTCTTCCACCCTAAGCTGTTGACCAACAAGTGGGAGATTACTTATTCCGGTAATCATTCGGTTCTGTTCATTATGATTTTATACAATCCCTAAAATCAAGGGATTGCCACTTCCGCCATCCACACCGTACCAAAGATATTCCTCTCCGACGTGGTCTACCGTTATGGACTTCATCCGTGACCCTGGACAAGGGACCCTAAGCAGGTACTAGTTTCCGGGTCAGGAAACCCCTGGAATCTGCGGAGAGCAGGGATTGATTCATTTTCCCTGATAGGACTATCCAAAGGAGTTCCTACCCGTTACCCGGCAATCACTAGGTGATATTCTCGCCATATCTGGCCACCCTCACTTAGTTTAGCCTGCAGACCAATGCAGTTGCCCTGGGTGTGGCATGTAGAGCCATAAGTGAGAATTAGTTGTCTTATGAGGACCAGTTATCAAGAACCATCTCGTGGTCGTTCCGATAAAATGTGCTACCTCTATAACACAACTCTACACCCCATTATACATCATTTATGTTTTTTAAATACCAAATATAAAATCAGAATTTGGTGTTTATTGAGAGTAAATTAAATGTAAGACCAAATACTTACCATGTCGGGATAGTATTATCAGTTTTTTTCTTAGTTTTTTCTTCATTATTTACTATGGAATTACTAATAGGAGAATTTTACTCTCATCATGGCATTTGGTGTTGTTTTTAAAGAATTACATGGTATGATTTTTCTTATGAATATTCTCAAGTTAAAGTTGATTTAGTGTAATCGAATGATCTTACAATAAAGTCGTCCCAGGAACGCAACTCAGCAATATTGGCAATATTATTTTAAAGTCGTCTACTTTAAAATATATAATATATGTCCGAATTGTCAATATAACTGAGTCAGCTAAAAATAAATTATTAGAATAAGTTTTTAACAAGTAACAAAAAACAAAATTTGTTTAATTTATTATTGTTTGTATTTTGAGAACGATTTCCAAAATGGAAATTGAAACGTCAATAAACTTACTTTAAACTTCAATTGTGGCTTATTCCCATTAAAATAGTAATTACTTTAAAATGCCACAAAAAATATCTTCAAAAGAATAGTAAACTAAAAAATGTTGTAAGTTCCAGGTCGTACAGTTTCACGAATTTTTCATGGTTTTTCCTCATGATTTACAATGGGAGTACTAACGAGAGAATTTTGTCATGGTTGGATCTGGTTGTCTTTTTAAAGACAAATTACATTGTTCTGAAGCTGTTATCTTGTGATATCTTAATGTAATCTAAAATTTGTATGAGGAACAAACCACAAATTTTGCTTTAAAATAAGTTTATTTTGTATTTTCAATCAAATAAGTTGTCATTTCACATTAACCATAATTTTTTAAGCCGTTTTCTCCATTCGTATTGCCGAATATAGGCCTCTCCTAATTCTCGCCATTTATCTCTTTTGTTTGTAAGACGTTTCCACATTGGCCCTGCACCTCTTTTAATATCGTGGCTCTATCGCATTTGCGGTCTTCCTCGTGGACTTTTGGCTTCATATGCCCGCTAATTTCCGATTTCTTTATTCCATTGGCCATCCGTAAGACGTTCGTTATATCCAGCCCATTTCCATTTCAGTTTAGTGCCTGTTCGACAGCATCTTTTACTTTTGTTCTATTACGAACGTCTTCATTGGTTTTATGGTCTTTGAGTGAGATACCCAGCATCTGTCGTTCCATAGCTCTCTGAGTTTTTCTGATCTTCTCCATGTTTATTTTAGCGAATGTCCAGGTTTGAGCTCCGTATGTAAGTACTTTAGTATTTTATTTTTAAGTACGTACGAGAGTTTTCCGAATGCTGCCCATCCCATTTTAACACGTCTGCTTATTTCGGTAGTTTGATTTTCTTTACTTACCCTAACATTTTGACCCAGATATGTATATTCATCTACGTGTTCTATCTCTGTCCCTTCGATGTTTATCATAGGTTTGTCACCTTTGTTCGACATTAGTTTAGTTTTGCTGAAATTCATTTTCAGTTCTTTTTTAGAAATTCTGTGTGTAGCTCCTCAATCGTCGTATTCAGTGCATTCCACGTGTCGGCTATTAGTACTACATCATCTGCGTATCTAAGATGGTTCAAGTATCTTCCGTTAATAGGGATCTCCTTATTTTCCAAGTCGATTGACTTGAAGATATCTTCTAGGGCAGCTGTAAATAATTTTGGAGATATTGTGTCTCCTTGTCTTACTCCTCGGTTGATTTTTACTGGTCTTGTTTCGATTTCATTACCCAACGTCACAATCATTTCAGCTTGTTCGTAAATATTATGTATTAATGTTCTGTACCTGAAGTCGATCCGGTTGTTGACTAATGCTTCTTCTATTGCCCACAATTCTATGCTATCAAGAGCTTTTTCATAATCCATAAAATCCAGACATAATGGGAGATTGTATTCGTTAGTCTTTTCTATTAGGATTTTTAAAGTATATAGATGGTCACAGGTGCTGTAACCTTTTCTAAATCCGGCTTGTTCTACTGGTTGATATCCGTTAAATTTAATTGTTAACCTATTTGTAATAATCTTTGTAAAGGTTTTGTAAAGTTGTGAAAGAAATTAAATTGGTCGATAATCTTTTAGGACTGTGGTGTCTCCCTTTTTGTGTATTAATATTATTTTAGCAGTATTTCATTGTTCGGGTATATTGCTTTCAAATAGACATTTATTTAATAGTATTTTTAGATATGTGATGGCTTCTTCTCCGCCTTCCTTCAGCATTTCTGCTAGGATTCCATCGCTTCCAGGAGCTTTATTCCTTTTTATTTCTTTTACTGCTTTTTCTATTTCCTCGTGGCTTATTTCGGGCATCACTTCTAAGTTGACATTTGTTATCTGCATTTTCAAGTTCTGCTTTGAGGAGTTAGAGGGATCGTTTCTGGAACGATACAGATCGGCGTAGAACTTTTCAATTGAGTTTGCAATGTCAGATTTACTTTTTTCTAGTTGTCCTTGTTCATTTTTAATGGATATTATGTTTTTCTTTTCTAGTTTCGGTTTGGTGTATTTGAGACTTCGGTTTTTCTCTATGATTTGTTCTATACAGTCTTCTTAATATTTTTTAATGTCCTCTTTTATCTGTTTTGACCCTCCGAATTTACCAGAATGCGATTGACTTTTCCAGACCTACTGAATGAGTCATCTCTGCCTCTCCAGACTTCTCAAGATAGCGGCATTTTATATATAAATACATGTTATTGAGCGGACAGTTAGTTAGTAAGAAAATAAATTAGACGCTCGCGAAACGCGATTTAGATGTACGAAACGTAATAAAATAATTGTACAGTTTTTATTTAATAAATCGATAATAAATTACCTTGAGTTTTAATAAATTAAAATAAAGACAATAAATTAGAATAAAGACAATAAATTAGGACTAATAAAAATATTACAGTAGTTATACTTTATCTGTATTCTAAGCGAACACAACAGTCACATACATCCACGACGCCGACGGTTGAACTTGAAATGATGGGACTTTGAGAAGACACCGGAAATGCCAGTTTGACCACCACAGCAAATAAAAATATTAAAATAGACCACTGAAATGTACAGTTTTGGTCAAAATTTAAATCAGTTTGCTGTCATATATACAAGTCTTCCTTTATTAAATCTATCAAATCGCAGCTACGAAACTGTCGATATTCAGGACACTGTCGATATTACGTACATTTACCTAACATCTTCCTGAAAATTATTCAAGTATACGCTCCAACCGCAGCATATCCCGATGAAGAGATAGACGAATTTTATAAGAAAATTGCAGACAACGACTTGAAAAAAACCGAAAACTATATAGGACAATTTGGATCTGGAGTTAGAAACGAGAGAAGAAAAACCTTGGTTAACTTCCTACAAGCCCACAAATACTATGCAATGAACACATTCTATAAAAAAACCTCAAAGAAAGTGGACGTGGCTATCTCCAGACGGAAAAACTCGGAACGAAATAGATTATAATACTGTGTAACAAAACAGATATCATACAGGACGTAACAGTAATAAATATGGCGTCAGTAATAAAATAGAAATAATAATAAAATATAAATAAAATAATCATAAGTAATAAAATATAAATAAATATGAAAATAAAAATAAGTAATAAAATATAAAAATAGAAATAAATTAAAAAAAAACCATAATTGATAACATAAAAATTTTAAAGAGCGGCAAACTGAAGACAAGTTTAATAAAATATCTGCAATTTACTTACTATTATAAATTTTAACTGTGTAGCTTTAATTTTCTAATAATCTATAACAATAACATAATAATATGAAACCAGAAGAAAATATGCCCCGTACAACGAAGAACTGATAAAGGGTCGGATAAGAGGATGTCCGGTCGACGTACTCTTTCGCTGGACGTTTCGCTGCTGTTGTCGCTTCTCATAGCTTCTCGCCGTTGACTGCAAGAAGTGGATGGCGGAATCACGTGACCGCTAACCCGCTAACGCTTTCTTCTTTCTTCATTCTGTCGCGAACATTCACGCCGCATAGATACTGTTAGGACAGTTTTCGTTGCGCGAGTTTTAGTGCATATTTTTGTGTTTTTTGTTACATTTGAGTGGATTTTATTGGAGATTTGCAGTGTGTAGTGGCTTTTTATAAGGATTGAAAGTTTCTAAGGTAAAGTTTACGTTTAATTGCGGATATTTAAAGATGACTTTATTTGACCTTTATTCCATAATGTTGATATTGCCTTTTAAAATATTTTTAGAGCGACAAACAAAATTATGCATGGCATATTTAAACAATAAAGAAATTTGATCATAATATAGTAATTTGTATGATATTAACCATACATTAATAGAAATAATATTGACTGAAAAAATGACAGACCATTTGTTGTTGATCCTTGATACAAGAAGATACTAATAGCCAGGAAGTGTTCGTATTAATTCTGGATGTAGCTCTATCTTTAAGGCTACAGTAGGTCCACATACAGCTATTAAGAGAACTATATAATATGAACTTACTCTAAAAAAAATCTATCTCTATCTATCTATACAGCCCTTGCGGTCCAATTTTGGACATAGGCCTCCTCTTCCTTCTTCCACGTCTCTCTATTGTTAGCAGTTTGTATCCACTTCGGGCCTGCGTGTTTCTTCAAGTCATCTGACCATCTCATTTGTGGCCTTCCCCTTTTTCAGTATATAATCATCTTATTCCATCTGTCGTCTTTCTGTCTTATGGTATGTCCAGCGAACTTCCACTTAAGTTTTGCTAACTGCGTTGATACATCGGTCACTTTTGTTTTGTTGCTGATGTAAAGCCATGTAATGCAAATGCTGATGTTCAGCATTTGCCTTTACATGGCTCTTTGTGTCTTTGCTATTTTTTCCATGTTTTCCTTTGTAAACGTCCAAGTTTGAGTATCGTAGGTGAGAACAGGAAGAATACATTGGCTAAAGACTCTTGTTTTTAAATATTATGCGTATTTTCTCTTTTTTAGTATATAGGAAAGTTTTCCAAAGGATACCCAAGCCAATCGTATCCTTCTCTTTATTTCTCCGGTCTGATTTTCTTTATGGGATTTAACTAGTTGTCCCAAATATACATATTCTTTTACTTGTTCTATAGTTGTTTGTGCAATTGTAATTATTAATTCTTCTGATTGGTTGGTCATAATTTTCGTTCTATTATAATTCATTTGTAAACCTATCTTTGTTGATTCGCTATTTAATTCATCCATCATATTTTGTCATTCTTCCCTTTTATCTGTTATTGATACAATGTCGTCTGCATATCTCAAGTGATTCAAGTATTGGCCATTTATGTTAATATCCAGTTTTTCCCATTGTAATTTCCTCATAACGTCTTCCAAAGATTGATTGAATAGTTTGGGTGATATAGTGTCACCTTGTCTGACTCCTCGCCGTATCTTAATAGGCTCCGTTTGTTCAACTATTTTAATGGATGTTGTTGCTTGATCTTGAAAATTAAATCCGTATATCTATAGTCTATTCTCCCATTTTGTATAGAGTTGTTTACTGCCCAATGTTCCACGTTATCAAATACTTTTTCAAAGTCTACAAATGCTATATACACTGAGATTTGATATTTGTTGGCCTTTTCAATTAATATTTTTATCGTAAGCAGATGGTCACTTGTACTGAATCCTCTTCTAAAACCGGCATTCTCTCTTGACTGGTAATTATCTAACTTATCTGTTTGATAGTAGTTTAGTTAACAATTTGTACATTACATTAAGTAGCGTTATGGGCCTATAGTTTTTCAGATCTTTTCTATCGCCTTTCTTAAATAGTAATAGTGTTATTGCCTCGTTCCATGTGGTGGGTATTTGTTTTGTGTCCAATATTTTATTCATTAGTACACAAAGGACTTCCACTGTAGTTTCCCCCCATTTTTTAGCATTTCCACAGTTATTCCACCTTTCCCAGGAGATTTGTTATTCTTCATTTCTTTGAGTGCCTTTTTTATTTCATTTTTACTGATTTCTGGTTGTAGGTCAGAGTTAACGTTCTTTATTTTCAGTTGTAACTGATTACGGATTTCTTGGGTTGGTTTTCGTTCTGTTTTATAGAGATTTGTATAATATTCATGTGTTATCTGTAAAATGTCTTTTATGGGTGATTCTCTGCAAAATGAGTCTCATAGTACAGATTTTTGAAAAACAAAGAAGATTTCATCAAAAAACGTTCTAAATTAAGACCGGTTTTTGATTTTTTTACAATTTTCTGAAAAGAGTAGACACGGGAATTTCGCGAAGGGCATGGGAATTACAATAAAACACTAGAGATTATAAAACGAGTGTTATAATGTAAAAAGTATACAAATCAAATGTGTTTCTAACTCAAACATAAATAAAAAAGATAACTTAAATATGTTTCAAAATCTTAAAAAACTAAAAAACCTTATTTTTCAAAAACGTCGAGTTCCGTTGGGTATGAATAGTAAATTCGATTGCCTTTACAGACAAGAGTTGGATCCGGAAGAACACGTAAAATATTATTAAAATCTACATATGAGATGTCTTCTTCGTCCAAACTAAATAACTTTGATTTACTTTCGCATATTTTGAGGAACATAACTTTAACTTCTCCATCTTCATCCATCTCGCTTTGGCATATAGCTGCATATTTGTATTTTTCATGGGAAACATTTTCTTAGCGTCAATTTTAACTTCGACAAGAATATGGCAACCTGGTTTTATTTTTAAAGACATTACAACTCCATCTTCTTCTTCAGAATCACTGTAAACATCTTCATACCTTAACTTTGAAGTCTTGCTTGTACAAGGAACATCTTTAGAACCAACATCTTCATACTTCAAACATCCAAGTCCATAATGATGGCATGTTTCTTCACAGGTGAAACAAGACAAACTGCGAAACCAACATTTTGACGAAAATTTTGATACTACCTGATGTACTTTTAAAAATAGTACATTTAAAAATAAGGTTATCATTTTGTTCCACTTGTTGCCTTATCTTATTAATTTCTTGTTATTAACTTCTCTATTAACTTCTTGTCACAGAACTTAATGTTTGAACAATTTTTCTCAAGCACGTCTATGAGTGTTCCTATTGAATCAATCAATACCATCAGGTGGTCCTTTTCCATGTCCAGCTTCGCAATAATTCCATGTCACCATTTTTATTTGACTAAAGTGTCGATTTAAATTTTTAACCAAAAAATTAAACATAAATTTATTGCGATATTGGGTCGCTGGACTATCAATTAAAAAGTGAACCGTAGTGGCATCTCCTACTGAATCCTTTAGCACCGGTAATAAGTGGGCCCAAATAGCAGGAACATCATGCTTAAGACATTCTGACATCGTACAGTAAGAGGTAGGTTTAACAATAGAATCTGCAGTTGTTTTGTAGACGACGACTGTATGTAAACTGATTTGTTGCCTTGAGCCTCCGAAATGAAACGATTGTGTCTCTTGAGCATATTTTAAATTATAATTTTCGCTAAAGTCGCAGTGTATTAGGATATATTTCTGTGAAAGTTGATTCTTAAGGTCCGAAATTGCCTGGAATTGGTGACATATTCGTGCTTCGTGTGCCAAAAATTCAGTCAATTTGGATTCAAATTCATTAATTAAGGATCCCAATGTTATTGGAACAAGAATTTTTACGGTTTTAATCGTAGATTTATTTGTGTTACTTTTGGGGTCGTAATATCCTTCTTTTTTTGTTGACCATTTATAATATTTGACAGGCTTGTTTTTATCGTGGTCCTCGTATGTTACAATAGTCTCTTGACATTTTTCACACACACGGAATAGACAATTTTCAGTTTTTTTCTCGCAGCATAAACTTTTAATAATGGTAGTCAAATTTTTTGAACTTAAAATGTTTCCAAATGGGTGTAATGTTTTCCAAATGTTGTCCAGTCTCCTTCAGAGCTTTTTGTCTTTGTCTGAATGCAGCTAAATTAGTTCTCCATTGTTTCCTCTTCAGTCTTTGTTGTCTTGGAGTCATCTCATACTTTTTCGTTGCCTCAGATACTTTTCTTTTTCTTTTTGTTGTTGTTCAGCTCTTTTGATGGGATCTTCTCTTATTTTCCTGCGTCTTTCTCTTTCCCTTTCCCGTTTTCTTCGTAAAAGCTCTTCTTTGGAAAGTTTAGCCACGATTCTGGAAAAAAATTAACATCAATAATAAAATAACAAGTGGTCGAAATTCCCGTGTCTCACTTGTAATTCCCGTGTCACTAAAAAGACATGGGAATTAGTGACCCGGGAATTACAAAATACGTGTTTTACATTAATTATAAGCTTTAAAATAAAAAATTGAAAAATATTATATTATAAAACAGATTCTAAATAAGTCTAACATTGAATGATGCATAAAAAATTGCAAAATTTGTTATTTTTACCAAAAATAAACTTACCCCGGGAATTACGCTGTTGAATATTACACACGTGGTTGTAGAGCTTTAAACAATAATACATCTACTCTTGTTGCATGCCAATGCTTAACTAATAGGTTAGGAGTCACAGCGGTGATTCACGAGTTTCCAGTTGTCAGAATCGTTGAAACTAGAGACAATGTATGATTTTTACAAACAATTTTTGTTTGTAACACGGGAATTACTCATTTTGCCAAGGACAAAATATATAATTTTTTTTGTAGTTGAATTTTGACTTTATGTGGCTTTGAGTTTCAAGATTTTAAATATTAAATTATTCTTTTAATCCAATTACAAACAGAGGTTGTTAAAGTAGAAGGATAAAGAAACTGTGATGAACATATTTTGTGATATGAGTTTCGGGACATGACACGGGAATTACAAATGAACATTCTTTACGCGAAATTATTACTAAAAATTATTTTAATTGTAAAATTATTCGAATGCCCTAATTTAGTGCATATTATGCATTTCAGTAATGATTTTAGTATTATAATTAAATTATTTTTGTTCAATTTCTGATACAAAGACATGGCGAGACTCACTTTTCAGATAATCACCCTTATATTGTTGGTCTCCACTCCTTCTTTGTTCATTATGCTATTAATTTGGATGTTTCCCAGGTTTTGCTTTAATCAATTCACGTTTCTATTTTTTCAAAGTGTTTTCTCTATCTTTTCTTCCTGTACTCTCCGTTTACACTCCTTGATATTTTTTCTAATAGTTTTGTTTATTTCTTTGTAATCAATTTTATTTCTGTCCCCTTGTTCTAGTAATATTCTTCTTGTGTTCATAAGAATCTTTGTTTCTTGGGATATGAAACTTTCTTTCTTTGTTGTTGTCTGTGCTATTTATTTATCCACTTTCATTAGAGATTCAGTAAATATCATGTTTATTTTATCCATATGTTTGTGTTCTATATCTTCCTTGGTCGGCAATATTTCGTTTATTTTCTCTGCGTAAGTCTGTTTTTCTTGTTTTAGTTTTCCATGTCTATATATAAAAAAAAGTAATATCTAAATTTAATTAAAGTAAAAAAGTCCTATCACAAACATCACAAGTTCTAATACTATTTGTCGGGAAGCTAGAAAACAATCTGCTTTAAAACAGGGATTATATCTATCATCAATCAGATTCTAGAGTACGAAATGCTGAAAGTTTTAATCAGTTTTCCACTTCGCATGACTATTACATAGTTCATGTTTCTTTATTTCTGCATTTATCATGATCTGACGTGAAAATCGGTTTGCAAAGTAATCAAAATCTTTTTGTTTGCTTTTTGTCATCATCATTAATGGCATTACAACTGTTCGTGAGTCTTTGTAGTTTACTATTGTGTTCGAGGTTTTTTTGGTCATGTGCTACTATTTTCTATCGTCTTACTTCCATTTTCTCTAGATCCTTTCTGATTTTATCTTTCCACCTTTTTCTAGGCTGTCTTACAGATCTTCTCCATCTGGTCTTTCCCAAAACACCTTGTTTCTAAAGGAATTTTCATTACTGTGTATCATATGTTGTGCCAATCTTAGTCTATTGGTGTTTATGTATATTACTGTTCGTGACGTTACTTTCCAAAGAGAGACTCTAACTCGTTGTATCTGCGCCTCTATCTATTTGCCCCGCTATCTCTGCAAGAGCCATATTCTACTCGAAAGATTTTACGTTTCCATACCAATAATTTCTTGTAGTTTTTTGTTATTGTTAAAATAAATAGTATTTTAATAATACCATTACCATATATTTGGTTTTTAAATATTATATATTATATATTGGCTATCAGAAGGGCTTTTTCTATCATCTATGTTTTAAGTCGAAAGTTCTAGTTTAAAAAATTCAGATTTATAAGAAAAAAATTAATGAATTTCAAGTTCCTTTTGTTACCTAGCAGGTTTAAAAAATAGCTATCCTAGATATTTTTTTATTCGCGAAAAATTGTCCTGCAATTTTAGAAAATATATTCGACCGTTCTCTTAGTTGTTTTATGTTCTAAACTGCTTTCTTGTTTTTTTTTTGTATTTTTGTATTCTCTGCTTTTTAACCTTTTTTTTACCATTAAGTTCTCCTTTTGAACATTTTTAATTTTAGCGAAATTGTATGTAATAATGTTTGTTTCTTTTTTCAGCAAAGTTTCATTAATAAAACTCAATTGCGTTTCTCTGCAAAGAGAACAACTTTATTATTGGTACTTCAATGTTTAATTATATAACCTGCAAAAAGAAACAACATTCAAAGGTGATTCAAAGCTTCTAACTACTATTTAATTGACGTCTTTTATGACATTAATAAAAATTAATAATGACAAGGCAAGAGTCACTGTCAAAAGCTCCACTTTAAAAGAAGAAATTATAACCTTGTTCTTCTTCCTTCTTGTATGTAGGCTTTAAAGCCTATTTCTTCTTCAATGTTAGCCTTCTAAATTATAAATATCGCACCATCTTTTTCTTGATCTGCCAATACTTATTCGTCCATTTGGTGACTTATCTCTTGCTATTCGTAATACCCTATCCTCTGCCATTCTACTAATGTGTTTGTGTTACTCCTGTTTCCGTTTTGGCAACAATCCATTTTGTGTCTTCTATATTGCATGCTCTTCTTCTGTTTTCGCTTCTGTCCCTATCCAACAGACTTTTCCCTGATATTCGTCGGAGTATTTTCATCTTAATTGTTTCTAGTAGTCGTCTGGTTTTAGATGTGTCAAGTCTTGTCTCCGCCGTGTATGTTAATATAGGTCTAATTGCTGCTTTATAGATTCTTGTTTTTTTGTCTTGTCTTAGATGTTTGTTGTTGCAGATTGTGCCATTAAGAGATCCCGCCGCTTTACTTGCTTTTAAGCTTTGTTGTCGTACTTCTTCAACTTCTCCGTAACAAGTTATCTCTATTCGCAGATATCTAAACCTTGCTTCCTGATTTATTATTTTCCCATCAATTTCAATTTTACATCATAGTGGGTATTTATATGTTGTCATAAATTTGGTTTTTTTCTGCTTAGAAGAATTTTTGGAGCTCGTCTTCTGTCTCGGCGATTAATGCGGAGTCGTCTGCATAACATAATATTTGGATTTCTTTGTTCTCCATTCTGTAATCATGACTTAAGTACTGCTTGTATTATTTCATCCATCATTATATTAAAGAGAAGTGGGCTTAACAAGTCACCCCGTCTGACTCCGCTTTGTACTGATATACAATGTGTTAGTTTTCCATTTATCTTTACCTGTATTTATTTACCTGAAAATTCGATAGAAGGGTAAAGAATTCTCTAGAACACGTCAACATCAGAAAGTTAACCCTATTTGCGAGGTAGACTATTCGAGAACATTCATATATTTAGGAAATAGAACAATTTCGAATATGATTTATTTCAAGAATATTCGGGAATGATGAAAAGATATAAATACGCGGTGGTTTGGAGGATAGAGGACAGTTGGAGTTGGACAGTATGAGAGTAGGTAAATTAGAATAGTTAAACAGTTGGACAGTTACAGTATGACAGTATGAGAGTAAATTAGGACAGTTACAGTATGACAGTATGAGAGTAAATTAGGACAGTTACAGTTGGACAGTATAAGAGTAAATTAATAAGACAGTTAGTGAATTCATTAAGAAGTTAGTCAGTAAATAGTACAAGCAGTTCATAGTATATAGTATACAGTGATCAGTATTAGAGTATTAATTATACAGTACAGTATGTATATGGTGATTGGAGATTAGAAGAATTTATTGGAGATTGGTACATTAAAAAGAAGAATAAATATAAATGCTATTAAGAAGAAAAATATTTTAAATTGGTGGAAGCTGATAATTAAAACATCGTGGCGTATTTGGAAAAAGTAATTTCACAAAAACAAGGATAATCGAGGCTGAAAACAAAGATATTAAGTGGTGATTAAACCCTTTATTTTGGAAAACAGTTTCATTTAGGCATTCAGTGACAAAGAGGTACCAAATTTTGTTAATATCATTTAATTTTGTAAGAATTTCAAATTTAAGATAAGTTGTTCTACATTTATATTGTCTATATTAGATATATAATGTGTTTCATAATAATTAATAATTTAAAAAAGTACTTACAAACTAATTCTTTGGGAACCGCGATAAAAACCCTATACTTATATATTATGTTATTTTAAAACACTCATTGCTCATACACAAACAAAACATCATAGCAATATATATCAATTGATAAGTCGGGTTAAAAATTCTCATAATTAATTCTTGACTGATGATGATGTTCATCAAGCTTCTGGAAAAAATTAGGATGTTATCTATATAATTGACTGTAAAGTTTGAAAGATTACATTTTCTTTTGATGTTACTTAAAATTGCCAGAGCCGTCTTCAAACCAAATGGGAGGCAAGTCCACTGAAAATAACCCTCCTAAATTAGGTACAAATGTTGTTTTTTCCTTGTCTCGTATTCTCATAGGTATTGATCAGAATGCTGAATTTATGTCTATAGTGGAAAAATATTTATAATTTCTACTTTTTTCCATTAAGTCCCAAATCAATGGAAAAGGTTTTTTGATAATAATTTTATTTAGTTCCCTAAAATCCATACAAAGTCTTGCTTTTCTATCTTCTCCTTTTTGTATGCGGGAGTTACTAAAGCAGCAAATGGACTGTATTCTCCAATTTGATCGTCTGTATTCTTTGGTACACTTGAATGACCGTTTAAAGCAGTATTTGTCTACCATTAAGTCAATATGAGCTTCATAATCTCTTACAATGCCCACATCATATCTGTCTTTAGAAAATACTGATTTGACAAAACAAATGCATTTCACAGCTTTTCCTTAGATCTTTTCCTTTACAGAAAATGTAATCTGCCACAGCCATTTCTAACTTACTTATCTCTATACCCATATCCAACTAGACTTTTAATACAAATGTTATAATCTGTTAATATAAATCTGAAATAGTTGGTCCAGAGATGATTGTACAATGTTATCGGTTCGCATTTGATTAACTCGTTTCCCGGTTCAAGAGCTTTTCCCTTTTTAAAGGTTTACAGTGTTGTTATTAGTACTAAAGTTGCATTATAAATCTAAACGCTTAAGTAGACGAAAACATTTAAAATGACATAAGAATAGACACAATTATGTTTTGTGTTCCAATGCTAAAATTAATGGCTTCTTGATGTTTAAAGTGGGAATTTTTTGGATAATATATTCAAAAATAAAACACTGTTAAACAACATGCAAATAACAGGTTATTAACAAAAAAACATGGATTTAACATTATTATATTCTTTACAAAAACAACTAAACGTGTTTTTGATACAAGTAATAAAAGCCCACGATGACGTAAAAGCCAGCTTGTCCTTATATTTAAACTTTTCCAATAATCTGTAATATACTTGGGACAAACTTAATAAAAGTTCTTAGAGAAATTGTTCGTTATTTTATAAAAAGGTGCTCAATCTTAAAATTAAAAAAAGCTTACATTATAGAATTTTGTGCTCAGGTATATACTCAATTTTGTTTTTGTGACATGAGAAGTTATTGATAACTTTTTCGTGAAAATAGTATAAGCCAAAGCCCAAAACCGTTCTTGGCCCATGATTTCTGTTTGATTTCGGGACTATCTAATTATATCATAAACATACGACTTTTCGGTTTATCTTTTTGAATGCTTGCTGGTCGCAGTTTACAAATGGTGATATTGGTGGTAAAATACCTAGATAAAACTATATTTTATAAACTATTATTAATATTATTTGAGGATGACATTGATCCAATGATAGAGCTACCAGTGATGTATTTTATATTATAGTAACGATTTACAGAATTTTTTTTGGTAAATTGCAAAATGGAAAAAGTAAAATAATATAAAAAATTGTCCCATTAGAATATATAGTATTGCAGTTAACAAACTTATCGACGGCCTAATTAACAAACGACGTAACTCACATTATCCTGTTTTTACAAGAGCAACAAAAAACTAAATAACTTCAAAAAAGTGGGCCTTACTGACTTTATATTTTTAAAAACACCAATATGAATATAAGTCTAATACCAGTAGGATCTTTTCCGTGTATAAATATACCTAATATAATTTTTAATTGGAGTTAATAGTTTTTACAGATTTAGTTACGGAGTTATGTGGTATTACTTTAACAGATACGCGGTTTGCAAACTTTCAATTGGGGAGTTAAGTGGTTTAAACCTAATATTCGATTAATTTGAACTACCTCAACATGAAACGTATTAAAATTTTAATATATCTACATATTTCAACAGTAAATTATTTAATAAATGAAGAGTAAGTAAACAAAACCCGTAACTCCACTGAATAGGAACCTAGCCAAACATTTTGATTTGTAAGAAAACCAAGTAACTATATTGCCCTTGAAATTTATCGATTTGCTAATATATTTGAGCTTAAACAGGCGAAAATAAGCTAAGGTTAGAACATTAAAGAAACTTACCATCAAATTTAAGAATCATTGGATGAACTGGAAACATATATTTACACAGGCAGCATGAATCAGCCAAGCACCACACAACTCACGTGCTACACTATGGAAACAGGCTACCACAGCCAGGAGTTACGAGGTTTGTGTTAACAAATTTCCCACCAAAAAAGATACGTGTTTTTTTTTTCATTTTTTTAATTAGTTAATTTTTTTTGGAGTTTACTGCTTGGGCAGAAATGTAGAGCTACTGTAGATCATTATAATAACATTAAAATCCAAAATTCGATTTTTTTGGAGTTACGTGGTTTGTTTATTAGGCCGTCGTTATGCTTTTGTTTTTTATAAAATAGAAATCATAATTAACCAATAAAACCGACAAATAGTATTTTACTTTTGTTGTTTTATTATCGTCTGATTTTCTTCGATTCGTTGTTGCATTCGCTAATTATTCTTTTTGTCGTCTGTTGTGCTTGTTTTTATTCAATAATTTACGTTTTTACTGGCATATTCTTCTGATATTTTAATTTCTTGCACCATATATTAGCCTTTTTTAGTCATTCATATTGAATGGTAACGGTCATTATCCATAACTACGACTGAATTTATTGGTAGAAAATATATCACTTGATCAAAATAATCTTCGAAAATATCAGAGAATATTTTTTTATGATATTTTTTCGTAGAGTTTGAAATAAACTCTACCAAACTTTGATCAACAAATCTTTTATTTACTCCAATATGAGTTAGCCAATAAGCGACGACCTTTACTAGTTTAAAATTTTAATCCAGTAGACAATCCCTCAGTAATTGCCTGATCAGCATTTGTGACCTTTTTACCTTGGCAAACTTTTCCTACACAATGTTCTTCATTAATCCATGTGTCATCCTGGTAAAAAATATAAGTTTCCCCTTTTCAAAGTTTTCGAGTTTTTTGTTATGTATAACTAATAATATCTGGTGTAGAATCAAGAAATATAGTTTAATATTAAGGTTTTTTGACAATGCGATATCTTATTACGAATAGATACGGCTAAATTATTGATTATCCTATTTCGAAAATGCTTACCCGAATACTTTTTTTGTTATCATTACTGGCAATATTAAGATGTTCTAAAATAACTGGATAAAATTTGAGTCACATCTCCACTATCTTTAAAAAAATAGCCATTATCTTAATGATATAACTTTGTCTTAGTCCCTCGAAATGCCAAATTTTGACTCGCTAAAAACTGTATTACAGTAATCAGTATTTCAATGATGGCGTTCCATCGATATTTCTTTCAATTGTAAACAATTTGTTATTGAAAATTACAGCTAAATTTTCTGTGATCATATACGTGAACATATTGTGTAGGTAACTAACTATATTATTGGTTTATTTAAATTACTGCAATATATAAGACAACCAAATTTTAAATAAATTGAAAATTCCTGCTGTGGCAAACTGTGCTCCCAAAAATTTTTAAACAGAGTATAGTATTTTAATTTTAAAAATATTCCCACAGCATTATTTATAATAATTTTAAATACATATGGATTATTTAACTAAAAAGTAGCCAGACCATTCAGAATTTAAATTAAAAGGTGACAAATCTAAGTGCCAAATTAAATCTATAAAATCTCATAAACAACAAACTGGAGACGACTTTAAGCTGAGATCCATTTACATTTATTCTTAAAAGACCAAAGTTCAAACTGATTCATCTGAGTAAACAGCAGTTGTAAAGAATTTCGTATGATAATATATTAACATTTTTAAACAGGTGAGTTTTTGTTTTGTTGTCTGTTTTATTATGCAGTATACGTAATGGTAAATATCAGAATTTAGCAGCCATCATTAGTGAAGCTATCAGAATTTCCAATTAGAAATTTCTTCCATGTTTGTCTGTATTTCGGACGGAAATATTCGTGAATAGTATAAATTATTTTTCAATAGATTATTGTTTCTTGTAGAGAACATAATTATTTGATATATCTAGGTATTTTAGTTCAATAGATATTGGACAAAGACAGCAATATATTCAGAGAAGAATTATTGTTCACAAAAAGAGCATAATAAAAATAAGCCAAACAAAATAATCAAGAATATTGATAAAAAATTCTCGGAAAATTTGATGAACTTTAATACACAAGACACTAAAACGGTCACAACAATGGTGACTGGTCATTGAAGTTTAAGAAAATACCTATACAAACCATGGTGCACAAAATCTGATATGGAAGAAGAGACTGCCATCTACATCATATAAAATTGAAATGTGCTAAGAGATATGAGGCAGGAATTCATTGGTCAACTGAGAATTGAATCGGATAGTTTCTAAAACTAAAAATAAGGAAACTGTTGGCCTTCATTGAAGGCACACGAATTATTAGAGTTGGACGAAAAAAAAAAAACAAGATATGATAAAAAGGTCTTACGACCAAGTGTCAGAAATTAACGAGTTTCATCTGAAATAAGAAGAAGAAGAATTCAAACAAAACTTTCGTTCACTATATCTGTATAACTGTCTGACCACTGAACAAGCTAGAAAACACAACACCAATTTGTTTACTCCGATAAAAAACTTGATATTTGTGAAAATTAATATTATGGTATTGATGTCCCGTTTTTAATCCAATTCTTCTTCAGGTTCCTTCTCCTATCGGAGGTTGGAAATCATCATCGCTATTTTAATTTTAATGGCCGCGCTTCTGAATAATTCTAATAAGCTGCAACTGAACCACTCTTTCAAATTTTAATCCAATATTATATTACAAAAAAGTTGGGGGAAAAGGTTTGGAGTGGTTATGGGGACATACACCCCCTCTAAACATATATAAAAATGGAGAAAACAATATTTTCACTACGTTTTTATTGACCATAATATAATATAAATTTTTACAAAAAAGTTTTAAACCATTTTGGACTAATATTAAAAAAATATTGGTTTTATTTTGTAATTTTAACATTCCGTAACTTTTGCACATAGGTACGTTAGGCCAAGTCGACTTATTTTCATTCCTAAAAATCGTGGTATATTTCACGACAAATCTTTTTGTAACACTCTATATATTTTAGGAAAACTGCATTTTTAAAAACTAAGGAAGACTTTAAAACATTTTTATTATGTGTGCTAAAGCATTACTGAAGTTTTTGACATATTTCCGTTGATTTTCTAAATAATATTTTGGTTTTACTGATTACTGATAAAAAGAGACATTTAAATGCACTCTCATAAATTTAACTCTTTTAAAAGTTTTAAATGTGAAGTAAATTTGATTAATAATTGATCCCAACTAATACGAGTATCAATATCAAAGTAATAGAAAGATCAAAATTTAAATTGCTTGACAATATTAAAATGAACAGCTTAAACAGTGTGGACTATGAAGTTTAGACTTCAAAATGTTACATCAAAATAAATAAAAACATTTAGCAGACTTCCTACGAAAAAACTAAGATTAAATGTCAGTTAGATAATCTTTTTAGATATAAAATATATTTTTAATCCTAATTTATTGTTCTATACTTTGTACCGCAAAATTAATAAATCTATAAAAAAAGCTGTAAAATATTTTCCAATAAAAACTTAATCAATATAAATAACATATTAGTAAATTGGAAAATAAAAGTTACATATACTGATTTCATGTTGATTATTTTGTCAAGTTTGTTTTATTTGTTATGTATCAACAATTATATAACGAGCTGTCAAATGGATAAGATTTTTACACTGTACATTTCGAAAAACTATTATTTATTTATTTATTAAAAGTTACAAACACCACCTAGGTAGTAATTACATGTAAGAGTGCTCATTACTTGGTATAACAATATACACACAAGTACAAAATAAAAACAGAGAAAGTAAAGCACATTAAAAAAAGGACACAAGTTAATACAATTTTAAAAATTGAGTCCATTCTTATCTATTCATAACATTTTTTAATATCCCTTACACTACAGGTAAAGAGGTCTATATCACAGATCTTTATTCACTTATTACACTGATATTGCATATAGTTTATTATTGCACAATAATTATATGGACTACAAGAAAATAGGTCATTACTGTTTACCCTTAGGTTGACCTTTGGCACAAGAAACCTAATAAAGTTGATCAAACCACATGTCTTATATTTAACATTGTTAATGATATTATGAATAAAACACAACACAATGCATGTTTCTTCTTTGCTCTAATGACTGCAAGCCAAATATTTGAAGCGATTTTTTTGATGGCGTAAGGTGAGTATACAAATTGTATTTCTTAAGGTATAAATACCTTAGAAATCCTCTTTGTACCTTTTCTATATGATTATGGTGATAGTAGAAGGGGATAGCGATCTTAAAACAGGCCTACAAAGGGTTTTTTTTTATTGATAAGCAAGCACGCAATCACGCTCTCCCACCCCAGCCTCGACTGGACCGTGAATCATATGTCTTAAAATTAACGTTTTGCTCCTCTTGTAAAACAATTCATTGTAGCGCTGGGGGTAAAAAGCTTCGATTAGTTACAAAAAATTCGGTACTTCATTGCTCCCCCTTCCCTACTATCTAACCCCCACACTAACAATCTTTCCAACTCTTCACAAAACTCAACTATACCAACATTCACACCCCAATCAACATATAAACTTTCATTTACATCCTTCCCTCAAAATAAATAACTAATTTCCAAAATTCTAGATTTTCCTTAAAAATTAAAAATACAAAAAATATACTTATCACCACCACCCACACCCACACCAATTAAATACAAACCCACACCACTCAACTTTTTTCCAAATATAATATGCATACCTATATCACATCTACCAATTACCACCGCACCCCCCTTCCGTAATATGAAAAGAGAATATATATACAAAATCCAACTTATCAAATAGTTACCATCTTATATGTTTGTTGTGCTTGGTTTGTGTGTGATTTGTCGAGATTAACTATACATGTGTGTGTTGCTTGTGTGTTTGTGTGTCGCCTCTCCTCATTTTTTCTCCCTGCGTCACGTTCATATCCCATACACTACATCTCCCCATAATACTGTACCCCCCCCCCCCCCTTCAAACGATCCACCCCATAAATTGCGGAATTTTGTTCTTGCTTTATCTTTTATTATTTCAGTCTCTCTAATTTGTTGTAGTTTTCCAAATCGGAATCTTTCAGCAATGTATCTAAGTACGTTGGTTGCTTCTCTTAGGCTGCTGTTGTGTTCCGATTATATTTTCTTTTTTGTAGTATTGCAGTTTGCTTTTTCTTCCTACGAGTCCTGTTATTGACGCTTTTGCTACATTTGCTTTTGGTATTGTGGTATTATGATTACTCCTAAGTAATTTGTTTGCTTTTCCACTCAATGGAGTTGTTTAACAGTGTTACTTGTTCCTATGGTTGTTCGTGCTACTTTTTGAAGAGTAATGCCTGCGTTTTTTTATAGTTTAAGAAGATTTTTCATTTTAAACTCAACTTTTTGATATCGTATAACGTTGTTTGCAGGTTGTTTACCGCTATGTCCATGTTTCGGTGTTTAAACGTGCTGCTGATAATGATGATGAAGTCTGCTGCTAGTGTTATAGATTTCTGCCATTGATAAGATAGATGAGAAACAGCAATTGATAACCAAATCAGAACGTAGGTTTAACCTACATTAGCATGTAGGTTAACAGAACTACGGATTATACCAAAACTTATGAGATTTGAATAACGTTGTATTTATGATTGGTAGTAATTAATTCAAACACGACCACATTCATGAGAAATATACGTAAATTTGGGAAATGTAAATTTAATTCTCATTTTTTGTAATTACGATTACACAGCAAATTTTGTTTATTTCTTTGCTATATTTTCGCTTTTGATATCGATTTATATATTTGGTTAAAAATTACTCTTATTAAAACTAAATTGAATCATTTTATTTTAAACTAAATTTAGTGCTAAGTATGAGTTCAAATTATGGTTAGGTAATGGTTAAAGAAGAACGTTTTTTACTTGAGCAGGCCTTTAAAAAAACTCTAATACCGTAGTTTAAAGATTTTAACTTTCATGTACTTAATAAAAGACAAACAAAAACACCTGATTTACTTTTTTGGTATATATGATAGACCTTCTATTAATACTATCACCCTAAAAACCAAGGATACAATTTCAGGCAGGTATAAGAACCCCAAACAAACATAATCCGATAAGATAATCAAGTATAAACTTAATATAAACATACACAAAATATTCTTGTCCCGACCAGTTTTGCTACAACAGCTTTATTATTCTGGTCTCCAATTCAAATAAAAGCAGTTAAAAAGAACTATGAGACCATAAAACAACATACAAAAAGTTAAGAAGCATTTTACATATATTTAAGTTCTTTTCTAAAAAGTTTAACATGTTAAAAAGTTACTTAAAGTTGAAAAAGTAAATTATTGGCAGTAATCTGATCTAAAATAAAAAAATCGGGTATATGACACACAAAAACATTTCATTTAAATTCATCAAAAAACACAGTAGACTGCGAAACCGCAAACTAAGGGTATAATGGTTGTATAACAAGAAATTGTTTAGTTATATGAAATTTATTTGTTTATTTTTAATGATATTTATTTAAATTCACCATTTCATCTATGCATAAGGGTGAAACTTTATTCTCCTGACTTTTACTACATATATCCCACATTTATTCATATTTTATTTTGACAGTCTTCGTGCATCCAAAGTTGGCAGCTATAGTCCATTTCCATCATATTGATAGCACATTATGTATGCAAATCTTCAACAAGTCAAAAAACCATTTTATTTTGTGCGTAAAAAACGTCGATATATATGCCAAACGATTATTGTTAATTATACACGGGTGATTAACGAGAGAATTCAATGTTTCACGAAATAAATTAATGTAAACAGTAATTTAAAGGTGATAATTGTTTTCTATACAAGTTATCGCTTGACACAAAAAGAATACCTTAATTAGTAATTAGCATAATTTTAACTGGCACCTTCGACCACTCCATGGACGTGCTCAAGATTAATTGAAAAATTACTTTGAATAATTGTAAAAAATAAATGAATTATTTCAGTGTTATAAAGTGTTATGTGTATGTAAACAAAAGTGACCTCTTTTATCACACACTATATTATTTATGATATACGCCGATATCATAAATAAAATCGAGGCGTTTGAGATATGGTTGTATCGAAGGATACTAAAAATTCCATGGACTAGCAGAACCAGAAACGAAGAAATTCTTCGAAGAATGGGACATCAACGAACTCTATTAAATATTATTAAGAGGCGTAAACTATAATATCTTGGACATATAATTAGAGGACCAAGATATGAGTTCCTTCGGCTAATTCTCAACGGTAAAATCGAAGGAAAGAAATGGATAGGACGGAAGAAACTCTCTTGGTTGAGGAATTTGCGGCAGTGGACAGGTTTGACAGCGGATCAATTGCTACACGTAGCGCAAGACCGAGATCTGTATAAGAATATTATTATTCATATATCATATATTATTTGTCACATTTTTTTGTCTGAAATTTTTTTTAGATATATGGAATGTTCCTGAACGGGTTAAGAAAAGACTTACTTTTTGCTATAGTTTATTTTTATGAACGAGAGAGTACTTAGCATAATTTTAACTGGTACCTCCGACCACCCCATGGGCGTGCTCAAGATTAATTGAAAAATTACTTTGAATAATTGTAAAAAATAAATGAATTATTTCAGTGTTATAAAGTGTTATGTATATGTAAACAAAAGTGACTTCTTTTATCACACACTATATTAGAACTGACTGGCCTACATTAAAAAGGGTTTTAAAAAATTCACATTTTTTTTAATTTTTAAAAATTACAAAAGAAAAAAAGAGTTTTTAAAACCGTCTAAGGTATGTTAAATAGATGAATAAAATTATTAATATAAAACTTACAGCTACTTGTTACAAATCCAAATCAGATTCAGAAGATGAACTTTCAGAACCAAGATTTATAATAACTGGCTCGATCATTTTATCAGTAATATGGTCCAGCTTCCACATTTTTTCCTCTTCTTTAATAGTGTGATTTACTGCCTTTTCCCAGTTTTCAGGTTTTACATTATTTACGGCCTCCAAAAACAACTGTTTAACATCATGAATTTTAAAAGTGGTATTTTTTCTTGAAACTTCACTCTTTATCTGTGCCCATACCAGTTCAATCGGGTTTAATTCACAATGACATGGTGGGGATCTAAGTACTGTCATTCCACAATTTTTGGCAATTTCATTAATTTCGTACTTTTTAAATTTTTCATTATGAAGGGCACACAACGAATAAAGTTCCTTTCTTATAGATCCGGGATGGTACGTGATATTTTTTGAACTCAGCCAATTCTGCAAGTCTTTTTTTAACCACTTGGTTGTGGGCAGTCCTTTTATAAGTCTGGCGTGATAACTTGCATTATCCATTACTATTACACAGTTCTTAGGAAGAAGATCTATAATTTGTTCGAACCATTCTTGAAAGACATCAGCGTTCATGTCTTCATGGTAGTCACCGGTACGAGTTGATTCAAAAGTTAATAAACCACCTTCAACAAAACCGTCTGAACTGCCAATGTGTACTATTATCAGCCTGCGTCCCTTTCCTGATAGTGGGTTTAAACCAGTAGATAAGTTATTTACAAAAGCGTGCCTTTGACTTGTAACAGTTTCATCCTGCCAAAATTTATTTGGTGTATGACCCTCGTTGATCCATGTTTCATCAAGATAAAATATTTTTCTTTTTTGGTTTCTCATTTTCTTTATGGTTCTTAGAAAATGTCTTCTCCATATGACAATATCGCTTCTTTCTAATAAAATAGACTTTCTGGGATTCTGTGATCTGAATAAAATGTAAATCTGAATGTAAAATAGTGATCTGAATTCGATAGAAAATATATGCTCTCAAGTAAAGGGTGAAGTCGGACGCAACAACAAAACTTTTAAATTAGAAGACTTACAACAATTATTAGAACATTCCTTATCAAAAGTAATTCCAGAAAATTGGAAAAATGCTGTTAGTCATGCAAAGTTGTATAGATAGTTGGAACACAAAGACATGATGCTTTCAATCTACATAAAAAAGTAAAAGAAGTCGCTGAAATATTTAAACAAACTCCTACGTCTTTCATCGAAGATAACATGGGAATCCGCTACTAAACATAGAAGATCAAATAGGTAGATGGAGAGAATACGTGGAAGAGATGTTTCAACACCGAGAGATATATACGTGTGCTAGTTAACAGATATAGAGATGTCGATTCTGATGTATACTTGTGTTTTATAGACTTTCAGAAGGCGTTTGACCTGGTGAAATATGATAAACTAATAATATTTTAAGGTCATGTAATATCGACGATAAAGACTTAAGGATCATTTCAAACCTCTACCAAGAACAAAAGGCTAAAATCAGAATAAATAGCGAAACATCTCGAAAAATCAACATCGAGAAGGGAGTAAGACAAGGATGTGTCCTATCACCTTTGCTGTTCAATGTTTACTTTGAGAAGATATTTCAGAAAGCTTTGAAACGCACCTCGGATGGTATAAGTATAAACGGGCAATGTATAAATAACCTGCAATATGCTGATGGCACTGTCATACTGTCAGATAATGCTGGAGCCCTGCAACGCTTAATGGACCGAGTAACGACAGCCTGTAGAGAATTTGGAATGAAATTGAATACAAAGAAGACAAAAACAATGGTCATCAGCAAGCACCAAAACAGAAGTGTGAAGGTCAATGTCGACGGAACAGATCTGGAAAGAGTAAGAAGAACAACGTATCTTGGAAGTAGTCTTGATAAAACTTGGGACCACTCACTAGAGATAAGAATACGCCTGGAAAAAGGCACGTACAATGTTCTACAAAATGCAAAAAGTTCTATGCAACCGCCAGCTGGGCATCTCATTGAGAACTAGAATACTTAAGTGCTATGTTTTCTCCACCTTGCTCTATGGTGTTGAAGCCTGGACAATGACAGAAGCAACACAAAAAGAATCCAAGCATTCGAACTCTGGTGTTACCGTAAAATGCTCATAATATCCTACATGAGCCATACGACAAATGCGGAAGTCTTGCGGAGGATGAATAAGGAAAGAGAGTTTATGCTTATAATAAAAAAACGAAAAACACAATATTTTGGTCACATCATAAGAAATCAAAAGTATGAACTGCTCCAACTTATAATCAAAGGCAAAGTCAATAGCAAAAGTGGACCAGGAAGAAGACGCAACTCTTGGCTTAAAAACCTACGGCAATGGACGAACATGACCTCCACAGAACTATTCAGAGCTGCTACAAATAAGATTAAATGTTCAAATGTAATGGCCAACGTCCTTAAAGATAAGACACCGTAAGAAGAAGAACTATATAGAAATTATTGAGTACCAGAAACAGTTTTGTACAAATTGTTTACGTTTTTAAAACGGGCCTGGTTTTCACAACGTGCTCGCTGCATAAATGATAATAAACTGTCAGCATTTAGTTTTACAGAGACATCTGTGTATCGGGAAAAGAAATAGAACATTTCACCATTTCACCTGATTTACCGTATCACCCTAAAGTACCTTATATAGAGAATTAGACTAGTAGATTTAACATTTGAGGAATGATTTTGTAAAAAAAGTAAACGCATTTCATTATACATACCTATGTTCTTTACTATATTTCTTTTTAGACTTGAAATTAAATTAATTTTTTTGTATTACCAGAGGATAATAATTAATTTTTATTTTCAATTATATCAATCATACGTTTAGAACGTTACCAAATTAGGAAATAACGTTCTAAATCTAGATACAGATGGCCTTTGACGATAAGCCGCAGCCTACAAAAAATTTCACAAATTTATAATTTTATATTTATGCAAATATATGTTTCAACTTGACTTAAATATTTACGCAGTGATTTCTAGTATTTCTTCACAAGGATGTTACTGTCTTATCAGTTAAACACGTTTGAACAAACAAGAAAGGAATATTTCACCAGACACTGAAGGTACCTATAGAAAAGTTTTAAGATATGTCTTAAAATAATAATGTGAAATGTAAAAATAGAAAGTTTTCTTCTTCAGATCGTTAATGATCTTTAGTAATATTAAAGCCCTGTTTGTTTATCGCGAGAAGAGTGTAATAAAACTTTTTTTACAGAAATGTGTATTCACTGCGCAGTAGCTGTGTTTCCAATTTATCAAGGCAGTCTCTTGTAAATATTGCTTCAACTTCATATTTTCAGTAGTTTTTCGGTTCTGATCCCGCGGTAAAAAAATTTGGTTTTGAAAAAACCCTTGCCATTGTCAAGTCAGGATTCTTGCTGGTATATTAGATAAAAAGATTATTTGTTTGAAAAAAAAATCGAGTATAAATTTGTTATTTCGAGCACATACAGCCTTCTGTGTCCAAAGTTGGACATAGACCTCCCTAATTTTTTTCAGTTCTGTCGATCTTGCGCTTCTTGGCGCCAATTTCCGGTGATTATTTTAACATCGTCTGTTCATGGTTATAATAAATAGGACCTGAATACTATATCCAAAATTTCAACGTAACTCAGACAACCTTGTAGATATTTGTTTTGTCAAAATTCAGACATATCTGTCTAAAATAGACAATAAATCAAAGACAAATTATTACCCAGAAACAAACTTGTTTGGCGCTAGCTTTATTATGTTATAGTCAAAACATCAGCTTAAATTTTTGTACGATAATTATCAAATATACAATTAACATACATCTTTTTGGTCATTTTACATGTAATTATTTAGCTACTTATTTATAATTAGTTACAAAAAACCTGTTTTTATTCAGTTAGAGATGAGAAATAGTTCCAGAAAACATAATCCATAAATTTGATAACATCAACCATCTGTCTACCATATTTTTAAACAAGGTAATAAACGTTTTGAATAACATTATTGCGATATATAATCCTCATAGTCCTTAAGAAGTTTGTCAAATAAAATTTCAGATGAATAATTGACCATTTTTCAGGTTTATGGATACTTTGTATACATAACAGCATCAAATACTTATTTAAGGATTTTTAAAATTACTCAGAATACCGATTATTTCGCCTCGCAGGCAACAACTTCTTCTGACATACTTCTGGAGATCTTCCTCTAGATCTTTTACCCGCTACCTTACCTCAACTATCATTGACTTCATGCCTTCTCTTCTTCTAGTTATATGTAACAAATAACTTAGTAAGTATTTTGCTTGATAGTGGTGATGAGTCTAGTTTTTATGTTAAGTTCTGCTAGAATTGAGTTATTTGTGCGATGGGCGGTCCATGGTTTGCGCAACATTTACAGGTACACCTACATTTCGAATGCCATTATACGCTTTGATTCGGTTTTTTTTATTGTCCCTTTTTTATACGTTTCTAAAGCGTAGGTGGCGATAGGAAATATCAATGCTCGAACAAGGCATAATTTTGTGTTTTTTTTTGATGTCAGTGTTCTTTCCAATTTTTGTAAGTTTGGCTGTTGCCGATCTGGCCATTGTGATGCGTCGACGGATCTCATCCTTGCATCCTCCTTTGTTTCAGTTCTTCTGGTAATGTCAATAAACGATAATGGCCAATAAAACAGTGTCATCAGCATAATGTAGGTTTTTGATTTTTCTTCCTACTATCGTTGTTCCACCTTGCCATTCCTCAAAAACTTGAGGTATGATGTGTCCACTATATATATTGAATAGTATAGGGGATATTATGCATCCCTGTTGAAGTCCAGATTTTAATTTAAAGTTTTTCGAAACCACATTATTAACTCTTACATTAGCAGTATTATTTACATATAGTTTTTGTAATAAATAGATTAGATGTTCTGGAGTACCCATTTCTCTAAGTATATGCCACATTTTATCCCATTTTGCGACATCAAAGGCCTTGGAATAGTTAACAAAGCATACATATGTTTCATGTTAAACTCTCGAGATTTTTCGATGATATGACGAATAATAAGAATATATTCTCTTGTTCCTTTACCTGGAAAGAATCCGCATTGTTCTTGGGGGATTTGTGGTAAGAAAATTGATTTTAGTACTTTATTGATGATGGTTAGAAGTACTTTGCTCGCGTGTGATACCAATGATACTGTACGGTAATTACTGCAATCTGTTGGTGAACCTTTTTTATATATCTAAATAAACGTGAGTTTACCCCAGTCATTTGGCCACTTTCCGGTATTCTAGATCTCATTGCAAATTCTAAGCATTACTTCCGTCAATAGTTTTCTCATTTCTTTGAGTGTTTCAGCTGTTATTCCATCGTTTCCTTCTGCTTTTCTGAATTTTAGCTTTTTAATTGCCGCCTCAATTTCTGATTTCATTATTTGAGGTTGTTTTTCATAACTTCTTTTTTCTGTACTATTTTCTGTCTATTATCTTTGATGGTCTGTGTCTGCGGTTTGAATTCTCTCGCTAGATACTTGACTTTAAGTTCTTAGATACTTGGCGGTAAGCATGTTCCTCTAGCTGTACACATATGTTTTATTTTTGTCCCTTCGACACGAGTGTCTTTTCAACAATTCTTTTTGTTTTAAATCTGATGTGGCGTTTCTAAGTTTTCGTATTTCTTCTAAAATATCGAGAGTCTCTTCAGTCATCCAATGTTTTTTTCTAGCTGTTTTGTCTTTGGGATTCGTATTGTTAATGTCCTCAGTGATCCATTTCTTTTTGTATTCCCACGTTTTGTCAGGGTTTTCGGTCGTCACTAGTAGGCCAGCATCTGCTAATTCTTCTTTGAACTTTTCTGTGTAACTTAATGCGAAATTCCGCTTGTAAAATTTTGTGGTCGAAACCACAGACTACAGCTGGTTTTGTCTTTACGTTGATTAGTAAGCTCTTCCATCGTTTAGTGACTTTCTTTTCTTCTTGTCATTGTCGTCGTTTCTTGATTTATTAACATGCTAAAAATTAACCTTTCGCTTAATAATAAGCACAAACATGAAACAAACAGCCAAATTATGAAGCAATCTTTCCTAGAGCTGGTCAACAAAAAACTCATATGACGAGATTCTCTACACAAATGCATCTAAAACTGAGAGGTATCGGATATTCTGTAACAACTTCAAATAGTATCATTCAGAAGTTCTGCCTTCCACAATCCACCTCTATCCATCCTACAAGCATTAAAAGACTTATCTAACCAAACTAAAGTCAAAAACACTGCAATATATACAGATTCGATGTCCTCCTCAATATAAAAATATATACATATTCCGAACATTCATTAGTTAATGCCATACATGAAGCAACAAACTGTCTCACTTCTTTTGAGACAAATTATTCTGGATTTCTTTACACGTTGGCATTTTAGGTAGTTTAAGTAAGATCCTTGAGTTACATGTTCCTTCTTGTTAAATGTTACATTTTTCTTATTTATGTAAAATAAATATTTTTTTTTTGGAACATGTTTTAGTACCAGTTTTCGAAAGGATATTAACGAAAGACTGGAACAGTAACCTTATAAGAAAACCTTCGCCAAAATTTTAACAAACATAAATCAAAATCGGCAAACAATTGTTTATCATACAGTAACTCTCACATATTCTTTGCCACAGCGTTTTATAAATATAAAAGAAATATTATAATTAACCGCTGACCTATTGTGTACATTGACTGTGTTTCGATACAGAACGCTTGGCTGATTTAATCATCAGTTACGCACCTGCTCCACCGCAGATGTCAATTTTGCTGTCCATTTAGATTAACAGTAAACAGGTGTTTCCATTCTATGTAAACTTTATTACAAATAAAATATCGTAGTTAATATTGGTCTTAGCAAGAAATATTTATAAATGAAGTTATATATTGCAAAAACTGTTGGTGTGAAATTTTGTTTATTATTTAATTCAATAATGTTTAGATTAACTTTTGTACAATATTTGCTTAGGTGTAAATAAATCATAAATAAAATACTACAAAGGACAAAAGTAATACTATTGATGAATTATAATTAGTATGTATACGTTAATTAAGTTTATTTAAAAATTCACACGGAATCTACGTTCCTGTAGTTGGCTGTATACCATATATTAAAAAATTTATTAAAAATCCTTTGTAAAAGGTATATATATTTAGAACCCAAACGGGCTAAGTTAAAAAGACAAAACGTTTTCGGAATCCATATTCCATCATTAGTGTCTAAAAGTACATGAATGTAGCCACTAAATATATGGGTAAAAACCCGTTAACAAATAATTAATTACATTTAGTTTACACATTTTCTTATAATGGTTTAAGATGTTAAAGTTACCGTTGGATTAGGTAACATGGCGACATATGACTCCACGTTGAAGTTGCTAGTCTTGGGACAGTGTGTCTACGAAGACTGTATGGGAGCAACTTACAACTTGGGAGAGTTGCTCCCATATAGTCTTCGTTCGTACAATAAGTCCGTCAGATGCCCAACGCCATCTGACGGACATTTTTAAACCAAATTTTACGGTGGTTTAAATAAAAATAGACAAAAAATATTTTTTTAATACAAATATCTTAAAAATCAATTTTTTTGCACTTATACCGGTTTGATTTCACAGCGACGATATATTCCATAGACGCCGGTAAGACCGTAGCTATTCCTCTTGTAATATTTTAATAACGTTTTCGACCATTACTTTGTATTTTATTATTATTTGAGCCGTATCCTCTCCACATCCCAATAAGTTAAATTCTATTCTAATCAGAAATACATTTCTTGTACACAGACCATCCAAATTCGGCGGTTATCACCGCCAACTCTACATTTGCACGAAAATAATATATATGTTACACCATAGAATAAATAAACTTTATTATTTAAAATTTTCCTAAAATAATCAGTAGAAATCTAATTCATAGTTTAATCAATATAATTTTTTCGTCAGTGAAGTTTAAGGGAAAACGCCTCCCGCTTGCTATAAAAATATGGTCGAATTCATCAACATTCCAGCTTTAATGTTCTTAAATAATGGTCAGCTACTTTATAGTAGATCTATAAAAATACTATAACCTATAAATATTTTTTATCCTTTGCCGGTAATTAATTCTTGAGAACGTAGACTTACTTTGTCGCCATCTTAGTGTCATTATGCCATGTACTGTTCTAGAATAAATGATCTTAAAAAGTTTTATAGTATATCTAAACAGTCCTGATCTTTTCTAACACTCGGTGTGTTATTAGCATCGGCAACCAGAATTTATATTATATTTAGAAATTTGCTATGCAATTTGCATTATTTAGAAAGATGTCTCAGCTTCATAAATTTCCTCTTTTCACCACTTAAATAAAAAAATTTTATACTCATCAAGTTTTTTTATAAACACCATGTTAGATAAGCCTTTTTTTATGCCATTGTTGCTCTTTTTGAATAATTGTCTCTTAATAGGCAACGAAAAAAGCCTGGGTTCGTATATATATATATATTTAGTCGATATATACTAGGTCAAGGCCACAATTTTCAGTAATGTTGTTCCAGGCCTGTAAAACTGAGAGAATCAAACCTTCTTTATCTCGTGGCGTTGCTAGCTTTACTTCAATTTTCATCATTCCCCATATGTTTTCAATAGAGCTAAGATTTGGAGATGTTGCTGGCCACGGAATTGTTACCAATTCGTGTTTTTGCATTCAAGATTGAGTATAAGCAGATGTATGGCATCTTATTATCTTGCTGAAAATGCTACCCCTTTGGATATAAAGCATGAGCCGTTGAAGACCATTTAGGATGTCACAATATTTCGCACTATCAACAGTACCATTAACTATACAGAGAGGTGTAGCACCACGCTGAGATATTGCTCTCCCAACCATTAGTTTAGTGGGAAATTTTTAAATTTGAACGGTAACATTTTCTCTTGATAGAACTTTTAAATGATTTGCACCAAGCTGGAAACAACTTTCATCAGATATAAAGACAATAAAATTATCTTTTCGAAAACGTTGACAAAAATCTATTAAAATTAGGAAAATATAAAATTTCGATATTTTTTAGACGGAATATATATATATATAATAATAATAATAATAATAGAGTTTATTTATAAGAAAATAATGTGTTACAGTATAAATTTACATATTTTATACAATAAATAAACCCAGCTACTCACAGAAGTTGTGTGTCACATGGACTACAACTTGTACGTGAGAGTTGAAATTTTTTTTTTTTTAACATATTCGCACAAATTACAATTAAATTTTTTTTAAAGTAGTAACATAACAAATGTTTAATAGACATAACATACATAACATAAAATTTAAAAATATAACATTTATTTGAAATTGAAGCTCATTAATAGCTGTTTATTAATTCATTCAATTTATATCTATTACCATAGATCCATTGTTTTAATTTTTTTTTTAAATTTTTTATAGTTGTGTATTATTTTGATGGTAGATGGTAAGCAATTAAACATTTTTGGTCCCAAAAAATCAATGCAACGTTGGCCAATGGTTTATATATATATATATATATATATATATATATATATATATATATATATATATATAATATATATATATATATATATATATATATATATATATAGTTTTTAAGTAAAACAATCACTAATTACCTTTAAACAAAAATCACTAAATAATAACTTTTGTTGGCTTCATACCATCTACTCTTTCTGTATGTAGGATACCAGACATTGTTTTAGTGGGTTTCTTCTTTAAAAATAAATACGATATGTTCGTGTCAAGACAGCCGTCAGTTCCGGTTGGATGTAACATGATGATAGTATGCGTTGGTACCTACATATTAAGGGTCTTCACAGTTGTGTAAACACCAAGGGTAAACTAGAAACGTTTCGTGTACCATACGTTTTACCATGATTGTGAAATTGTTGTTGTACTTATGTCTTTTTAATAATAACAATACTTTAACACACGGTTCATTTCTTTATATTAAATTAAAATAAGTTACAGAAAATTACTTGCAAATTACAAAAATGTTGCAATCGGGGGGAGAAAACACTTATACTTTATAGAAAATGATGTCGAGAAGTTGTATAATCAGATTCAAGACATCTTACAGAAGCTTATAAACACGAAATTTTATATATTATCTTCTTACGGTGCCTTATCCTTAAGGACGTGGGCCATTACATTTGCCCATTTAATCTTATTTGTAGCAGCCCTAAATAGTTCTATGGAGGTCATGTTCGTCCATGGCCGTAGGTTTTTAAGCCAAGAGTCTTCTTCCTGGTCCCTTTTGCTATCGACTTTGCCTTCGATCATAAGTTGGAGCAGTTCATACTTTTGATTTCTTATGATGTGACCAAAATATTGTGTTTTCCGTTCTTTTATTATAAGCATAAGCTCTCTTTCCTTATTTATCCTCCGTAAGACTTCCGCATTTGTCGTATGGCTCATGTAGGATATTCTGAGCATTTTACGGTAACACCAGAGTTCGAATGCTTGGATTCTTTTTTGTGTTGCTTCTGTCATTTTCAACACCATAGAGCAAGGTGGAGAAAACATAGCACTTAAGTATTCTAGTTCACAATGAGATGCCCAGCTGGCGGTTGCATAGAACTTTTGCATTTTGTAAAACATTGTAAGTGCCTTTTTCCGGCGTATTCTTATCTCTAGTGAGTGGTCCCAAGTTTTATCAAGATTACTTCCAAGGTACGTTGTTCTTGTTACTCTTTCTAGATCTGTTCCGTCGACATTGATCTTTACCCTTCTGATTTGTGCTTGCTGATGAGCATCGTTTTTGTCTTCTTTGTATTCAATTTCATTCCAAATTCTCTATAGGCTGTCGTTACTTGGTCCATTAAGCGTTGCAGGGCTTCAGCATTATCTGCCAGTATGACAGTGTCATCAGCATATCGCAGGTTATTTATACATTGCCGGTTTATAATTATACCATCCGAGGTGCCTTCCAAAGCTTTCTGAAATATCTTCTCAGAGTAAACATTGAACAGCAAAGGTGATAGGCCACATCCCTGTCTTACTCCCTTCTTGATATTGATTTTTCCAGATGTTTCGCTTTTTTCTGATTTTATCCTTTTGTTCTTGGTAGAGGTTTGAAATGATCCTTAAGTCTTTATCGTCGATATTACATGACCTTAAAATATCTATTAGTTTATCATGTTTCACCAGGTCAAACGCCTTCTGAAAGTCTATAAAACACAAGAATACATCAGAATCGACATCTCTAAATCTTTCAACTAGCACACGTATTGAAAACAGTGCTTCTCTTATTCCGAATCCATTCTTAAAATCAAACTGAGTTTGATCAGTATGTTCGTCTAGTTTATTGTATACTCTATTGTGTATTACTCGTAGGAAAAGCTCCAACATATGATTCATCAGGCTAATAATCCTATGGTCTTCACATTTCTTGGAAATTCTCTTCTTTGGTAGTGGTATAAACACCGATTTCAGCCAATCATTTGGTATTGTGCCTGTTTTCTTATATTTTGTTAAATATATCTTCCATTACTTTGATGTGTTCGTCTAGTAATATCTTTATTATTTCTATTGGGATATTATCTTCCCCAACAGCTTTTCCGTTCTTTAACTGATTTGCCGCTTTGATAATTTCTTGCTTTGTGATATAAGGTCCAGTCGATGCTCCTGCATGTAAATGTTCGTCCTCTCTCGGTCTTGAAACATCTCTTCCACGTATTCTCTCCATCTACCTATTTGATCTTCTATGTTCAGTAGCGGGTTTCCATGTCTATCTTTGATGAAAGACGTAGGAGTTTGTTTAAATATTCCAGCGGCTTCTTTTACTTTTTTATGTAGATTGAAAGTATCATGTCTTTGTTCCAACTCTTCAATTTCTTGGCATCTTTCACTTAGCCAGGTTTCTTTGGCTTGTTGGATCTTTATTCTGATATTCTTGTGTATTTGCTTGTATGTTGTTTCATTTCATTTCGTTATATATATTTCGTTATTTATATATTATGGGCGACTTCAATGCAAAAATTGGGGAAAGTCAACGAGGTCAGACTGAGGTCCTTATGGTTTAGGACAACCTAACGATCGAGGACAGAGATTGTATGAATTTTGTAAAGAAAACGATATTATCATTGCAAACACCTGGTATAAACTACCCAAGCGACGACTATACTCTTACAGAGCCCCATTTGATAATGACAATAATCCTGAATCTTCAAGAAATCAAATAGACTGTATACTTGTAAACAAGCGTTTCCTTAACAAACAAATGCAGCCTGAAATACTCATAAAAAGATGGTTTCATACTCTATCAAATCGCCATTTCATAAGGGTTATACAGATTAACATCTAATCATGCTCTTACCCCTCTTCATATGTACAAGTTAGGTCTCGCGGAGTCACAGTTGCAAGTGCGGGAAAAGAGGAACCTATTACATATTTTCCTTGAATGTTCCCACGAATCAGTAAACATAAACAAATTTTATGATAATCTTAAATAAATAAAAATTCCACTTTCCGTCTACCTGAACAATTTGATTTTCTCTAGAGAAATCAATATATTAAAAACGATTTTACGGACGAAACGAAACGAAAAACGAACATATCAAAAACTGTAAATATAAAAATTGTAGCTTAAAACTAACCCTTATATTTAAGTAAATATTGTATTATAGCAGGAAAAAAAAATATAAAGAATTAAAAAATAAAAAGGAAGATGTAAACCTCCGGGATGTTGAATTGGGTTATGTCTTAGCGCAGGAAAAAAAATGTACTTAACTTTGACAATATAAACGTAAAATATAACATTAAAAAAGAATTTAACAATAGAACAAAAGCATCGAACTACTAGAACATCCAGAAGAAATATGGAGTGAATTTAAAAACCAAGTTAATGAAATCTCCACAAACAATGATTATAGAAAAAACTTAATCAAGAAAAATAAATGGATGACAGACGACATCTTGAAATTAATGGAACAACGTCGACTGATAAAATTTAATATAACAGAATATCGACACCTGCAGAGAACAATAAAAAGGGATATCAAATTAGCCAGAGAAAAATTGATAAGAGAAAGGTGCGACGAAATGCAGGATGTAATATCTAAACACGAGTTATTTAATGTGCACAAGAAACTAAACGAAATGAGTATCATATTAAAAAAACGAGTTTCCTCAGTACTCGTTGACAATAATAACAAAATTATTGTAAATGAGCACGAAATAAGAAAAGAATGGCAGCTGTATATATCAGAGTTGTATACCGCTGAGATGACAGGAATAATATTGCCAATTTCAACCAATACTGTACTGATGGCCCAGAAATTATGAAATACAAGGTAGAACACGCTACAAGTAATGCTAAAATTAGAAGAGCTTGTGGTTCAGATGATACACCAACTGAGTTGCTGAAACTAATAAAAAATGATAACATAAAAGTAGTACCAAGACTTTTTAATTCAATGTAAACACCGGAGTGATTTCCACAGATTGGCTCAAATCCATCTTTATCGCAATACCTAGAAAACACAATGCGCGAAACTGCTCAGAATATCGATTAATTAGCCTAATGAACCCACTCTTAAAATTTTTCTAAGAATAATTCCAGAATTAGACGCAAATACGAAGAAGATCTTGAAGATACCCAATTTGGTTTTATAAATGCTATGGAAACTATGGAGGCACTTTTTGCGCTTAACATCCTATTACATAAATTGCATGACCAAAGAAAATATGTATTTGCATATTTCGTGGACTTCGAAAAGACATTCGATAAAGTACAGCATGTAAAATTAATGCAAATACTGAAAAATATCGGAATAGATGACAAGGATGTTCGTGTCATTAAAAATGTGTACTGAAATCAAAATGCTATCCTAAAAATTGGAGATAACTACATCGATGAAATCTTTATTCAACGAGGAGTCAGACAAGGTTGCATTTTGTCGCCAACATTGTTCAATGTTTACTCGGACCAGTTATTTAAAAAGGCACTTGAGAGGCAACCATATGGAATCAACATCAACGGGAAACTACTTAATGTGATTAGATATGCAGACGATACAGTAATTCTATCATATAAAGAACTGCTAAAGACTGTTAAACTTCGAAAAATATCTTATCTGGGACATTAAGAGGAAGTCGATATAAAATATTACAACTGATCCTAAAAGGCAAAATAGAGGGCGGTAGGGGTGTACGAAGAAAACAAGTTTCTTTGTTAAAAAACATTCGTGAATGGACTCATTGTTGGTTTGACATTGTCAACGTACAGTTGAGAAATATTATAAAGATAGCTTTATATTAAGTGACATGCTTTAGATCTGAGTATTATGCTCTCTTGGTGGTAAATTTTTGATAAAATCAATAGAACAATTAGAAATCTAATACTTCAGCTTTTTAAGAATTTTTATATAAGAATGACTAATCATTCAAAGAAGGAAGACCTATTACAAGGCCACTCTAAACAAGATTTTTTTTTGGAGCTGTGTAAGTTGGACGACTTCCATTAAATATCACTGAGTTGCACTAGCTGTGTGTAACTAAAAGCCTGTTTTCACGCTACGTCTTATTATACGTTTTGTTGGATAGGACAAATCCTATACAATAAAACGTGGCGTGTAAACAGCAAAACGTACGTCTTGTCGGAAGGAAAAACGTAGTGTGTATACACTGGACAAAACGTATGTTTTGTCGTACGTTTTATATGACCAACAAAACGTACAATAAGACGTAGCGTGAAAACGGGCCTTAACAGTGCATAAATTTCATGATAACGACAAGAGTATATTTTTCTCAAGCCTGTTATAAAAGTTTTCCCTTCAATAAACTTTAGTAGTTAACATTCATCTCATTAATCATTATCTATAAAATAAATTATATATTGTTGAAAACAATTAGAAACTGCTTATATTTAATAGGTTTGTATCGATTGCCGAGTCAAAATTGGGTTTATTAGTCAATTAAATAATTTATAGGTTCATTAAATTTACAGAATATTAATACAATATGTTCTAAGGTGTAAATAATTAATTCTCCATATGTACTAAAACAAAAAGTAATACCATTTAATTAATACATTGTAATTAATGTATACAGTCTGTCCCAAACCCTTCTTTCAGTGCGTCACTAATTTTGACGTCATATAGGATTTTAAGAATGTCCAGAATTATTGCATGACATTTTAGTTAAACCTGACAGTTGTAGGATCGTAATCGGCTAAATGTGAAAAGGTTATTTTTTTTAAATGTAAAGTAAAAACTTTAACAATCAAATTTTTATTTGATTTACATATTAGAGATCCCGTCCTGTATAAAAATTTTTATTGCGATTATATTGGAACGGCAGTTCATAATTCCTATATTACTAATCTATACATTCCAAGGAAAGTGCTCAATTAGCTAAGATTTGGTTATGGATTTATTATTATTTATTATAAGCACTATGGAATAAGTATGTTTGTTTATTTAAAATAACGCTCTCCCTAGAATCTTTTAAGAGTTGAATGCGAGATAAAATTTACTGGCAATTGCAAGGCATCAAAGCATTCCTGTGATAAAATATCATTGATTGAAATTAGTCATATTTGGATAAGTAATTTTCCGATAAGTTTCTATGGCAGCCAATAGTTTAATTTTGTGAAGATTTATCATTAAATATTGGAAATAGTTTAAATAATAAAGTAGTTGATTTTTGAGTTACTATACCAGGTTTGGTGTGCAAATGAAAGAGTGTTATGAAGTTAAGTTAAAAAAACAATGTAAATAGTTTAAATAGTGAAGCAGTTGATTTTTGAGTTAATCTACCAGTTCCGGTATACACACGAAATAGTGTTAATGGAGTTTAGTTAAAAAACAAGATACTGAATGTAAGTTTACCTTCTTTTCTATGAATAACAAAAATAAATATTACATTTCAAACAATCCACAATCTGATTCAGAATCTGATTCATAAAAGTCAATGATTACAGTAGATATGTGGCTGGTATCAATTATATCTTACATTTCAAGAAAATGTCGTGGTTCTAAAAAGAACCATTTTAATACATATAAATATCCGTAACGGTATTAGGTTAAGATATTTCCTTAATATCATTCCTGAATTCGCCATCTGATTCGCGAACTACAGAAACTGGTAATAAAGTTGTCTCAGCCTCTTCTAATTGAAAATAATTTAATAATTTTAATATTTATTAGTCTTTGTTCATTCTCGGTATATCTCGGAATATTTAAAATATTTTTATGACAACTACAAAATTTAATTTTCACTGTAGGTAAAATGTCTGAAAATACTAACGTGGAATGACAATTATCATTTTATCAATTGACATCACAGGTTGACATTGTGTGTGAATTATATTTATGTGCATCATTGATTGGATATCTATTTAGCTCATTCTAAACTCTAACCAATTATATACCCGTAAGTAGAATTCGCTTTAATATGTGAATACCCATGAACGATACCTAATTTTCTAAGTTCTATGTATAATAATCACAGACTCACGTTTTTTTCTGTCACTTCTAGCTTAATGCGTTAGAAAGAATTCGAACAACTATGACGCACTGAAAAAAGGGTTTGGGATAGACTATATGTCGTAGGCAAGTATGAAATACAGGCATTTTTGCAAAAGCCTAGTCATTTTCGCAATGACTTGGCAGTTTGTATAACGTTTTCATTTTTACGAAATAACTTCACCCTTTAGGCATTTGCGAAACTACCGGAAACGGTAATTCTATTTTGAAACAGTGTAAAAATTAGTTGCAAACAGATCATATTATATAAAAAAAATTGTACTAATCTAATTTCCTAACCCTAGTTTTCCAATTTCCGTGATTACAGATTACAGCAGTGTTTAGAAAAGTTTACATTCCCAGTCTATGCAAATGTACTCTTAGGTCACATTACAGATATTAGACATGGCTAATCGGGAAAAATTCTATAAACAATTACATAAATTTTACGGCTCTTTAAAGGTATTTACATCTGCAACAAATAAAAAAATTTCAATCAAGCATTACTACCCATTTTCCTACAAACATTTTCTATATAATCCCTACAAATCAAGAAGAATTTAGAAGTTACGTCAACTTACTATATACTCCATTCCACGAATATACGACTGTTTTAAATGGTCCAATGTACTGAATTGTACAATAGTAAATTCTCCCCATTTTTAAAATACTGTTACGACAGATATAAACCTTAGATTTAAATATGAAGTCATGATATAAATATAAAGTTAATAGTTTATAAAACAGTTGTAATTCAGATTTTATAGTATATAATTACTATCATGGAGTTTATTTTTTCATTTCAATCATTTCATTGTAAGCAAGTTGGTTTTTGAATTATGTGATTTAAACGAAATGTAACAATACTTAAGTGATCAAAGAGTGTAAATTTTTTAGTCGAATATTCAATTAATATTAAAAAAACAAAAAAACTTACTTATTCACTTATTCTCTTAATCTTCTAAAACTATCATCAACGATCAGATTCACAGCCATAATCAGTCGGCGATATATGAAACTGTATATAAATTTTCGTTACTTTATCCGTAACGACTCGGTACTTTAACTATTAACTATATCAATAACTATATCAATAAGTCGGTATGTTATACCCGTTACTTTCGGAACTTTTAAGAGTACATAAACTCAAAGTAAACAAATATTTAAAACTAACAAAGTGAAATATTACATCCTTTTTCTGGTTTGTGAACCAACGTTCTGACAATTTCTTTTCATTTATATTAAAAATAGTATATTTCTTTTTATTACAGCTGTAATACCTAATAAAGTATTATAATAAAATGTGTTATATCAAAGAAACCCGCCACGCCTCTTTGGTGTTTACATTTCACGGAAAGCTTACCCAAATGTCTGATGAACACATTTGGCTTCATAGACGTCATTATATTTATTTGTAGATTTTAACTAAAATAATTTTAGTTTAGATGTCATACTAGTACACCCTTTTTATTGGAATAATAATTAGACCAATTGACCTTCATACTTCTACTTGCACAGTAAAATATTCGTTGTCGCAGTAAACCAAAACAGTCGTATATTCGTGGAATAGCCTATAGTAAAATTTATGTAATTGTATAATATGTAGCTATGTCTAGTATCTGTAATGTGACTTAATAGTACACTAAGACTGTACATGTAAACTTTTGTAAACATGTAGGTAATCTGTAATGCGTTCTGTAATCTTGGAAATTACTAACTAGGATTAGAAAAGTAGGTTAGGACAAATTTTTTTATATTATATGATCTGTGCCTAAATTGCAACAGTGTTTCAAAATAGAACTACCGTTTCCGGTAGTTTCGCAAATGCCTAAAGGGTGAAGTCATTTCGTAAAAATGAAAACGTTATACAAACAAGTCATTACGAAAATGAAAAGGCTTTTGCAAGAATGCCTGCATTTCATACTTGCCTATGACATATATACCATTTATCAAAGTAAAACACTTGCACGTCACGATTTATACAAAGTGACGTCACTTGTATTAAAAATTTCCACCACAATTTCTAACATCAACCTTAGAGTTCAAATTTTCCTAACACAGCTAATAATACGAAACCCATACGGAACTGTTCAATCTTTCATAGGCGTCAACATGGTGTAATAATCAGAAAATGTAATCATTATATTGTCAATTTTATAATTATATTGATTAAATAACCAAAAACATTGTTATTATTAATAATATAAATTTTATGAAATAACCCTTTAAGTCTAATATTTCACAAACTAATAATTTTAATTAAATATATTAGACAATTGTACGCAACTGATACGAAAATACTTCAAATTTTAATCACAGTTAACCGTGTGGCAAAAGTGTATAAAGTGTTGCCGCTTTTTTAGAGTAATCTAAGATAAAATCACATTCAATAATGAACTCGAATCCCTACAATAGCTACTAATTTACAGCCAATGACGTATAATATATAGACTCGGTGAACGCTTTAAAAAGTATCCACAACATGAATACCTTTGTTATTGTTTATTGTTTTGATACGAAGATGCACGAAGTTTTATGTGACAAGCAACTTTTATTTTAAATTGTTGAGAGTTATTTACTTACTATTTTAGTAAAATGCCATACTATTTTATAAAAATATTTTTTTCTCTTATATACGGGAACAAAAAAAATCATAAATATTTAATTTTAATTAAACAAATAATTATTGTCATTAATATATAAATAAGCACGCCGCTGTTCTTGTAAACATACCTTCAACCTTGAGCGGAGATCTTTCGGACACCCGATTATATAGCGAGAATACAGGACTGCTCAGTCTATATATTATACGTCATTGTTTGCAGCGCAGACTAGGCAAACTACAACACAATCTCATATATCGATTTTAGAGTATAATAGAATCGATTCTCTTGTCTTTGAAAAGGAAGGGAATCTAACCTTCTTTCTATGAAGGGAATTCCGAATTCTGTTCATTTTGGAATAGAACTTCAAGAAGATCATTTAAGTTATCACGGTAGGCAAAACTTAGGAGCAGAAAGGGAAAAAAAATTAAGTTATTTATTATTTTGGGAAATGTGAAGAATTTTAGTTGTTTGAAAAAGTAATTAGTTTATGTATAGTTTTCTTTAGAAAGTTACGTTGTTTTTATGGGAAAATCACTCCGAGGTTAACTCCATAAGTTACTTTCCATACACGTACATCTTCCATTTAAATTTGCCAGTTCTCAATCATTTAAATCTTCTCACCTTACTAGATATATCCAAAAATCATTCTTATTTTTTATATACATATATAAGTAAATTCCAGTATGGAAATATTAAATATTTGAGTCAAGGTCACTTAATGACCAATATATTCCAGTTTTTGTTATTTGAACAAAAACTCTAATAAGTATAAGAACACAGAATAAAAAGGTTTTTTTATTCTCTTGTAGCCTGCCGGCTCCAATCATTGCACCTTTTTATTTGGGGAAAGATAATTTTTTAATTTTGGGACTACTTGGATTGGGAAAGAATTGGACATTTAATTTGGGAAAGAAACAATATTAAGTTGGAATTTTCGGGTTGGTCTGCCAATTCTAGTAAGCCCTTACCTTAGTCAACATAGGCAGAGTACATCCACACAAACATTTGGTTTTTTCTGCTGATATGTCATATTGTATTGTATTGTATTGTATTGGTTATTATTATTGTACAAATTGAAATTTTTTAATTATGAGATCTAAATTGAATTTTCAACATTACTTGTGATCATTAGATAATCCAGTGTCCTCTAAAATATTTATATCATCCTGCTAAAGTACGGCTAAATAACATTCTATATAGTTTTTTTTAAATAGCCTTACTACTACAAAAAGAAGATAAATCACCAATGAATAAAAATTCAATCCATATTCCTATTCATAATCAATTATGTACACGTCCTGTATCGCTGAAATCTATTTTACTGCTTATCTCAAATAAGATAACAATAAATTACCATAATTAAATTTTTAGACGCTCAAAAACAACACATTTATCTCTCATA